>CM075022.1:2040980-2052488 GCA_037576675.1 Pangasius sanitwongsei
CCATACAAGCCATAGATTAGAAAGTGAGTGTGGGAATGACGATGCTGGCCATGTTGCAAATGTTTAGCGGGGAAAAAAAAAAGATTAAACATTGTGATTTTACGTGATGATATAAAGTTAGTGAAATGGTATGGTGAGATTTCTACCTGGGTACCAGGGAGTCCCCTCCTCTAAGAGTGGTAGGGTCCAGCTCAAAGATGGAGGAGATGTCATTGCCGTCGGGGACAGAAATGAGGGTGTACATGACCTTCTCGTTGGGCGTGCGCAGGCGAGCTCGTAAAGCCTCGTGCTCCAAGTCCAGCTGAGACAGAAGACACTTCATTACCATGGAAACTAAGCAACCAAGAGGTCAGCAAGCAGCACTGACATAACACACACACACACACACACACACACACAAAGCCAATCATACACTAAGGTCACGTTAATGATGCTATTGCACCAAATATAGATTACAGTGATATTTATCTTTATGTAGGAGACCATGCACCAGCTTTGTGAACGTGCTAAGCCTAGCCTATGACATGAGACATTATTCAGAAAAATCTTGTATAAAACATAATATGTGTCTGAGGGAAAAAAAGAAAATATATTCAGTATTGGCCACTGATATAAAACTAATAGCTATGTCTTGGTGGCCTTGACAAGCAACAAGCCCTTTGCCTTTGCCCTGGTCATAGTTTCTCCAGGAAGAGAAGAGGTTGCTTCAGGAGTGGTTTCATACCACCATCTCCAGGCTGGCCTCAGTACTGCAGCCGTTTTTTGTCAGTGTAGCACCACCTTGTGTTTATACTAACATTCATCCAACAAGTGCCTATTGAGCAACTGACTAAAAAAAAATCGATTCATCAGACACACTTTATACAAAGTGCTTTTCAGTTAAACAGAATGTAAACAATCTTGTTATCTTGCTCTTGCACCTTCAGCACTTGTTTGATTCACGGGCGATTCTAACAAGATCGAAGAATGAACAAGACTTCATGTTCGCTTGTGTGAACACGCTTTAAGAGGCATTCTTAACTACGAAGTAATGTTTTTAACTCGTGGCCTCTTTAACAAAAGGTTGGTGACTCAACCTTTGGCAACCACAAATTCACACAAACACACCACACACGTCTCAATGGAGGACATGATTTTGTACAATGTTATGCTTAAAATGTACAAAAATAAAGAATGGCACATACAGTGAATGTACAGGACTACACTGTGGGCTGGTGCACAAATGCAAGAAGGAGTATGCACATTTAGCCATGTGCTAAAAATGCTGAGTTTTGTACAGTGCGAAGAGATCCAGAGCTATGTGTACAAGCATAATGAGAACAAAAAAAGCTGGGGGAATTTAGGCGCAAATGGATTCTAACTGAGCAACGGAAAGTACCTGGAAGTTAAAGGGGATAAAATCACCCGCCTAGAGCAGAAAACAAGATCCGGCACATAATTTAGATAAAGAGACAAAGTGAATTAGACACACAAACTGTAGAGACAAAATGAAAGAGGATTAAAAATATATTACATGCAGGTACTTACTGAGGAACGAGACTCTTGAGACTCTTCTTCATATTCCGGATTCACCTTTAAAAATAAATAAATAAATAAATAAATAAATAAATAAGAGATGTGCACAATGAGATCGCAACACTTTCAGATGCCTGAGTGTAAAATAACCACTAACCATGTGGGCTCACAATGGGCATCTTTTGCCATTTATTCGTGAATATAAATGCATAGTTTAGTGATTGTCTGCTCTAACATGCCACACTATTCATAAGATTTCAAATGTAGGCTTTATTTCTTCCATAATATATATATATACACATAAATAACACAAAAATTTTGTCTAACTACAGCAGTCTGACACTACCTGATGTCTGCGGAAGAAATTAGACAGCTTATTCTAGCTAAAGATTCTCTGAATCAAGCTAAAATAACAAGCTAATATCATTACTAATGTAACTAAAGAGACTTTTAAACTAAAGAAAAGGCTTCTACATGAATAATTACATGTGAAATGTTTTGCCTCAACACTTAAATTGGTCAGTTTTTGATAGCTGCAGTTTTTGAAGGAAAGTTTACATCTCCTCCACACACCGCTATTCATTTTTCCAGAGCAGAAATTAACTGTGACTAGCGCACAAGCTGCTTCACGTCGCTTTGTATAGAATGAAATGATCAGCCCGGGTCTCCAGTAGCCTGTGAACTTCCTGAGAGTCTGAGACAGTGAGTGAGAGAGAGAGCGCGTCCAGAAGCAGAACACACCTCACTACTCGCCTCTGCAGCCAGGTAGTGTCCTGTGGCCAAGTGCTTAAACCTGAACAGGCTGTTCCAGTAACCAGCGCCACCTCGGCACGGGTCATGCTGAACCACCTGAACATGTGAGAACACGAGAAACTCAGAATCAGAGAGCTGCATGGAAACTAAATTTAACGCATTGAAATGCAAAATTGAAACGCCCTCCAGTTAAGCAGTTTGAAATAATGACATCTAATGGTAATCTAATGGTACGTCCACTACACACCTCCACTTCCCACAATGCCTTGCTGCTGGTGGCCGAGGTGGCAGACTGGCGCCCGGTGGTTCTGAGAAAGACATAGTGCTTCTTCCTGTAGTCATCGCACGTTAGGAACTTCTCCTGTTCTGCATGAAACAGCCGCACCACATCACCCTGTGCAACAAAAGAAAGCTCTGTGAGAGAAACAGGTCCAGTGGAACAAGACTACATCTTTTAGCTCCTACTCATTATGTGGGAAGTAGGCCTGGTAGCTTACTTTCTATTTACATCTTCAAGCATATATTAATATTCCATTCAGATTTCAATTCAGATGATACTGTGCTCTGCGGTACATACCCCTTTCAGAATGACCTCCTTGTTGTCACTCCATTTCATAAACAAGACTATTTTCCAGCTAGTGTTGCAGTTTACTGAATTCACCTGGACAGCACGAGACGGTACACATAACAGTTACTAAATCATAAGACAGAAATCACAACACTGGCAAAACGCTCTTATTATCAAGAGCACACACAAAGAGAAGCAATATCTCAGAAAGACAAATCTATGCCTCTAAACTATTCTCAGTCCTTTTTTGGTGAAGTGATTGAAAGGAATTGGCGGGCCAGTGGCTAAACATTAGCATGGGGAAGCAGAACAGATCTGCTCCATTCTTATGAAGGCTCTTATCCAACCGCCTTGCCCAATCTCTGAGTAAGTATACAAGCATGACTAGTACAGTGGAGATCGTCATGGTCTAACTTGTAATGACATTTCTGGGTCATGTCCTAGATCACATCAAATTGTGTGAGATTAATAAATCTCTATATATATATATATATATATATATCACATCATAATAAAAATTTTTAATAAGCCTTGATTATCTTTCCCATTTTACGTAAGGCTAGGAGGAGGGTCGGACCTCGTTGCACCCTGGATTGTCCACCAGCTGATGGGTGCTGGCGTGGAGAGGCTGTCCAGCATTCACAGGGTTCAACACCACTTTGTCTCCAATCACCACCTGCAGGGAAATTTACACACAATTTCTTAAGAATTATTATTCATTTAGACATAGCTTCACAAAACCAACTCCTATAGAATAGCGTAAGAGCAGAAAGATGTCATCAGGTCTCCTGCAAAATCTATAACTCAGAAAAATCCCTCTCATACTTCTGTCCCCTATTTTCTATAGAGAAACTTGACATAACACCAGATGTGTTAAAGCATTAAGGAAATGTATCACTATTTAACCTCAATAACCTTTCCACCATGAGGTTCTCATGTGATCCGGGTAACCGAGGGCTGTATTGTGTCACTTGCCTGGAACAGGTGTTGAGTTGATGTTTACAAAAATATGAGCAAAGACATTGAAAAAAAAAAAAAAAAAAAAAGACTGGACTGGTTCAGCAGAATTGGCTCGACAGAATTACACACACTCAAAAACTATTTAAGGGTAGCTTTAGCAACTCATGGCTGCATGCTCTGTCCCTGGCAAGCGTCCATCTTAAGACAGGAAGCGCATGCTGGATCTGCCAGCTGAGCTGTACAGTCAGAAGCACAGAGGCTGATCTGAGGACAGCCTGCAGACACCCAAAAACTCATACGTAAACCTCTGAATGACCTCTTAATCTGATGTATATATTTTGAGCAGATTTATTTAGTCTTGCTCTTCAAATCCTCCTGTAGTGTACATGTGCTTCTCTGCTGCACACAAAAACAGTGTGTTAATTAGCTAGAGACTTGTCTCAGGTGTGTTTGCACAAGGAAATCACTGGAGTGCAGAGTGACCTGAGGACTAAGACTGAAAAAAAACACATATATAAAGAAGTTGCATTCATCAAACGCCAAATACTTCAGCTGAAGCAACAGACTATGCATGGACTTAAGCTAAATAAATGAGCTAACTTTGGCCAGAATCCATATTCATATTCGAGGAAGTGTTTGTTTGGATGACTCACACAGCCTACACATTGAGACCATGTGAAATGCACAATCTGTTATCTATACAACAGACACCGTTATCTACATCACCCTCCCCCTTGTATCTTATTTTCTGTTTAACCAGTATGAATGATCGCCCGATCATGCCTTGATGACAGAGGTCCTCAATCTGTTCCAGTCTGTTCCAGCTCTGGACACGGTACACGGGTAATCAGGAGTGGGCAGTAAAAAACTGGACTATCTGAGCATCTTTGAAAACTTAACCAGGTACGCATGGTCAAAGAATAACTTGCCAAGTTGACTCATGTGTGTTAAAACAGAGAGAGTACGCCATGACACTGGAGTTGAGCAACACCGCTGTACCTGCTATAATGCTATTATATAATTCTAAATCAGCCCTCTGTTTACTCAGGCAGTACAAGAAGACACGTGAAGGGAGCAAAATCAGTGCAGGTGTGCAGTAAATGTCTGTGACGACACTGAAGCACACCACACCTGCGAGTGTTCATAGAGAAATACCCACAGCATTCTCCTCATTTTACAGGGCATTATGCTGCAAGGAACTGAGAGGCTAATTTGTAAGAAAATCCAGTCCACAGTAGAATGCCCTGCTTCAATCCTGTAAGCGAGTTAGACGGTCAACTCATATAAGGAACGCAAATGTCACTTCCAGCGTCACCATTAAAGCACTTGCATTTAGCACCTGAAACCTGTCAGTGCAACAGGTCTCCAGTGCCAAATGGAAACCGAGTCTCCAGATGGATGCACAGATGATGTTTAGGCATGCTCAGAACTTTGTGCATAGTTACTTAGAAATTTGCTTCTTCAAATTCCACAATTTTCTCATTAGGACATTTTAACTATTAGTACAATGCTCAACAGGTGATAAATCAAGAGTAGACTCAAAACAACGGGATCATTTTAACCTGGGGCTAAACATTTGTTCAGTGTTCAGTGTGAAACATGACTGCAAATAGCAAAAAAAACAGAAAAAAATCCAGCTTAAATTGACTGAGCAAGCACTCAGACTGAACCCTACAGTGAAGTCATGTAGTCTTTTGTGGAGTAGAATGAACCGTGTGTAGAACTAAGACCTGGTTGTAGAACCTAGACTGTCTCCCACTGAGTCAAGCGCACAATGGCGTGATGGAGTTAGAAAGGACATAGTGTTTCCTAGAGAATAAAGCATGTAGTGGAGTTTACTTACACTGTCTCCTATAGATCTGAGTTTGTAGAAAGGCTGGATGTAGAACCAGGAGCCCTCGTTTCCAGCAGAGTCCAGAGTGACGCGCATGGCATTTTTCTCCAGCAGGGCAGGTAGGCGCTTATTCACTGTCAAGTACTTATTGCTTTTCAGATGCAACAACTGTAGAACAGAAGCAGCAGTTTGTCTCACGCACACATGAAATTCGTAGCTTTTGAAGATATTTATGATCAGCGGTCATTAAGTGTCTCATTGATCGGTTAACCTGAATGACGTTGCCGTACTGAATCACCGTCCCCAGCAGCTTCCTGTTCTCCGATTCATTCTGTTTCTTCTCCAGATCAGCTGCATGCTGTGAGACACACATGTTTTATTTCAACAGCTTCACCTTGATGAACTCTAATCCACTCATCACACTTACGAGAAACAAATGAGTGGAAATGGGTTTTTTTTTTTTTTTTTTAGGAGGTTTGGCTAAAGTCAGTATTCCAAGTACGCTAGCTTACCTCACTCCTGTTACGTTTTCAAGAACTGATATAAATTTCTTTATAACCACTAGCTGCATGGTAATCTGGCAGGCCAAAGACAAACACACAACTCTTTGGTGCATGTGAAACTTGGCATTGCATTTTTGCAGTCAACCTCTGCAACCTTGCTCAACTGAAGAACACTAAGAACACCCCCCAGCCACGGCACATCACAATGCGCTTAAGAAAACAGACTTCCCCTCACTTCCTGTCTATAAGAACATGGCTCAATGGGTCTCCCTAAACACAACAAGTATGTGCCACCTCTGGGGTTCAAATCTCTGCAGTTCTAAGTAGTTGTTCACACTCATGAAACAAAATACAATAATATAAAGGACGCAAGCTCTATTTATTTTTTTTTTTTGTCTTGTCGTATTTTTGATTCCGTTTGTGTTTGTTTGTGCGCATGTGTAACTCACATGTAGTTTGTTGAGAAGTACTGTGTCTGTAGTGCTGTTGCCGCCAGGTTTTGCTGCTTTCCAGAACTGTTTCTGTGCTGAGTATCTATTCATAGGACACAGCTTGAAGAGACAGTCTGTAGATAGAGGGGGGAAAAAAAACGTCACGTGGCACTACTAACACACACAATGGAGGCACGTATAGAAACAAAGAAACTACTTCAGATTTACTTATAGTAGTCATTCAGTCCTTTAAAGCGAGTGGTTCTTAAAGCGGGGCCCGAGAAGTGTGACCAGGGGACTGTGATTTTACATTTACGTGCTAAAGCGAGATTTGAGGTTGAGGTGTACTTCGGCACGGACCTCTCCGGGTGAAAGATAGTGTAGTGTGAGCGTCTCATCTATGAGCGATCGTGTAGCGTGCACTCCGACAACTGATCGCAAACGATTACAGTCATGGCGTGTGAAAGGTCAGTCATTCTGAGATCGCTGCAAGTCATGTAGTGTGAAATTTCAGAAATACAACGCTCAACAGCTGCAATAAATAGCCAAAATATTATTGTACATAAATGATTATCACTTATCACCTAACACTTGAAGAGTTTTATTATGTTCCATTGGGGTCTATAATTTATTTATTTTTTTTAAAATAAGTTAAAGGGGTCCCTGGCTGCAAAAACATTTGAGCACTCCTGCTGTAGGCATTATTTTAACTGATGAGGTTTTACTGAATCAAAGGCATTAGGTTTACTACGTATAAGAGAAGAACCATGTGAAACACAATGCTAGAAAAGAAAAAATATATTATGCAGAGTGTAGAGTCAATTAGGCGTGAGTTTGTAACGTCATTATACGGCAATAAAGCATAGAGAAGCAACAGAAGAAGGGAATTTCCAGAGAAAACCACCACAGCACATAACTGAATTACCTAAATCCATTAATCATGTTAAATGTCATGTAGCTGTTCTGCACTTTCTACCCTGCCATCATTCTAAAGGCTGTATTCAGGGCCTCTTCCTCTGCCTTCTGCCTGGTGTTGTGTGGTTCAGCCAGGTTCTGTCCCTTTAAACAAGGGTATGACCTTATCACTTTCAGAAAGACAATGCAGAGGGAACGCAGAGAGTTACCTGAGAGTGGAGGTGAGCTTAGCAAAGAGGAAAAGAGAGGAATGAGCTTAAGTGAGATGGGGATAAAAATAGCTGCTGCTCCACAACAGCACTCCTGATGTACTGATACAGGCAAAGGAGAGAGCGTGGTTGGAGAGAGGGATGTGTGTGGAAAATAAGGGGAACATTAAGAGAAGAGGGCATGGAATTTTTTTTGCTCAAGTGGAAAGTTAAGCTGCAAGCTAAGCACAGGGAATAAAAAGTTAACAAAAAAAAAAAAAAAAAAAAAAAGAGCTCAGGGCTTAGTCCATGAGAAAATGAAGAAGAGAGAGGGGGAAAGGAGTGAGAAAAGAGTGAGAAAGTAAAACAATGAGGTTCTAGTGCTATACCATGTTCATTCATTCATTCATTCATTCATTCATTCATCAACCAGGAACCCTGAAATACACCCTGGATACGATGCTACACCACAATAGCACAATAGCAAAATTCACTACTACTAATTCCAACAAATCCCATAGCTTCTCCCATAACTGTGGCATTAATTCATGTGCAGTATAGAACAGCAGTGACTGCTACTGAGAGGTCGTGCCAATCTGGATCTGCAGCAAGAGCAAAAACACTCGTTTCTAGAACTCTGTGGATTGTACCAGTTGTTCAACATTTTTGGGTGTGGTTTTGACAGACTGCTATTATTAGTCATGATGAAAATCCATGTTACACTCTCAACACAAAAAAAATGGCAATTGCTCTGAAGCTAGAGATTGCATGTAGTCTATGGCTAATGCTGGTACACTAGCACCACCTAGCTGTAGTTAACCAATCATTTCCATTGGTTCGTCTGTAGCATGACACTTGTTTTTTCTCAAGAAGAATGCTGATCAGATAGAGTCCCTTATGCTGAATTTTCCAGTTGGACAGCGTTATTTCATAACAAAAAGATGTTATAGAGGAAACCTGTATATTAAACATCTGAATGTCCAGTTTGAGACTGGACAATTTCAGATTTAATTAATCACAACCCCATTCATGCCCTTGCTAGAACTTCATCACTCCGTTTCTTGGATCTGGTGTTCTCGCTTGTTTTACACGAGTTTCCTTCAGCGCACTCATTGGCTATTCCTCAGGTGTTCATCCTGCTGTAAAATCTCAACGGATTATTTCAAAAAAGCTTGAAAACATCAAAGCATTAGCTCACAGCCCTAGTAAAACTCCCCTTGCTGAACCACTAATGGTTAATGAACAACCATAATGGGTAGGTGAAGCGATTCGTCGCCGGTCTGGTGGAAGAAAAGACCAGCGAGAGGGCAGTCAGGAATAAAATTGGACACAATATTTTATCTTACATCAACCAAGAATGAGGAATTACACAATCCAGGAGGAAGAGAGCGCTTGAGCATGAGATAGAGGCTCCCTTGGAAACCAGGCCCTTTTAAAGTGACATAAGTGGCCTATTAATGCTGTGAGTGATCTGATGATTTAGCACCAACGCAGTTCCTGCTGCTCGAGCAAAACAGCCATGGAAGGAAGCCAAGCAACATACGTGAGCTACTTGGAAGCAGAGGGTGGTGTTTGTAGGGGGGCAGATGGGATTTTATGTCCTTTATTCAGACTTGCAGCACTGAGGTGTGTAACTCCTGCGTCTGCCACACATCAGTCTAATTTGAGCACTTCAAATTATTTTACTGCGATATATGAAATTCTACATAATAAATGAATGTAACTAATCAGGATCTCTGTGCATCTGTAACACACCGAGACACGCTGCACCTGGCGCATCATAATAGGGCTGTTTTTAAACATGTAAACCTCAGCTCAGTACTTCCATCCTATACCACCACACCTCAGTGACCAAACAGGAAATGCATCAACTCTACAGATCCTTCAAGCCTGGTGATGCATCTGTGCTGTGACAGCAGTGAACACGTTGAGAGATGTGCAATGAAAATCGGTCTGCAGGTGCACCTAGTCTCCAAAATATCGGTTAACTTAGAAAAATCATCTGCCAAAGAGAACGCCAAGTGGCAAAAGAGCGTAAATAATCATCGAGTTGAAAAAAATTACAAATGGCCAAGTATTGTCTTAACTAACAATAACCAATGAGGACCTCGCTTAGAGATCACATATACCAAAACTTAACGTTAGTCGCTTAAAAGAAGAAATTACAGTGACAAGCAGAATAATAAAAGTTCCGTTTATATGCACATACTAAATTGGTATAGTGCTTTTACTCAAAATGAACAGTATTTGATATAACTTACTTGTTCAATCAGAGTAAATAGGCATCGACACTCCACCCAATAAATCACACACTCAATATTCCACCACTATTCATGCCCACAATACAAGTATACACTACGCACCATCTGTGAATGTGAAAATGAAAGCAGTCTTCAGAACTATGAATATGAATACATCAATCGGTAATGTGATTTTTTTTTTTTTCTTTTATTGATTTTAAATCAACTTGAGCCTTTTTAACACTCATTGTTTGCTGGTGGGCACACTTTAAAATAAAGGTTTTGTCCCATTCGGGTGATAAAAACTCATGAAGCTCTGAAAGAAGCTGACAAAGTGTTAAGCAGATCAGAAATACTCAAGCGGTTCAACATGTTCATTCATAAATCGTGCCGTTGCAGTCAGGAGTCATGTGTTTCCTACTATGACGACTTCTGCTGCATAGAAGTGCGGAGAAGAGAAGGGCCTGCTGTCGGCCACTTTGGATAAAAGTGTCTGCCAAATGAGAAAATGTAAATTCAAATGTCAAACGATCCTACGGAGTTCGGGTTTGTGGTCGCTAAATGCCTACTCCTCTAGCCCTCAGGCCGACTGAGCACAGCTGAACACAGTGTGTCAGTGTCGGCAGACCACAAGACTGGCATTGTTCGAGCTACAGTATCTCTCACAGGCCTGAGCTGACAGTTCCTCATTTGGAGACCCAGTGGGTCATTCTGCAGGGACCTTTTTTAGGGACTATATGAGGGGCTGGCTTCCCATCCAGAATGTATTCCTGCCCGGATCCACCTTGACCTTGAACATGGTGAACCAGCTAGCTTGATACACATGAGTCACAGTCTGATAAAGCTTGTGATGCTCGAGCACCAAGCATCCTGAACTGTTTAGTGTTTCATATGCCACAGTTCTTGTTTTTGTGTGGTTTTCACAGGTCCCTTAGTGCCTGAGTCAGGTGACAGAGGCGCTAGGCCATACGCCCAGACGCACTTAACAAAAGAGGAACTTTTCCTGCCATTTGCATAGTGGATCTGTTACATTCGTGCAGGCTGTCGCTGACTCTCGACAGCTCGCCACAGGTTGAAAGAAGACAGAGAAGCAGAAGCACAGTTACAGAACTGGTCATATTAATGGTTGTGTGAGATTTTATTTGCTTTTGTGCATACATATAATTAGCCCTCGTTTTCATCACTGCCGCTGCATAATGCTTTGCCTATAAACTAGGCAGGAGTCCATACTTTGAATATTCAATATTCTAGACAGACTTTGAGTAGCAAATTAGGCAGTTCTGCCTATTTTATAGTAATCGTGAGTTGCAGGTAAGTCCGCCATCGGCGAGGTGGTTTGCGTGCAGCTTGTGATCATTTTCGCTCTTTGCTCACGTCATCAAGACGCGCTCACTGTGGATTAGCTGCAAGTCTGAAAGCTATTCGACAGTTTCGAAACCGAATCTCAATTTAAGACCAAAAGCATTCTCGTTACTCCTAATACGTCGCTGTACGGTATCTTAGACTAGCATCACGATAAACGTGTTAATGCCTAACGCGAAATGAAGAGAGACTGACGCAGTGGTTAAGAGAGATTGACGCAGTGGTTAAGAGAGTTTGAC
>CM075022.1:2052588-2092111 GCA_037576675.1 Pangasius sanitwongsei
TTAATGCCTAACGCGAAATGAAGAGAGACTGACGCAGTGGTTAAGAGAGATTGACGCAGTGGTTAAGAGAGTTTGACTCAGTGGTTAAGAGAGTTTGACTCAGTGGTTAAGAGAGTTTGACTCAGTGGTTAAGAGAGTTTGACTCAGTGGCTTTGAATGGCAAGCTGAGCAAACAAGACCAAACTTGAATTTGATTAAATGTTAATTACAGCTGTAAGCAGGACAGCTCTCACCATTTCTCTAAACCGGTTTAGCTGGTCGGTTTAGGTGTCGCTCACCAGCAACCGAATGATACTTTGCAAAATTCAAGTAAATTTATCAGAAATGCCCATGCTCAGATTCGAGCATCATTTCCTGCTCAAAGACTTTCCCACAGTTAATATGGGCTCGAAAAAAACAGCCAGTGCTCACATGTGAGAGAAGTTGAATGACACTGTGGTCAATTCTGGATATATGTTTACGAGAAGTGTCCTTCACTTATGACAAAACCTTACACAAGGTTTCACGCAAGTTCTTTTGGTTCAAGCTGAAGTTCAGAAATCGACATGCAGCTGAAAGTGAGGTATTACACAGCATGCAGCCATTCTTTCAACAGAAGCCCCTCATTGGCTGAGAAACCTGCTGTGTTTATGTGCGGTCAGCACTGAGGGGAATATCCAAACCTCACATACCAAAATGCCTGCGTGCCACTTTAGTTTGATAGTTGAATATCAAAGTGCTTGTAATCAAATCTGCATGTATAATCTTAATTTGCTGTTAACGTTTAGGCACTTTTCCTTTTTTTTTTTGCTGTCATTTGTCTGTTGAAATGAATATATCAGAAGTATTTTTGTAGCATTTTCCATCACATTCCTGGTTGCCGGGCTTTTGCCTTGCTCTATGAGAACAGAACCTGCACTGCCTCCTCCTACACTGCAGCAGAGACATCATTCCTCCAGCTCAAGCAACACACAAAGGCTCAACTTTTTATCTTTCTGAAACTCTCCAGATGTACTGACACTAAGTAGAATTATTCTTAAATGTCATACTGCTTTGCAAAAGCATATTTATTGGTCCATTAGGTTTAATCGTCTGTTTTTGCCCGTATAAGGTTTGGTTACAGCAGAAAAGCCGTTTGTACTCGTACACCAAGTCAGAGAGATGCAGGTCTCTGTACATCAAAGCTCTCAATGGTGCACCAGTTTAGGTTTCTCCATCTCAGCTACAGAACTCTTCAAATTACACTCTCTCTGAAGCCTGGGAGTTTAGGAAATATCCGTCAAGTGTGGTGAGCGTGCATCACTTATTCTCCTGTTGGTTTTCCATAAAGAACTCTCAGGTCTTAGCAATGAGTAATACCTAGATGCAGAAAACTTCTTACATCTATATATCCCAAAAAAAAACAAAAAAACATACCTATTCACTACATAGTGCACTATTTAGGCCATTTTCCCATTTTATAAGCAAAGTCTGAAAGTACAAGGTGGAATATCCAGTGCATTACAGTAGGCTGGTTAAAAAGTGCAGTTTATAGGGATTAGGGAAACAGTCACTATTTCAAACATGGCATATTTCATCATTTGTTTTAGCTCTGCCTTTCATCAGCACTGGTTTCTAGCTGGTACAGTGTTCAGAAAGATTGGGTTTGTGAAGCTAATGATGCAAAATTTTACACAAGCTTTGTTTCTGACTACTTTCTGTTCTGTACTGTCAGATTGTAAACTCATGCTCTTTGGCAACAGTGAAAAAAAAAAGGTTTCCTGTCCCTATCAAAGGACTGAAGTACTGAGGCACTGAAGCTAATTGGTCAACTTGACAGAATTTCTTCTACGCGAGCTCTCTCGCTCTCCCCCGTCACTGTGACACTAGCCAATCGTGAGCGTCTGTGCGCTCATGCATGCAGAAGAGAGCGGATAGCGCTTTCCTCTGAGTGTGTTGCGCTGCCCTGTGACACAGCACGAGAAGCAGTTTGAAAAACTGCTGTTGGCTGGCTTCACGTGTCTCAGAGGAAGCATGTGATAGTCTTCACCTTCCCGGACTGGTAGCTGTCGTATGACAGGGGAGACTTAACTAGTGGCTGGGAATTTTAACCCAGAATAAATTAGGGAGAAAATTAGGGGGAAAATTAAAAAATAAATAAATTTTAAAAAAAAGAATGATTGAATAAATAAATAAATAATGAGATATTGGTTTATTTTAATATTAAATGGAGTGTCTATACAGTATGACATTGCGACCTGCAAAAAAAGTTTAAATTGTGCATTTTAAATATGAGGTTTATGTGAAATTGGGGTTTTCTATCAGTCCATAAAACTGTTACACATCTCCAGGGGTCAGAGTCATTTGGATCTTTTTTTTTTTTTTCTACACCCAAACTTAAGGGCATGAAGGACAGCAAAATTACAGACACAGAAAAACATCAGTTAAGCTCCCAGCCTTGACCTTTAAAATGTAATCGATTACATACAAACAAAGAAACAGCTCGCAAACACGTAAAATCAAAGAAAGTAGCGTTAAAACACAGACCCCGTGACGTCTGCCTCACAACTGGAATTTCTGTTCACCTGATGTCACAGCTGCACTGCTTTGCTATGTGGCCAAATAAGGTGTTAAAGACAGAGAGAAATGGGGACATCCTTTCAAGACTGGTGAAAAACTAAATCCCAGACTAAAATTCGTTCTCTCACTCACACACACACACACACACGCACACACACACATAAACAGTCATACTCGCGCACAGTATGACTGCTCACTCGCTCACTGATGCCTACATCAACCTACACACCACAAACACACACAAGGACTTGCACGCTAACAACGCACAGCAGACCCAATCATCAAATGCCACTGTGTGACAGGAAAGCAAAACTTATCCTGTAGCTTTTTTATTTATCTCGCAACGCACACTGACCCTTATCCAAAACACACACATAAAACAGCTGTCTGACCTGCTATGAATTATTCAGTTTCTTCCACATCCGAGAGGCGTGGTGCCCCAGAGCTGTTTCCATTAATGAACTGCCTCAGCTCTAGACAATACATCATCATCATCATCATCATCATCACTGAGGATAGAGGTAGGTCTCATGGAGCATGCAGCACAACATATAGTGCGTAAAAGCCTGCACGTAGCTCATCAGTTCACCAAAAGTCAGGAGAACTCATCGCATGGTACACCAGAAAAATGAGATGCAGGTACAATTTCATCAGTTCAGTTCACTCTAAAACGCCACCTGAATCATTGTAAAACTGCTGATCAAGGTATCTTTGCATAACAAAAGTGAATGTTGCTGTTGGATCGGTTTTCAAGCCCTTTGAAATCTCTCAGGTCTCTCCAGCGCTGAAAAACCCACAAAGATGTTCTCGCATCTTTCCACTTGCTCCTTTCTGGACGTTTTTCAGCTGCGTTATTCATTTTGTTTTGTAGTCAAAGCAATTGTCAGCAACAGTAGAACTAAAACTTCTGCTTGCCAAAGTTCATCCTAAGATTCCATAAAAAATTCCTAGGATTAACTCCTACCCTTGTATAGGCAGCCCATGCACAAAACACACACACGATAACTCAACGCCATGCTTCCTAATTGATAGATACAGCAAAAAAATGCTGAAACATTTAGCTACTAATCACACAACCCAAAACAGCTACAACACAGCCATTTTTTTTATTTCAGTGGTAGCTATCAGGATGAAGTAGACATGCTCTTTAAATGGATTACAGCAGATTTACAGCAGGGGCTGGTGAGAATGGGATGGAAATGCCAATGACGTGTCCAGCTAAATTTTAACGATATATACTTTTAAAGGTAAAAAAAAAAAGGAAAAAAATTATAACTCTATTAAAACCATTAACACTGTAGCATTTTATTGTAATCTCATAAGTAAAAGGTGATAGAAGTTGACTGAATTAATCATGGGTCATGTCAGTAGTCCTTTGCATGTGAGAGTCCAATGCAAATTACAGTCTTAGCTAACTAAACCATTCTTCGTAGCTAAAAAGCGTCTTCATCTTTAGAATGCTTTAAAAACACTTAAAACGGACAGACACTTTGTCAGAAAATCACAACAGGAGGAACAATCCCCAAGCTAGACAACAAAATCCCCAACGCACGAAATGTACAGCGAGGAATATTTAGAATTTGGATTTACGTGTATGGACACTGACCAGGCCAAACCCTTTCCCATGTGTGTGGTGTGTGCTGTGAAGCAGCTTTCTAATCAAAGAATGAAGCCCGCTTTCTTAAAAAGACTTTTAGGAGCAAAACATGAAAACTTGGCCATCAAACCAAACAAGGCAAGGACATCGACCCAAGCTGTGAACGAGTAAAACAAACTTTTTCAACATGCAAAAGATACACTTAACGTTAACCTGCTTAACATTTCCAGGGGCATTTCAGGCAAATAATTTAGAGGAAATGGTTCAGCTGACAAAAAAAGGTTAGGAACCCCTGCCATAGTTGATTATTTTATTAACTGTATTAACTGTATTGACTCACTTCTGGTCACATGGACAGAACTGAGCAGATTTTCTTTAATCGTCCTTATAAAAGTATGCGCCAAAATCAAGGCCAAAGCTTGTTTTGACAACTGCTATTATAAGACACTGAACATCTACAGGAAATTGTCATTTACATCACAAGCTGGAGTCAGTGCTAAATTGAGCAAGGACGTTTTCATTTCTCCTTCTTTAGCAAAGTGCTCTAAGGCACGGTCGTTAACCGTTTTGAATGCCACATACGTTGTTCCAATAACCTGTTGATTCACATGCTTTAGAAGTTAAATATGAGGCAAGCTAGAGTTCTTAACATATGAGTTCACAAACACACACAAAATCTTCTACATCTTCCATAATAGTACAGGATCAAAACTAATTCAAAAAGACGAGTGAAGTGAGGCTGGAGACATGCACCATTCCTGTAGTAAAGCAGCACACACATTCCCTTATTTGTTCTCCAAAGAAAAAAAAATAGTGAGTAAAGTCTGTTTCCAGAGATCTTACAGCGGGTACTATTCTGTACCGTCAGCTAGCTAACTTACCTAGTTAGCTATAAGTTTTACAAAAAAAAAAAAAAAAAGTTCCATTGCTCACACTCCAGCCTTAATGATTTCCTGCAAAGTAATTGGCACAGTCCAACAATCGAGATACGCCCACACTACTGACAAACACCTACATGATGCAAAAACACCTGTTTTTGTTTTATCAGTGCATCTTTACTACCAGTATACCATGATAGCACTACTCCTGGGTTTCGCCAAACTACATGAAAGAGTTTAGTGGGGTTTAATGCCCAGGTAATGATGCAGACATGATGCTCAAATAAGCTGAAATGAAAGTACAGCATCTCACTGGCTTCAGCTGCAACTCTCACAGTGGTACGTTCCCAAACTAGTTTCCTTCCTCGCTTATGGAAGAAAAGCTTCCAAAACAGTTTTTTTCTTTTTGTTTTTTTTTTTAACAACCGCTACCTAAAAGCTTTTAACAGTTATGATGATAAAAGTCAGTTTTCTTCAGGCATCTGTAGAACCCAAACCATCAGCTTTGATGTGTGGTGCTAATCATACAGGACGAATCATAATGAATCTATTAGCAGAGAGGCAGTAAAGTGGCTGCAGGGTAACAGCAGAGGGGAGGGGTTGGCCTACTCGTATTCACTAGCCTGCAGGGGGTCTAGGTGAGGGGAAGGTTAATTAGCTGCTAGCTGGCTGCACTTTTTACTCAGCACATTAGCTCACATCTTGGCTGTATGAGCCAGGAGCCAGTGGGAGCTGTATATTGAGTCAGCTCTCAGCTTTACACACAACACAACCCTTCCAACTAAGACAACGTATGAAATGCTTCGCACGCAAGTAATAACACATGACAGCCCGTGCTGTTATACAAAAATAACGTACGTCGGGAGGCTTTTCATATAATCGCACTGTCTGGAATGTGTTATTCTGCTTATACCACAGCAATCTGCCAATGATTACAATGTTTTAATTTATTAACGTACCAACGTTGTGCATTTTAACAGTTTATAGTTAGATTTAATGTTGTGGAACATCCGAGGGACAAGTTAGTTCCTGTTCTCACTTACATTATAGCTGTTATTCTCTCACCAGCCTCACTCTTTCTCTTTCTCTTTCTCTCTCTCTCTCTCTCATTCGGAAAACACAGCTTATCATTTCACAGAGAAACCGGAGAGCATAAACTCATCCGTCCTGAAGACCTTCCTGTGCTGATAAACTTTGCAAAGCACTAACACTCAAAACTCCTTCCATAAATGTTAAATAACTGTCTCCTAACAAAGAATGTCACCAAATCAATCATCTTAGGGATTACTTTTGCTAAACAACATGTATTTTAATGCCTTTTTTTTATTATTACTAGTCTCAGATTATGTGAGGTGTCTGCTGTACAAGTCCCTGTGTATGAGCTGTTACTACAGAAGCAGCAACATGTTGGAATGAGTGCATTAATATAAACCTGTTGTTCATGTTACAGCCGGAACTACCTGTGCAGCTATACGAAAATAATGCACACCTTCTGACCATCAGAATTCCTGCATTCAACCTCTATCACATAACATCACTAAACCGAAGCAGGATATGAGGACATGCCACCAGGACAACAAACATGGCTCACATAACTAGAATAATTCTATTATATAATTTTCTTTTCAAGAACAAAGATAATTAGAACAATGAGTAATACTCTGATGAATTTAAAATATATGACTGCAAGATATATGGCAAGGAGTAATGCGAACTGTGAATGGACCAAAGGAAACGTGATACATGGACCAGAATTCCAGGCCTCTCAGACCTCATCTGGGCCACAAAATAGCTTGGAAATGCCATCTGTGTTCTGTAAAATACACAGAGACTCTTGTAATCTGAAGATCAGACATGTATTTTCATATTATGCTCACAATCTATAATGTGGAAGAAAACTATCTGGCATATATATATATATATACAAAAAAAAGTCTTCTGATTTACACCCTTAGCGACAGAAGCATAAAAAATCTGTCAGCCTGAGACTTAAAAAAAAAAAAAAAAAGTGTATTATACACCCAGTACCAAATGTATCCTGCAGACACTGTAAGACTAATGAGGTAACATGAGGTATCTGCAGCTCCACCACTTATAAACCTTTTGTTATGACATACTACTTGCGCACCAGCCTTCTTCTGTGGAGAGTAGATCAAAGAAAACAAATGCATGGAAGACAGACAGAGAGAGCGAGAGAGATGGAGAGAAAGAGGACAGAAAAAAACAGCCCCAAAACAGCTGCAACAGGTGTAAAATTGCAAACTAGAAATGAATGCAAAATATGCGTGGAAGAGGAAGAGAGTAAGAGAGTGAGAGAGAGGGAGAGGAATTCGAAAATTAAGAAAGAGAGGTGGGTCTTACCGCGGAACTTCTTAGGAGGGCTGTTAAGATCTCCAGCTTCTGGTTGAACAACACAGCGGTCGTCCACTAGGCTGCAGGCAGATAATAAAAATATACACGTTACAGACATACAAACGTTGCAGACAAAAGTAGCATTAATACATTTACTGTATGAAGCACTACTAAAGACTGAGGAGACATCTGCAGCTGAGAGAACATCAGAAAAATGTAAAAATGTATTTTTTAAAAAATAAATACAAACTGATTAGAAGCAGCTGATTTGGTGTACAGAATCTTTAAAATTCTGATTTATTAGGAGGATTTTTTTTTTTAATTATAAGTATTTTATTTTTTATAGACTCAGTTGTATAGATTTTTTTTTTTACATGCAACATTACTGTTTGCCTGCTGTTTATTAGCAAACCTGAGCCATATTGTGTATCATAGAAATGTTTTCAAGTATCGTGATTTGATATTTTTGTCTTATACCACAGCACGGTTGAATGCGCAAATCTGATTGGCCAGATGGTGTGCATTATTTGGTACAACAGCACAGCTCAGAATGTAGTTCCGGCTCTAACACGAGCGACAGGTTTATATTAATGCGTTAGCTCTATCACGTTATTGTTTCTATAGTAACAGCTCATGCACGGGGACTTGTGCGCAGATGCTGAACATAATCTAAGACTAATAACAATAAACGGATTTTAAAAATGTGCTGTTTAACACAGGAAACCGTATAATTGTAGCTGTGGTGACGAATTTTTTGTTAGGAGACATTTATTTAACATTTATGGAAGGAGTCTCGAGTATTAGTGCTTTGTAACAGTCGTGGTGCTTTACGAAGTTTATCAATATATATAAAATATTGTCTGCTGTGACTTGAATGTATTAATGTACTTTTATCATTTACTAAAGAATCAATACGTCTGCTAAATAGGTTAGCTACCTAGCAAGTCACTGATAACAGTACTTGACAAATGATAGCCTAATACTAAAAACGTAGATGCGGGATTACTGGCTGTCCTTGTTCATTGTGCGATTTTCTTGCGGCTACCAACACGTCAGCTATCTGCTGTATGTGCAGTATGTGATGCTGTCACTATGGCAACATTTACATGAGGCAAATAACACCAAACACAGCATAGTGAAAGCCAGGACCGAGGCTTCTGATAATCACTAACGCCTGTTTCATGGTGTGAACATGACACTGAGGGGTTAGCAATATAAACAGTGAAAACACACACACACACACACACACACTATCCTGCATCAACTCTGGTCACTTTATCATCTGGTGAAGGCAGGTACATTTTCTTAAGCCACTTGCTCTGGCTGTTGTGTGGCTTCCATACCACCCATAGTGCAAATCACAAACAGAAGTTGCTGACGTCGATCTATCTCTCTCTCTCTCTCTTTCTCTCTCTCTCTCATCCCACAGCAATCACCAACACACATGTACACCTACACACACCCACGCTTCGTTCTACTGGCAGAGTCGCAGGCCAGGTGGCTCATTACTGCCTGTCTTGTGTGAGGTCAGTCAATGGCACAGAGACAGAGCCACGCAGCTCTAAATATAGCTCCAGCTCGTCTCTCTCTTTCTCTCTCTCTCTCTCTCTCTCACACACACACACACACACACGCGCAAAAGAGGGAGAGAAATGATTACTGGGCAAAATCACTAGGTGTGTCATCTTGACAAACGAGTGCTGTTTAGCCCTAGTTCTTCGAAATCCACACACATAGTTTAGCTATCATTGAGGAGTGACATGAGGTAGTGCTGTGTACAAGAGTGAGTGTGTGTGTGTGTGTGTGCGCCAGAGGGGTCATTGAGACATGCCTCAGACTGGTAAAGGGGTGGATCTGAGCAGCTCGACGTGGCAGGGTGTGATTAGGCCCAATGGGAAGGTGCCTTGGAGGGAAAAAAGGCACTAAAGCTGAGATTTCGGTTCAGTCAAGAACGCAAGCACTAACGCAAGCGCAGACACAAGCGCAGGCCTTTTACAGTCACACATAATGAGCTAATGTCATAATCATCATCATCATCATCATCTCAGGAGTCATGTTTCCCTTAGATACAGGTGATATGGTCATAAAATAAAAGATCAAGGAAAGCACAAAAGATCTACTGTATACCTTGATAAGTGTATTGATACGCATGCCTTTAATTATTTTCAACATAATGTGAAAGTAAAACCACATTATAAACCACATTCACACCTCAGAGTCTTCTTCTACCCGAGGGCTGCACAATAATGCCGAAATGACAACAATGACTACTTCGCTCAGCATTGAAATGATGATCATTTATCATCATGTGTGCAGTAAAATATTATTTTTCGGCTCATTATTTTAAATAATCCGAGCATACAATCTTTCAAAGTGTAAGTCTGTACTCCACCAAATGAATGAGGAACGAGAGGATTCTTCTTATACTCAGTGAATCCCTTAAATTAACAGAATTAGATGAAAAAGATTACACCACAGTTTGAAATAACTGTAGATCTAGCTTATCTTGCCTAGTTATCTTTAGTTTTCTCGTCTGCAAAAGAACTGTCAGGGAAATATTTATTTTAAAAAAATAATAATAATAAAAAAAAATTAAAAAATATCTAATGATATCCAATTAGCTAAATTTAGCTGAGCTCCCCAACATCACAGCTGATTATGTCTGATTGACTGTGGAAGCCAATAATTCAAATATTTATATTGTAGCAGGTGAAAAACATGCCTGAGATACTGTGATCTGCGGTTCTCCGAGGCAGATGCAAAACTCCCAACTGGGATGTAAACCAGCACTTCTCTGGCTAAAAATAAAATCCTGGTGCATAGCCCTAATCTACTGAGCCACTGCCACCGTTTGGGTTGATTTCAGAGGAAGAAAAGCAGGACAGCACTTGAGAACAAAGAAAGAGACAGAACATACCCCAGGGTGCTGATGAAGCCATTGGTGGAGCCCTCCGCGTACAGGGAGCAGATGTCCCCAATATGGAGAAAACTAGACATCTTGTCTGACATTTTTCTCAGCTTTTAGGTCCGCCTATTCGAAGAAAGAGAAAAACAATGGCAGGATTTTATTTATACAAGTATAAAATTCAAACAGGTCATGCAAGTTCCCCTCCCCATTGTGCCAATTTAATAAAAAAAGAATGCAATGGAGTGTATGGGTCTCATGACCACTAAGGTAACGAGTGAGCGTACGATCATGCAAATGAGTGGTCATAAGTAGGTTATGACGATCCATGGCTTTTCCAGCGAGAGCACACAGGACTGCAGGGATAAAATCTAGAACATCACTACCTTCCCTTTTGAGGTGGCCTAGTTTTAGAGAACTTGCACAGAACTCAAGGTCTGTTCACTGTCAAAGTCGGGGGGCTGCTGTGGGGAACCCGGCCTCACGCGACATGATAAACAGCCGAGGAAGACCGATCAAAATATAGAGGCAATTCGATTAGAGTTTATCAACACGGTTCTATCAGTGGCAACTTTCATTTTAAGGAAAGTTACAAGACGCAAAAAGGCAGAGACTTTCGAAGCCGCAGCTCTCAAGCAGGAAGTGGATGCAGGAATAATTACTAGGCCAGAAATTCAGAATGCAAAGGTTAATACGTTCACTTCACAGTTCAAGATTGCACAATCGTAAGCAGTCCCCCTTGAACACATTGTGAAGTGTTTTTTTTTTTTTAATTCCCCTTGTGCACAGAAGGAAATGGGAGGACAGTAGGTACACAATTCAGCAGTTACTCTCAGCCACAGACATGCAGCCCACAGACAGCTTAATCAACGGTCATAAACCATACAGAATTAGGGTTAGGGTGATGTGGCAAAAAAATATCATATCACCATAATTGAAGGCCTTTTTACGGTACATGCTGTATATCAAAGTATTTAAGGTTGCTAAAAAGTGGCAAGGGCCACTGCGGGTGGCCTAACAGCTCCAGGGTACCCAGTTCAATCCCGTGCTTGGGTTAATGCATGTTCTCTCCGTGTCCTTATTCGCCCTGGTTTCCTCCTACCTCCCAAAAGCATGCATGCTGCTGGATTGGTTATGCTAGACACAAATGAGTGTTACCCAGTGTGCATTCCCACCTCACACCCAGCGTTCCCAGGACAAGCTCCGGATCCACCACGACCCTGACGAGGACAGTGCTTACCGATGATCAACCAGTGAATGAATGAATGAATGAATGAATGAATGAATGAACAAAGTGCAAGTTTCAATCTGAACGCCTTTACACAGGTGTTATGGAAAGTTTTAACCGTGTGCAGAGTAGAAAAAAAAGTTTACAATCCTTTTAAAGCGACCAAAATTATCATCGTCTTCAGTCAGAGTTTGATCCTGGTCAGGGTGGCACTGGATCCGGAGCGCAGCCCGGGAGCACGGGCAGCAAGGCAGGAGAATTCCCCTGAGGGCTCAGAACACCACTGAAATCAACTAACAAATTATCCTCTTATCTTTGTCCAGCCTTTCTAATAACCGTGCATGTTGACTTGTTGGGATCTGATGTCTACAAGTCATCTGCAACAGGTACTCTTCTGGTCTCAGGTTGAACAAGGCGCAGTCAACTCACAAATAAATGAGTGGGTTTGGTGGAGATGTTAACATGTGCTGAAGCTGAACCATGGTGTTGAGCGGAAAAATGGAGGGGGGGACCAAACACACACACACACACACAAAACGCTCTCTGAGTTTTTTTTTTTTTTTTTTTTAAGGCAGCTGTTTGATCAACGGCACGCGCTGCAATCACCATGCCAACACTTCCGTTTGAGCACAGCTCACATTCTCCATCATCACACAGCACGCTGAATGAGATGCTCCTGCGACGAGCTCAAGCCCAAACCACATGCATCCCTGCAGCACTGAGTGACACCCACTCAGAGAGGGATGCAACCCTGGACCCGAGCCTAGAGCAGGATTTACATCCACTCCATCAGCCGCACAACCCAAAGAAGGCTCGCGCAGAATGAAAAAGGAAAATAAAGTGTTGCACTTCTTCATACCTGTAATGTTTACTCACTCAAGCTCGACTGAAAATAACAAAACAAAAAACGAGCAGTGCTCCTTAATTTCAACACAGAGCATCAGACCTGGGCTCGCGCGCTAGCGTTTAATCATTATTATTATTATTATTATTATTATTATTTCATCTAAACGAACTTAAACGAACTTTCTCAATGGTCAGAGCCTCAGAATCCATTAAAACAATAACTACAGCCTCTAAAATGTTATCCGAGTGAGCAAAATGAAAGAAAACCGCATGAAGACGCACAAAATGCGCAGCTCCATCATGCCATCTTTCAGCATCAGTTAATAAACATCTCGCTACAATGACAGCTGAGTTCCAGGCTCCCGGGGCTCGCGCTTGCTGCTCGTGTGCACAGCGGCGCGAGCGACTGACTACTGCATCAGCTGAACTTTTACCTCCTGCGGATGGAGAAGAACAGAGTCAGAGTCAGAGTCAGAGCACAAGCCGAAGCGCAGCTCGCTCAGGGGCAGACGAAGTCCCGACACTTTTCTCCACTCTGTAAGTCCATGGCAGGCGACAAGGCAATAAAAGAGTCCAGTTGAAAAGCGCGGCGCCTCGTCTCACGGCTCACTTTGTGTCCCCGCCGCTCCGCCGCGCCGCCGCTCACTCTCCTGCCTCCACGAGCCGCGGAGCTCCGCCCACTTTTTCTCTCACCGCGCCTGTCCATGGGAAATGTAGTTTTTGTGTGTGTGTGGTTTTTTTTTTTTTTTTCTGGTCCGCCATGTGCACAGGCGAAAGGATACAAATCTAAAAGGAACGTTAAAAAATGTGGTGGATCTTTCTCTCTCTCTCTCTTTCTCTCTCTCTTTAAACCAACATGGTACACTATTGCCTGTTTGCTTTGCATAAAAGTTCAGAGTTTTGACAGGAATACTATGGTGTATCTTCAGTAAGAGTTCAGTAAGGGATCCTGTCCCGGGAAGACTGGACATGATTTGGGAATACACCCTGGATGGGCCACACCAGTTCACACACACACACACACACATATTCACACCTAGCATCGCCAGTCCCCCTACTGGCATGTTTTCGGGAGGTAGGAGGAAACCGGAGAACCCGGAGGAAACCCACAGGGACACGGGGAGATCATGTGAAACTCCCAGAGCTCAGGATCAAGCCAGAGACCCTGGAGCTGCGTGACACTCATCTGTAACGCTCACTGTATTTTCCTTTTATTATTTTCACTCGTGCTTTATTTGCTACGAGTGAATCCTACCAAGAAAGATCATCTGGGTCTGTATTCTTTGTCATGATGACAGACTCTGTTCAGAAAGCTAAAGTCTCGACAGTATCTACATCCACAGCAGAAACGTATCGATCAGGAGACCATTAGTGGCACGCTGATTATCTGAATATTATTCCTGAAAAGTCAGGAACCGATGAGAGTACAACTACATATACTTCATTTTTGTATTTATTATTTACAGCACACGCTCTATACGCTCACCCTTACGCTCTACGCTGTATCATGATTATGCAGATTTTGCTCGACATAATCCCATTGGTTCCTGACTTTTCGGTCATCCTGTATTATTTAGCGTTTCTATTTAATATCTGACACAAGTTCTGATTTTTTTTTTTTTTTTAATTAATAATAGCAAACTAATCTATTAACTAAATGAGAAATAACCAGCTTGATGAGTCCTTTTCCAAGAACAGTCAAACAATTCATTTGATTTACACTTGGTAAAAAAAAAAAAAAAAAAAAAAGTTAATATAGCCCTTATAGGTAAGAGTGAAAAGCAATTGTAGCCTTTAAAAAAAGGACACAAAAGACCGTTTTCCACTCAAACAGGCTAATGATCAGAAATGAAGAAGCTGCCTGTGGAGGAGTCATGTTTGTAATTTACATCCTACCAAGAAAGAGTCTGTATGACAGCTAAAGTCTAGACAGTATCTACATCCACAGCAGAAACGTATAGGTCAAGAGGCCGTTAGTGGCCGTTTGTCTCTTTATAAAAGAGATCTTTGTTTGTAATGTGCCTCTTTAAGGCAGGGTGGAGTCGGCTGTTTTTCAGTTCTACACATGTGATGTGTGATAGCTGATGTGTCAAAAATAGGCATGTGTAGATTTTGCCACATGTGTGAGAGCATGCAGTGGTGATGTGGTTGCTGTTGAAAGCGTATTCCTCAGACAAAGCCACCAAACAAATGACGTAAAAATGCATGAAATCAATGCGCCTCCCATCACGGCACCATCATCATTGTCCATGCACTTACCTCTCATTTCATTCCATCCTGCAAGACACTGCTCAAACCCTTTTTTTAATACGCTCCTTTTTCTGCCTGTCAATTCCACTTTTCATGTCAAGTTTATAACAGTCTGACCCACAAACCAAGTTGGTGATCTACTTTTTTCCCCCCCTGGCCTAAAAAGAAAACACTCACAAATTTTTTTCAATCATTACACATTCAGCTCATTTTGTGTGGTGAGCTTTGGCACAGACTTAGAAACATGCTTTCCAAATCAACGTCTGTGTGCTGCAGCATGGCTTTA
Source organism: Pangasius sanitwongsei (assembly GCA_037576675.1). Classification (NCBI taxonomy): domain Eukaryota; kingdom Metazoa; phylum Chordata; class Actinopteri; order Siluriformes; family Pangasiidae; genus Pangasius; species Pangasius sanitwongsei. The sequence continues at coordinate 2,067,469 of CM075022.1, forward strand.
GTCTAAAATGAAATGAAATAAAATAAAATAACGCCAGGGGCCATTTTTCTAAAAGTGGAATAAAGTGGAAGAGGCAGATTTCTCTCTATGAGACTTGCTGGATAATAGTGGATAAAGCTATATTTACATTTCATATATTATAGTATACAATGTTTAAAGTAATAATTCGAAATGAAACGTAGGAATAAAAAATGTAGTTCTTTAGATTACAAAAAAAAAACATTTCAAGGCTTTCATAACCTTACATTAAACACCTATATGAAGAAGAGGCCAGATTAGGTTAAATATAAAATAAAAAGATGTGCCACATGACATTACATAAGAAGAATATGATTAGAAAATTAATGGCAAACAATACTAAGCACCAGTTCTGCCCTACAACAATTCTGCCCTATCAACCCACGAACCTCCACCACGCTGACCCACGCCCACCACAGCGCCTTAGGGCTCCAGGCTTGGATTAAAAGCAAAACGTTTTTAAGATGTAACTAGAAAGGTATTATATAAGCTTATAATCACATTTCTTTATCGGGTAATAAGGCATTTGTCCTTACAGGGTTACCCCCGCTGTTATATTCCTGAAATGATTCATCATCGGTAAGCCCTTTATCCAGGTCAAGGTCATGGTGGATCCAGAGCCTATCCCAGGAACACTGGGTTTAACATGCCCAGGATGGGCTGCTGGTTCATCACATGGCATCACACGCACACACAGTTGCCGATCCATGTACCGGCATGTTTTTGGTCAGTGGGAGGAAAATGAATAACCACGTGGAAGCCCACGTGGAGACAATGCAAAACTCTGCACAGACAGTAACCATACCTGTGCTAAAATTACTCTTATTATCTGACCACTCTTAACCCATGTTCTTGACCTATGTGTGAACTGTACATATATGTATATGTACAGTATATGTGTGTGTGCATGTGTTTCATGCAGTCTTGTGTGTATTTTCAAGTGTGTGTGATGCGACGTAAGATGGACCAGGTCTTTCAGATGCAAATATTCACAGATGGTTTGACTCTCACTGACACAGCTGCTGCATTGTAGCTGATTTCCACTAAAATGGAGGCACATGGTTCGGCACTTTGATCAGCTACTCTGTGAATACACACACACACACACACACACACACTCACACACTCACTCTCTCTCTCTTCTCTTCTCCTTATTAGATACGTGGAGGAAGGGCACTTGAACTACAAAATAATTCATTAAACACAAACAGGTCTGCTGTGGTGAAGAGATCACTTGGGTAAAACAAGTTATGAGAAGACAGTGTGACTCATCGATCATCCTGTGAGATAATATGAAAATATGATCAGACATACAGTAGATTATTGGATCATCTAGTCAGTTCCACCCACAATTATACTAATGTTTTACTGTCTGCTTTTCAGTCATGTTGAATACTATGGTTCCACTGGAAGGTGCAGTATCTCCTCCTATGGTTAGGAGATCGTGAGTTCGAATCCCAAAAGTGACAGCCATTCATGTCAGAGTCAAAGAGTGCAAAACTGGGTCTGTGCTCTGGGTGGGAGGGACAGTGTTTCTTTTTCCCTTGTCAGTCAAAGCAACGCTAGCCAGTCCTAAGATTCCATGAGCTCATGCGTGCTTAAGAGGGTGGTTAGTGCTTTCCTCCGAGCTGCCATGTGACGCAGCATGAACACGATTTCATGTCACCCTCCAACTGGTAGCTGTCATGTGACAGGGAGAGTTGGTATGTAAATGGGAATTGGCAGTGATTAAATATTTGGAGAGAAATAATTCATAACGTAATTAAGTACCGAATGTGCGTACTCTTCACGCTGAGTATAGATAATAGGGGTGGAGCTAGAAATAGTGCAGACCATTGATTGGTCAATTCATTCACCATAGAATCATCAAAGTCAGACACTAGGCATTTTTTAAATATACTAGGACTAAAACACCTACTCCCTTACTAAAGAGTACGTCAAAATACTATGCCACAATTTGTTTGTTCATACAGAAAGATAGCATGTAAGACTGTATGCAGTCTGGAGCATAGCTTAGTGGACAGTATGACATAGAGATCTTCAGCAGTAGTGTCTAATAACAATCCTGCTGACTATAATAGAGATCCTGGAAACTTGTGGCTTTTTTATGTCTCTTCACATAAAACCAAATGGACGGGAAAAGATCTTGAAGCTCCTCCATTGTTGCTACTGTTGTTAGGGTTCACTGTTCCCTAGCAGCACAAGGAAAATGGTTTCACAACCTTCAGAGCTATCGTACTATTTTCATGGCTAGCATTTGAGATGCAGATAGTTCTGGATTTAAATTAGTCACCATTTGTGGTACTGCACTTTTTTTTTTTTTTTTTTTAACGAGACACTGATGCAGCTGTTGCTTAATTCAAGCGTGTCAGAGGTAGAACGATGACCTGTAAGCAGTTAGCCCTGTTCGTCTATCTAAACAAGGTTGTCCTGTGAGAGGTAGCCGTGGTCTGAGACACAGCTTATTGGAGAAATTGGTCTGAAAGACATTAATCTGACTAAGTGGAGTGGGTATGAATAACACGAACTGGCTCATCATTAATATTGGCAGTGGCTTTCTGAAATACGGTGTAGTCAATCCATTTGAGAATGATCCTTGTGAATATCTGTGTATTACAGATCCTGCAGGATATCATATTAGTAAGTGTATATAGTTGGGGTGATTTAGGGTCACTGTTCAAAGATATAAGCACAGGATATAAAGCCAAGTGAGATGAATATGTGGGCACATGGGTGTGTTTTCTTCAGAAACTGGCAGACATCTAAAGCTTTTACAAAGAAGATGTTTCACTCTGTCCCTTTAGCAGAATGTCTGATTATCTGTCTCGGTTAATCTGCTTTGTATGCAATATCTGGTAATACTCAAGACATATTGAATTAACTAATCGCAGTAAGGAAGGAACTCATGAACTCGTCACGTGTTTTAACAGCTAAAAGCTTAACCACTGCTGCAAAGAGAAAGTGCCCTCTGAAAAAAGAAGATTCTCCTACGATTTGTGAAAAGAGTGCGAACATTAGCTTTCGGTTTGTTCCTCAAACTCCCATTTATGTGGAACATGGAGAAGAGGAACTATCCCACACATCACAGCAGTGTGAATAGTGCTTTTGTGAGGTCAGGAAGGAGAATGAAGAGAGAAGGTAGAGTAACTGTACATCTATTGTTTGATGGTATTCTGCAGAGAACGACTGAATGGGTGGGGGGTATCGGCGAGCTCGGCTGTGTTATGTTTCATGTTCAAGGACAAACTCGTTTTGATCCGTAGTCCATCTCACTGCTGTTTTTTATTGCTCCAGTGGTGCGAGGTGATGATAAATCACCAGCTCTGCTCAAGGCTTCCACTTTTCAAGCATGTCTGAGCGAGAACAATGACCTAAAATCAGCTACACATGTTCATGTATTTGTATTCATTAGAATATTACATGCAAAAAGACTGAACGTTTATCTCTTACGTACGGTATATTATATACTTGTATATATGTATGTATGTGTGAGTGTGTGTGTGTGTGTATACTGTATGGACTTTCTTGACTGATGGCCATGGAACGATGGGCCTCTTATAATAGTACTCCTATTCGTTCTTTTCTGACTGATGAATTTGCATGCTCCAACAACAAGAAGGCAAAGTTAAACATCACTAAACTCACCCACACCCTCCATATATACCATCAGCAAAAAAAATCAGTATCTACGAATATACGCCTACTCCCTCTCCCTGGTGTTGCATAGCTCTCATTTGCATATTGGACCATCATAGGCTCTTATATTTTGTGATGTAATAACACTTGTCTGTCATATGTTCAATGCTAATATCAGTAAAACAGCATGTTTGAAGGAGATTTTTAATTTCGTACTCCTTAAAAAATTGCAGCAACGTCAATTTTCACACATTCTATCATATAAAAACACACTTTATAAGGGTGAGCATGACATTAAACAGTACGTACTATGCAATTTCGCCTGTTATTCTATTTAACGAGCACTCAGTCCCAGCACAAAACCCTATTTTAACCTAATGTTAAGTGAGAATAATTCCTAGTTATCCCAGTTACATCCGAGTAATCAAGGATAAAGATTAAGTATAACTGTTTAACTAGACCTGTCTTGCTTAACCTAGATCTTTATGATCGGCAACATCAAGGAATCACATCTCCAGAGTCCAGCACAGTTTGGTGATTTCCCTGAAGGAGTTGTTCTGGAACGTGGATATGCATGATTATGTACGAGACGACAGAGATGTTGAATCTTTCTGCTCATTTTAATTTTGTGAATACAGTCCTCCTGAAAGGTTTCCACAGAGCGAGGCTGAATCTGTGCCACCTGCTTCATCATGGCGTGTCTACAGGGTGTCAGTTGTTCATGCTTAAGTCCTAGCATGGAGGTGAGTGTGTTCTGCCCTACACCACAAAGTTGTACCTCACTAAAAATAAAAGACAATTATACAGCGATAATGGCTTTGGGTGTCCCTGGGGAAACGTTCTTATTACAGCAGCATTAGTAGTTTTGCTCTAATTATCCACTGTGGCTTGGGCTCGGACTGCTCTTCGGCTTCATGCCTTGATGACTGATAAGGATTTGGTCAGATTTTTTTTTCAGGGAAATGGATCTGAAAAGCAAAATGCATAAATGCCTCAAAACCATAAATGCGATGGAGTGGAGGTGGGGCAAGTAAGCGGTAATGATCGGAATCATTGTGGTGTAAATGGATTTAATGAAGTCATTGAAGTCCAGAATGACATGAAGAGATGCCGTGTGTGTGCGTGCGTGTGTGTGTCTGTGTGTGTGCGCGCTTGAGTGTTTCAGCCATGAGCGTCTGATTACTTGCAGTGCAGTAAATCCCACCTCGTCATATCTAAGGGAGGAAATCACTGAAGTGTTTGAAACATACTTCTCCCTAAATGGATGTGATCGGGCCTAAAATTTAGGCCTGGAGAACCTTGTGCATGCTGCAGAAGCAAGACTTTGTAGTGATGTAGGAGTTCAACCTCTATATTAGCATTTTGGTTTTAGCTTTAGAGGCCCACTTGGGCTAATCTTTCACTAAAACAGCTCTTGAAACCCCGGTGTGGGAATCTATACAGTATCTCCCACTCACTGATGTGGTAACTATGGAAACATGCTACTGTGGTATTCTCCTAAGTTCTGAGGAGGGTTCAGAGCTCACACAAGAGATGGAGAGATGGAGAGATGGAGAGGCAGAGAAACATGGAAGAAAGATCACATAACTCTGAGCCAATATAGAACATCCCATCAATATTCGTATTCCACATACACACACTACCACAGAGTAACTATAGAACAAATTAGGGATGTTATCAAATATAATATATTATTCTGCTTGAACAGATAATGTGTTCAAAACAGATACAAATGCAGACACGAATATGAGGTGCACAAATCTACAGTATGGTCCAATATACAACAAAATACAAAAACTGCATGCTGGAGCTTTGGACATTTGTCCGAGCAGATATGAAGCTTGCAGGACAAAGAAAGACCATGTTCATGAACATCGCTGTGTGATGTATTTACAACATTCATTCATTCATTCATCCTTAGTAACTGCCTGGTCAGGGTCGCAGTGGTTTAAATGAGACTACTAGTTAGTTTATAGTTTGGGAAATAGAACTAACGACTTTGTTGGAAAATGTTTTGGCCACCAGTGTAGTTTGCAAAATTATTTACTCCAAAAGTCACTTCCATTTGGTTGGATGGTCTCCTCAAGAAAGAGCTGCGGTCATGCCTTTTTCACTCAATGTTTCAAGAATGGATTTAACGTTTTTCTGTAGGAATCTTGCTTTAACCAACCCCGGATTGATACTTTTCCAGAATGTTGTCCCAGACTTGTTTTGATCACTCCTTGGTCTACATGATGCTGTTTATTAAATATGTTCCCCTAATGCTGCGGTCACAACAAATAGGAACTCGTTATTTTCCAGCTCGGAAATTCCTACATCCCACGTTAGAGCGTTAATGCCAACTCGTGAATTGTCTACAAAAATGTAAGTTGTCTACAAAAACTGGAACTAAAGTGGTGTTTAGTTAGTGCTGAATTTATTTTTAAAGTGGATGCTATATTTCACTGTTAATAGTACATGGAAGAGCAGTTTGATCAAAAAAATCTTGCAGGAAACAAATGAACATTTCAATTATCACCCTGTATTTGGAGATTTTAAATATAAACAGAAACTCAAAAGACTGCTTGAAAACCTTAAGTCACGCTGTCATTTCTTGTTCTTACTTTTCATTATGAGCGCTGCCATGTTGAAGTGACGTCAGCTCTCGAAAAACTTTGACTTTTTCCAAGTAGGAATTACGAGTTGGAGAGCTGTTCAAACAGATCTTTCCTACCCGGAAGTCGTAAACATTCCAGTTGGTCATGAACGTGGGATAACAAACTCTGTGCTCCTCCAGAAACAGGTGCATGTGTATTGTGATCACGTGACACTTTACTTGCACACAGGGGAACTCTGTTATACTCATTATGTGACTTCTAGCACCAGGACTAATTTCACAGCCATGGGGTGAATACTCATTCAGTCACCACTTTTATACTTTTTATTTGTAAATAATTTTCAAACTATATTGATCTTAACCCAGGTCAGCATTATGGACTGTGTGTATCGTGTCCCAATGCAGTTGCAGATAATGTAGCACACAGATTATCATGATATGATAAAGCAGAGACCAGGAGACCAGGAGACCAGGCCCAGCTGAGCGTCCAGCACCTCTGGTGCAGCTGCAGGTGCTGTTCCCACAATGTGCTGTGTGATCTCACCACAATTATCAGCAGCCGTGACAGATGAGAAGACAGTACACAAAGAGCAAGAAGTGTGTATGATTAAACAGAGGAATGGATCACTAAATACTAAAATAGCTTACGTTTCATATCGATATAGCGAACTGGTTCTTATTAGCTCTCGTTCCTGTTTAGCAATATCTTGAGTGAACTACAACAACAGCTATAAAAGAAAGGACATTTCTTGTCACAAATTATGAGTTAAATTTGTAGCTCAAAAGATGGTTCATGATGGTTCACAGTTGGTCTTTGCACTTCATCAGCACTAGAGCAGTAATCTCTCAAAGGAAGCCAAGACTGCTAATCTCACTGACAAACCCAGGGGCAGTAAAAATACACAGCCATCTCTCATTAAACACAGACGTGTCCCCCAAGCATGTTGCGTAAACTTGTAAAACTGTAATCAGAAGGGACTAGGAGCTGGTGATGGTCTGTTTGAAAGTGAATTAAAGGATCTAACACTAACCAGTGACTACCTGGTTAAAGGTAATGGCTTAACAGGGATTAGTTTAAGAATAGCACAGAATAAACCTGGTCTCTCTCTACAGGTCAACAAGGATTTAAAGTCATGCCCTTTTCAAAATTTGTTTTGAAAATCACAACTGAAACATTACTTGCTTGATGTGGTGATTACGCAAAAAAAAACAAAAAAAACTGGACACATAAGCATGTAAAATATTACCTTCATCAACAATTCACATTCTATTCTAACATACCAACTGAAACGCCCCAGAACACCTCCATAGACCTGCGTAAAGGTGTTTCCCTTGAGATTTTCTGCAAAAACTGTGCAGAGACTTTTTTACAGTCTGTGCACTCAAATTAAATACACCTGACAGGATTTTTTTCCCTTTAATTATAAAGTCTAAGGTGACTGTAAAGGAGCATGTCAGCAAAAATGCTAAGTGGCTAACACTGAATGCAATGTGCTGAAGAAACGCCAGCATGAGCTCATGTACAGAATGATAATTAACCCCTGGTAGCAAAATATTATTAAATACCAAAAAGATTTTCACAGTGGCCCACTCTGACACTCTGACTAACAATGTGAAAATTAAATGCTATAACAATAAATAAAAATGAGTAATTCAGCAGCAATAAAACAGAAATACAGTAATATAGTGACATATACTGATTAAGACCAGACATCACGAGGATTAAATAAAAAGGCCTATGTACATCACAGAAATAAAATCAGATTAATCTGATTTTAAGAAAAACATAACGTTAGCCAGCTGTGGTCACAAGCTAATAAAGACCCAGTGGATGAGATCTGGCGTGGACACGACAGCATCTGGTTTCTCATCAGAGACGTAACCCACTTCCGACACGACAGGCTGCCCGTTTCTATTTCTGCCGCTGTCGCTCTCGCCGTTCCGCTCGCTGCTCCCCTCACACGTTTTACCAATCTGATCCATCTGATGGCTCTGAAGTCTCTCTTCACACCGAGAGCCTCTTGATTAGACTTGATTTGATCGTGGGAGGCCTTGATTAGCAGACGGCAGAATCTCTGTGGAGTTCACGGTGGCTGGAAGTGTCGGCGCTGGAGGATGTAAGAAGGCGTAGAGCGCCGCAATAAGCAAGCAAGGGGATATTCGCCGGGTTAAAAAGTTAAAATAGCTGAAACGAATATTACTAAATTCAGATATCATAAAGACACCACGTTAGAGTACGGCACAGTATTTGGAAACACTCCAACCCTGGTGAAAACTGCCAATTTAAAGGGGCAGTGTGTAATTTGTAGAGCCCTCTGGTGCCTGTGAGGGGAACTACAATTGCTATGAAAACATTAACAAGCTTCCCGCTTCCCCCCAATTGACCACAACACCTTCTGTTCAAACTAAAGCCTTATGAGCTGCTGTATAAAATGAATGAACTAACGATATCCGTCGCATGCCATTAACAAACTATCACATATTTATTAAGGCTTCTTTGAAATTATATGATTATTATAAGTACTTTTAGAAATTTCTAAAAGCACTTTTAGAAATTACAAACTGAAACTTTAATGTCTAAACACACCTCCAAGTTCAATAAAATCAAAAACCTCAACAATTACACTGACCCAAATATTACCCCGATGCACTTTTTTTTTTTTTTTTCAAACAAGAACAAACAGAGAAAGTGGCAGTACTTTTCTAACATTCGCACCAGTGTAATGTAGGCCACCCCAATGCCACAGCGCACTCAGTGCTCTTGACATATATAGACATACAGCCACTTCTGCTTTAAATAAATTCACAGCAAGCGGTGTAGTGCACAAGGCTTATGGGCCGCTCTGCCTAAATAAACCACTGGCCCAGTTTCCAAGAAGAAAATGGGGCAGAATTTAAATAAATAAATAAATAAATTAGTAACCCCAACAGACATCATTTGGGATGTTTGTTTTGAAACAGCGGGAGTCATTTCACCCGGATATAAAGCAGCAGCTGTCTTGTGGGAGCTAGAAATAGACTCTAATGCTCTGGTCAGTTTGACGTAAATTACATATGACATCTAATTAAAGGAACAGTTTAATGAAAATACGTTTTACACAGCTTCCCCCTGAGTTAAAATGCATTCAATCAGTTAGGACACTGTTTGAACTGGAGCTCCAAGGCTAACATTATTAACAAGCAATGGAATCATACAGCCACCAGGTTAGCATCTAAATCACCTCGCCCATTTTTAAGATATTTAGTATCTGAGTGTTCAACACTATTATCTAAAAACGTGTAATTGTTGATATGGTGAACTTGCATAAGGGCACATTTATTTAACATTTATGAAAAGAGCCTCCGGTGTAAAGCTGTAACTTAAGTTTTCCGATGTCTTCAGGATGAAAGGTTTGTGGTATTCTCAGTAACATGACAAGCTGCATTCTTATTAACCTCAAGAGAGAAAAAAAAAAGAGAGGCTGGTGAGGGAATGACTGTTTATAGATGCTATAATGTAAGTGAGAACAGGAACTAACCTGTTTTATGGACATTAAATGTAACTATAAACAGATAAAAAAGTATGATGTATCATTCTATAGATCTATCATTTAATTAAAATAAAAAATTAGGTGTGGTGTAAGAGTAAATAAAGAGTAATAAAACACTTCAGGATGTGCTGTTCGGCTTTGCTATGGTGACAGTAACTCTGCTTCACATCAGGCCTCATAGCACCACCCTGAAATTGATCATTTTCCCCAAACATGCAAAAATAACCCAATAATTGTGGGTTCTTGCACTCTACTTTACCTGCGTGCTTCTTCTTTGAAAAGATTTACTGAAGATCCAGGAGCGAGTTCAGCATGTAGACTGCATTGCATCTGCACACTTACCTTTAAGGCATATTCTAACATGGTGGTGTATGAGATTATATCTTCTGAAATGGTATATTATGATTGCCACTGCGACCTGAGGTCACGACCCTAATACCTAGCCTGTTCCCTGATGGACAGAACGCATAGAGTCTCACAGAGTCTCGAGTCACTTTGGCTAAAATCGAATCGTGATGATGCCAGCTCTGAGGGCAACGTGACAGTTAAACTGAAGGTCGCTCCATCAGCAGTGCAGGATTTCTGCTTTCACCGGCCAACAATCGCTGTGAAACGCTGCCCACACTCGCCGTCCAATCGATATCGCACATTCTGTTGCCATAGAGACTTGGGAGACTTGCTTACTCACTCGATGCGATGAGTCATGAGACAGAAGTCAAATTTCAGAGAGTCTGTCACAGACGAGTCAGTATCATTTCTGCTCTGGCCCAATCAGTGGAGACAAGGTTCCTGCACTGAAGAGGAAACGCCACCGATACTCTACACCAGAAGCGGCTTTCGCAGTGTGTTGCAATGTGTCAGGAAGTTACAGAACAGCAGTGAGACAAAAACTATTTTCACAAGAATTCAAACCGGAGTTGCAGCTCGAGACCCTCAGAACCTGCAGCCACACTTGATTGAATTCTTTACGAAAATCACTTTTGGGAGACTGAAAGGCCCTTGCGGGCTGGGCTAAGACCATGCGCTCATTTTCTAAGGAAGCGGTTCAACAGACAGCCGAGAGGAAGAGAAGCACAGTTAATAATCGCTGCTCATAATGGCATTGACGAAAGCAGCAGGGGAAAGAAAACCCTTAATAAAACTCCATTAGCAGCAACCACTAAGGAAGAGAAAATATCTTAGTGACAAATCATAATTGCACAGCTTTAAAATATGACAGGCCTAATGCATGCACTCATGAGTGAATATGTACAGAACAAACCAAAACAGTCAATTCAATATATAAGTTATGGCACCCCCGACTCATACAGCGCTTCATGTTATCGCAATTAAGATGATCTCATAGTGAAGTCTAACCAGTGCGGTGATATTCTCTAATTTACCTGATACAAAGGAACAAAGAGTCTCTCTGCTCCACTCTATTAAAGGTTTTTAAAATCTTTACACCAAGTGTAGTCAATTAACCAATACGTGATTAGTGTTGAATTTAAGCTACAAAAAGTATTGGAGGCTTGTCTCAGCCACAATATTTTGTGGAAATCTCTGCCTCAAACCAAATCCAGATCTTGCTGGTCTGTGGTCCAGGGTGCAATGAACGACACTTCACTGTAGCTGAATACTGTGACGTTACAGAGGCGGCCATCTTGGACAACTCGGAAGAGGAAGGGTTACTTTTTGAGTCTGTTTCTTCCTCGTGACATCTCAGGGACTTTTCCCATTTTCCATTCATTCCACTGTCACATCTGGCTCGCTCATTAGGGATCTAAATCTACATCCAGATTTCTGCAACTGCTTTGTGACGATGTCTATTGTTAAAAGCGATACACGAATAAAACCAAACTGAACTGACTTGAACCGAACTACCAGAACTTAAATCTCTTAAACTTAAATTTACTCAAACATGAATCATGTTTTGGCTGACTGACATTTGGAGTAACAGGAAAATTGTATACATTTATTATTTTCTGCTAGGATTTTAGCAATCAGGGGATCCAGGTTAAATCACATGCTTCAGAATAAGTAACTGAATAATGAGCTGAGAGTTGAAATGCTTTACCTGTGAGATTAACCTGGGAGATAACGTTGCAGGGCTGTGATTAACATACTGGACGTTACTGTGGATTGTTTACTCTCCACACGCAGACAGAGCGAGTCTGCTCTCACGCTGACGTGCCTCGTGTTCTGGTCTCGTTTCTGGTGCCCTGCTCTGCATCTCAGGTCTCTGGCTAATTAACCCAGATGAGGATATTAATATTGCTGTTGAGATGAAGGCGGGTCCTGGCTAGAAGTGGGGCAGAGACGTGGAGGAGAGAGAGGAGACGGGATTTAAGAATGACGACTCTGTGAAGTGGGTCGCTCCGGCCCCCTCCTCAGTGTGGCGCTCGGGAGAGAGCACTGTTACTATATCCAAACACCCAGAGGCTCTTTTTAATTGCTTATTACCCCTGAGCTTTAGCTGCAATGGAAAGTTCTGTTAAAGGGGAAGGTGGCGGTTCTGAAACTCGCTCAAAAGATGGACACACTAAGTAAACCTGGACTGGTGTTTACAACACAGAACATAAGTGGAATGGAACAAGTGGTTCAGAAAAGTAGACCAGCAAGGTCAACACATTACACTGAGAGATAACGTTATATACTGTGTGTAACCAGCTTCAGCTCAGTGATGTCACACAGACAAGGACACAATGTGATGGACTGTGATCCATAAACACGAAAAAAAAACTTCAGCATGTAGCTCAACACTGTAACGTTATTGAGGGCGGCCATGTCGTAGAAGTAGAAAAGCTTTTTTCCAGAATTGCTATTTGGTATTACAGTGTGTTAGTATGTATGAGCTTCTGAGTTGTAAAAAATAACTCCTAAAATACCAGAATACCAGAATTTTTCGTAAATCTATAATACCAATCCAAGAAACAGTTGGCAACTGAAATTTTCAGAAATCTAAACTACCAGTTTGGAACTCTGAATTTTTCCAAAAGCTAAATTAGCAACTTGGGAACCAGTTTGGAATTCAGAACTTTCCCAAAAGTTAAATTACAGGTTGGGAATTTGGTATTTTCTGAAATTGCCACCTTGACAGTGAGCTCATGTTTTAAACTAACATTAGTTACATCGGTGGACTTATGACCACGGGATAGTAGCAGCTTCCACAGTCAGAGGCATTAAGGAGTGTAATGCCAGGATTTAGTTCTATGCATGTCTGTGGAACATTCCCTACCATTTTCTACTACTGACCACATAATCAACCTGGAGGAAACTCACACAGACACAGGGAGAACACGGGACCATCCACACAGACATAAACCTGAGTTTAGGATGGAACTGGGGACTGTGGAGCTGTGAGGAGTCAGCACTACCCCCTGTACCAAAATCAGTAAAGGATAATTGTGTGTTTCAGTAGAAACGACAAATTTCTGAGTCTCGGGACACAAGCAGCTCCGAGTACCAAGTCTCTGAGCTGGCATTTAATAATTACTGTTTCTTTAAGACGTGCTGTCAGAAAATAGACGCAGGTGAGACATGTCCGCTGCAATACTGTGTACACAACAATGACCGAAATGGTGCTAACAATGCATTATAAACTATAAATAACCTGTGAGAATCATTTGTCCACTGTATTCTCAGTGCAGGACTGAAATGTCTAAAGGTAAAAAGCCAGTGCAGTTCTGTGCCCCACACAGACACACTTTCCTCTGGAGATCTCCTGCACCAGAAGCGTCAGTTCTCTGTGTGTGTCCTCCTGAGTAATCGAAGGTGAGTTCCTCGCCCGGCTCTATGTCTCGGCTGGCGAACAGGGCCAGTCTCGGCACCACTGAGTGCACGCGCACGGGCACCATGGTCAGGTTGGGCTGGCACGAGTGGTTCAGAAAGCGGCCCACGTTGCCCACGGCGGCCGGGTCCACAAACGTCACACCTAGCCTCTGCGAGCCACCATGCTCCTGCACGGCGATGATGTAATTCTTATCCTCAGGAGTCTGGGACAGCTGCCTCCGCCTTGCCTCCTCAAACCCGATCACCTCCCCGGCGTACTCACACACAAAACTGCCACGTTTGATGGCTTCCTGGGTCACGACCCCCCAGCCACGGCTCTCGGTTCGGAAAACACAGAGGCGGGTTTGCAGGCCTTTCTGGACCACGCGGGACTGGCAGGACTCGCCACACACACACAGGGCATTACATTCAAACACAGGCTGGCTGTAAGAAGCATCCGACTCCGCTCGCTGCTCCAGTAAACCTCCCTCGGTGTACATCAGGCCGAAATGCAGGCACGGGCAGCTGGACGGCACACAGGACGGCGAGCGACACGAGCAGCCTGGCAGGGTCACTTCACTCGGGTCAACATCACAGCCCACACCCTGAACGTTCTCTGGAGTGTACTGAAGCACACACATGGTGTTAAAAATGTGTGTGAGATAAAAATGAATGAACAGTAAATAATAACACTATTCTCTAGAGGAAAGCTGAAAATATCCATCATCTAAAAAACATTCCCACTATGCCTACTGTTTTCAGTGTTTGCTACAACAACAGGTTGATTTTAAGATGTTAACAGATTTAAATTATACAAGATTAAAAAAGATAAACAAGTTTGTTTTTTTTTAAACACAAATCATACACAAGTGTACATAAATACTAAGAAGCAGGAAACGCTGTACTGGAGGACTGAGTGTGAGTCTATGCTGCCATCTAGTGGCCAGAAAGAGAAACTGCAGCATAGAGCAATCTCAAATACACGGGTAAATGCAAATCTATATCACATAAAAGCTGGTTATATATATATATTTTTTTTAAACTATTTTTTAAAAGGTTGGTCGCTTCAGAAAACATGAGCAAAAACAAAAAAGACAAGAATATACCTGGAAGTTGGGCAAACTGTCCTCACTCACGTCTCTTTGGATGTAAACGGGGACATTTTCCAGAGTGTTGCTGATGTCCCCTCCGAATAAACCAAGCATTACTATTTACAAAACATTAAACACTTTCCCTATACACAGACCCGAGCCCTGGCTCTGGAACCATTTCAGTATTAATAATAATAACAATAATAAAATTAAATAAAATAATAATGATAATAATAACACGACTCCCGATAGCAACGAGACCCCGACAACCGGAAACAGGAAGTAACCCAAAACAACTATAATTCAAACGTAAAGTCCCCTCTGTGCGTCAGAAATCAAACGCTAGCCGCATGCAGCACGCTGATTATTAAACACTGACATACTCTGTTCTTCCTTTTGTTGACTCGCTGTGACATTCAGATGAATGTGGAGCTTCAGACACAATGGCTGCTGGATTATGCACTATATTATTCACACACTGTACCGTTGCTCCCCTCTGTAGTGCTCAATTTTACCATGTTTGTATTCACATATGAACAATGTGTGGAGAAGAGTGGAGAATATCCAGCGCACTGCTGAAATAAAATTGTTAATAACCTTCCAACATAAACAAGTAAGAATAAAATAAGGAAGCATGCTGTTCTGGGAAAATAATCTACGATGGTGTGGCGTGGTGCTTATTTTCCCACAACAGCGCGTCCCGAAGTGTCCTCTTACACCACAGCAACATGCCAACGACTGTTTGTTTGTTTTTTTTGTTTTTTTAATTAAAGAACATCACACTTTTTATCCATTTACAGTTATATTTAATGATGTGAAACTAGCTGACCTGAAGTTAGTTCCTATTCTCACTGTCCCTATAAAACAACTGTTCCTTTTTTTTAAACTCTCTTTAGTTAATAAGGCGCAAAGAAAAAAAAAAAAAAAAACACACACACAAAGAATAGCAGCTTGTCATGTTACAGAGAAACCGCAAAGCGTAAACCTGAAGAAAGCTTAGTTACAGCTTTACCTCTGACTGTTACAAAGTGCTGACACTGGAGACTCCTTCCATAAATGTTAAAAAAAAAAAAAAAACATCTCACAGAAAGCTTCTGCATATCAATGATTATAATTTTTAATTACTGAATTGCAAACTTTTTCATGTCTACGTGGAGCGTCCGCCATACACGTCCCTGTGAATGAGCTGTTGCTATAGAAACGATAACGTAATAGGAGCGCATTAATATAAACCTACTACTGTCAGAGCTGCTGTTTTAATCAATAAATTAATTTATAAATTGATAAGTAATGATAAATTAATCAACACCTTCTGACTGTCGAGAATTTAACGATCGTGGTGGTATAAAGCGTCATAAATCTTGACACCTCAGAAGCATGGCCATTTGAACTCAGTGCACAACAGTCCAGGACATTTTCATCTACTTCCTGATGAACATTAAAGTTCAAAAAGTTCAAGTGTTGCATTAGTCTCCTTCCCAAGGAACCTCAAAATAATACAAAAAAAAAAAAGAAAGAAAAAATTAGATATTACAATATATATGAATGAATGAATGAATGTGTTCAGACGACAAACTTAAAAACACACAACAGTTATGTAACATGTTCTTTTATTTTATTTTAAACCACAATACATCAAAGTATGAGCATTAAAACACTAAATCAGCTGTAGAGAGGCCGCCGTCACGTCCGCACGATCTAAATTGGCACTTGAGTAACTCCTCCAGCCTCTCGCCCCACACACACACACACACACACACACACACACACACACACACTCGCCGTGTGAAGATGTGCTATTGCGTGAGAAACCGTCACGGGGCACGGGTGTTTCTGCGAACGCAGGCTTTCGCATTCCAACAGTTACAAAATATATACAGAAAACCAGTTACACACACATGCGCGCACACGGGGCAGAGTAAACAAACCGCATTTTTGTTTTAATTTGTGTTAAAAAAAACAAAAAAAAAAAAAAACATTTTGAAATCCCCCCCATCATACTCACTCATCGTACACTATACATTTCATCCAATATATATGTCTAGTGTCTGAATTTCCCAGTTAATAATATCTGCTCAAATTTAATCAGGACACGATGAAGGACCAGACGTATGTGCAAGCACCACAGACACGGTAACAAGTCGACTGACGATCCAAAAAAAAAAAAAAACCAGAACAACTGTTTATACTGAGGCGGAAATTGAGGAAAAGAAAACTGTTCACACGTTACTCATGGTCCCACACGTTAAAGCCGCAGTGAGGAACTGCTACAGCTGGACCCAACCCTTTCTAACCGTACGACACCTAGAGGTTTTTAACGTTCCCTTTTCGAGTCTCGAAGCGGCGTAGCACTGTGTCAGCAGTTCCTAACTGGGGCTTTAAGAGGCTGGTCGAAAAACAGTCGCTTGGTTATTTAAGTTGAATGAGGAAAAAAAAGAAGGAAAAAAAAAAAGGAGTGTAGCCATTTTGTCTCGTCTTCAGCATCAGGAAGGTTAGGTCAGCGTTTCCCCTTTTGTGACCTTAAACAAAGAAAGTGACAGTAAGTTCAGCTTATTCGGAACCATTTCGCAAACAAATCACAGACTCACAAATGAGTGAGCCCCGTGATTGTGTCACGGAAACCAATTAACTGGCTAAATAGTGGTAGTTAAGTGCGGTGAGTTAGTCAGCTAGTTAAGTTAACACAGATGTGAATGAGTATGTAAACACAACTCGGTAATAGTCATCATTATTTCTTCTAAGGACAATGCTGTTTTCTCTTCACGTCACATATAAAGGATTCAGGTTCTATGAACCAGATTTTTTGAGTTTGACTGCGTCTTTATTTTCTCTCGATAGACTCGCTTTTAAAGCCGTGATGAGCCGAATCACTGCCCTCGACCTCTCCGTTAAACAGACGAGTGAAGCCACTTTCACGTTCCGATCCTTTAGAAGCCGAATCATTTCATTTGACCGTAACTGTTGCTCACAAGCAGGAAAACGAACAATTTTGTCTTGTCGTTTCGTCGCATCGAAGCCATCGAAACGCTGCAGCTCTTTAATCTTTAATACATTTGCACCTGATATGTTCGAGTTTGGCGTCAAACGTTTTGCATTAAATAATAAGTGTGAGAGTGCAAGTGTGAAAACACCTTGTGCGTCTCTGGTGTAAACGCGGTGACGTATTTAAACGAGTTTACATCCTGAACTTGTCACATATTCACTCACTCTGGCCTCGATGTACTCGATCCTTCTCTCCAGGGCCGTCAGCTTCTCGTTCAGCGTGGCCAAACGGGACCTGCAGGACATATCTGAGGAGGAAATCGTAAAAAATATATATATATATATATATATATATATATATATACATAGACTGAAAAAAGTCTCATTCTTATTATTGACTATCATTTAGTTCATATTTAATTTAATTTATTTCACTGCAATAGAAGCATTTAAAAACCTAGGTGATGGTAACACAGATTATACCGCTTCCTAGATTGAAATGGCTCATTTAACAAAATAAAATATATATTTTTTTAAATTATTTACAATAACTGGTTATAACTTGGCAGAAATGTAGCTGAAATGAATAAAATCTTTATCTAATGTTGCATGTTGAGTCTCGTATAAACAAGGCAAACTAAATTACTCAGCTCTAAAGAGAAATAAAGTGAAATCTGAAATCATTTGAAAGAAAAATGCTATATTAATTTATCTACAACACTCTAATTTCATTCATATCTCCTCCATCAGCACTAAAGTCATGGATATGTAAACTCTACATCATCTCTATCTGACTAGCAATGCTGTCTGTTATGCTAGCAGGCTAGCTAGCTTACTAACAAGCTGGAAGGCGTGAATAACAAGTCCCTTATATTATTTGTGCTCCTTTAGCGCGTTGAACATCCTCAAACGAAATGGCAAATATTTACAAATCGATAATAAACCGTTTAAGCAATACAGGAAGCTACAGTGAGCCGACTAGCCACTCCTCATCTACGCCATGCTAGCGCAGTTAGCATAACAGCATTCAGCAAGACGCGGCTGTTTACACCGAACTTTTTTTTTCCGTATGAACAAACCCACCAAAAGAGTTGAGGAAGTCGGCTATTTTCTTGATGCTGCTCGTAATCACTTCGATATACTCGCGATTGGCCCAGTCCTGGTGTATTTCCCTCTGCACTGGATCCTCCTGGCCGGCCATTTTCACTCCAGCTGCTTGGGAGCTGCCGGGGCGTCGCACTTGGTGCTCACGCGCGCCTCCTAGCGTCACACAGCAGGGACGTGCAAAATGATTCCTTTTTAGTGAGTCGATTCACTAAAACGATTCAAAACTTCACTCACTATTTCTTTAAGATTTTTTTTAGGGCTGTTTTGTCAGAAATGCTGAGTTTAAGCTTTGAGTTACTTGTTTGGCTGAATATTTTGTTCCTAGCACGTGTGATAAGGACATCATTCTTATTCTCTCTTTAGGGTTCTCTGATTGTAGTCTAATTCTTGTTTTTTATATATATATATATGAATTTTACTATTTTTCCCTCCTAATTACGAACAAGAACGACACATTTCATATATGCCTGTGTCTACTCTGTTATTATACATAATGCTATGATGCCATTTTAGACACTGAATCCTTGCAAAAACAACTGACTCCATGCTGCAGGCTTTGCCTGGCATGAAGGAGCAGGAGAAGAACCGGATCTTAAAGAATCGAATCTTTTAGATCCGATACAGTCAGTTCACTCCAACGAATCGAAGGTTTAAAACAAAGTTTTTACAAAAATAGCACAGATTAATAAAAGTGAAATAAAACAAGAGCACAGAATGAACAGGAAGCACTAAAATCTGTATTATAAAAAGGGCTAATGTAAAAGTTTCGCAATTTATTGTCACTATTAAACGATTTAAACAGCTCACGTGCGTGTATTGCGTTTAACGGTTTAACGGTTTTTGGTCTCCTTGACAACCTACAAAGCATCTTACATTAATTATAACCTGAAAAAACAAACTTTAAGGCAAGTGATTTAATGTATTATATATTATATTGGAATAGAATAATATTGCTATCTCGTTTTCAAATGTCATGCTGAGTCTGTTTAGGATTATTAATTTCAGTATTTAATTAATGAACAGATCTTTAGAGTAGTTGATCTTAATGAAGGAATTAAGCTAATATGCTAATGAGAAAACCTTCCAATTTTAACTTCATCTTAACTGTGAAAAGGATTTAAGCGAAAACAGGCTTTAAAAATCCCCATGAAATATATGAGAATGCTAGTATTAATGTTTTTATAGCACTGTGATTTAATTAGTATTGTAAAACTAACATTTCAAATGATTTATCAATTAGCTAGAATTGCATCCCAAGTTAAATTACTGCAAAGCTTCTCCGGAAATCTATATAAAACACGGTTGTGTTTAAATATGTATAGCTGAGTGCAAATGTTTTGTTACTTTCTTAAAATGTGAGATACCTTTTAAGAAAGTAACAAAAAATGGTTAAAAAGCTGTACATCAGCATAAACATGGTATAAATGTAAACTTTTAATACGCCTCAAAGCACTTTTCCTGATGTTATGGTGCGTAAAAGCTCATTATATTCTGATTGAGGTACTGCAAAATCCTTCCCATTTATTTATAACTTGAAATCTTGCAGCTGTTTTATAGTTTGAGTGTCTTCATGCCTTAAAAAGTACCGTGTTGTGTGTTTTAAGTCACTGACCACCTGGATGATAAACACCCGAATACTAATTAACCAGAGCATGTTAACAGGGATGCAAACCTTTTAAAGCCAGCTAGTAATATTTATTCGGTTTTGTAGATAAACTGTAAAATCAAGGTATATTTTTATTTTCAACCCAGGAGCACTGTAGTGGACACATATACAGACAGAGATAAAACAGGAAATAAAAAATTTAGATCAATGTCAGCTCAGCTGAGACAATGCAGAGAAGGACTTGCAAAAGCTTTAGGTCAAGCAACGAACCATCTTCCCGAGGTCAACTACTGCTCAGCCACCATCTCAGGACCTGGACCTATCCTTTATGTCTCATGTCCTCTCCCTACGCACCATCCTGAGATGCTTCATAACCTCTGCCTCGCCCTGACGGCCCATAACCACGTCCTCACACGGCACAGAGCTGACTGCGGGTGTGTGCGCTGCGGGTTTGGTGATTAGCTTTAATTATGTGCTTTATGCGCAAGGTTCATAACACCTCTAATTATTCTCCACACCTACTGTGGTCCAGACAGGGATCCAGACACGGGCTGGAGGGTCTTACAGCCTCCGGGCCTGAACATGAACATCAGGAGCTTCCTGCAACGATTGGTCAGTGAGATTGTGTTCTAACACTTTATTACATTTCTTCTCCTGATCATAACAACGGTGTTATTATCACTGACAGGTTGTAGAGCAATGAAAAATACATTCATTTACTATAGATCTCAGAAGAGTACATTTTTTTTAAGTGCATGTTTATTTTTTAATTGTTTTATATTTTTACTGTTTTGTTCTATGCATTAGTAGTAAATTGTTTTAGCAATTTTATTCTAGAGCTGCACAATAATGGCTTAAATATTTATAACATCATTTTTTAAAATATTAAAATCACAATTTACTCTTGTATGCACAGAGTAAAATGGCTCAAGGGTGTGAATAGATAGATAGATAGATAGATAGATAGATAGATAGACCACATAGAAAAGTTAAAAGATATGAATCAGGAGCTTGTAATTTAAGAGACAACTTAAAAAAAAATCTTTTATTACCCCGTTCATTTCTTTGCAAAGTGAATTAGGTTTAATTAATTAAACAAAGCCAATAATCATGATCATGGAGACTATTTTCTTAATTGCATTTTACTACTGGTGAAAATTTCTTCTTTTATATGAAGCACATTGAGATATTATTTTGAATAAGCAGCGCAATGGAAAGCACTAAAAATCTCTCAAGTGTAACTCTACGCTTCTATGCCCAACTTTCTTTGCACGCACTAATAACGCTGCCTTATACACAGAGCCATGAATGTTAGAACCATCAACCAGCTGCAGTCACGCTCTGTAATTCCTCCTGTTTCATTTCTGAAGAGAGCCCCAGCTTGGAGACTTTGGACGAGCTGATGGCGAAGCTGGAGTTTGAGAACGAGCTAAACCGAGTGTGTAACAGGCTCTCTCTGACCGTGAACACACCACCGGCGCGAGGAGACAGCACAGGAAGTGCAGACAGCGGTGTGGAGGAAGGAGCCGCTGACGGAGAAGAGGATGAGGACGATGCGAGACTCATGGACACGGTTCTGGACATGGAGCAGGACTACGAGCTCTTCGTCTACTAGTCATTACATGGATAAGGGACTGAAACCTGGCCATGGCTCTGAGACTTGGAGCTACACAACCTGCACTGGTTAAGTGGTGAAAACAACAAAACCACACTGTACAGGTTTAAACTCGCTGAATGCACACTGAATGAGAGTGTTTTTCATTTGTCATGTGCTTAACCACATATCTTTTATCAATCTACTCCGCCTTCAGGCAAATTTACAATTACCTTTAATATGACTTAACGGTCATATCAGTAGTACTGACAAACAGTGGGAGGATTTTTAATATATATATGTATTTATTTTTATTGTTATTATATACATACACACACATTTTTTAAAGGAAAAAGAAAGAGGCTGTCAATTAGATTTTATTATTATAATATATTTATTTGATGCACTTAAATAAACATAAAACTGATCTGTTTTTAAATGGTTTCTGTCAGCGGTGACGTACTCCATTAATAAGTTAGCTTGGACGGCAAGGACGGCAAAAATCTGATGTTGCAACTCATACTGATATACTGCAGCTCAAGTAGGTTTAATTGCCGTGAGAGGAGACGTGAGAGTGTTACAACCTTGTCCTGACTATCATAAGTACTTAATTTTTAACCTTTACAGTCAGTCATCAGGATTAATCTCTGGCTTTTCACTGGCTTTGAATTTTTCCTAGTCAGCAACTGCACTGAAGTCTCATAAAACACACACACACACACACACACAATGACTGGTCGACAAAAAAAAAAAATCAAGTCATTAATTTTTTGTAAGATTTATTTGTTTCACACAGTTGGATAGAGAAGCTGAACTTGCTGTACATGGCTAAATTACGGCTGTAAATAATAAGCGTTTACGTTCACATCAGCCACCGCCCTCAATAAAGATTTCAAGCGGTGCCTTCATACAGTAAACCTCCTACCAAACAGTCGAACTCTGGCCATGTCAGCACAGCCAGCTGAATTCAAACTGCCATCTTTCTCCACAGGCAGTAGGTTGATAAGACAGGAGTGGCTGTGTCACGTCTCTATCTGCTCACACCTCCCTCTGAGGCCGTCCTGTGCCAAGATGGTTTACTTCACTTTCTTGAGGAGCTCTTTAATGTCAGCCTCGATGTCGCTGGTCAGGAAGCTCCTGCTGTAGCGCTTGAATGGTATTCCATCAGGCCCGATGAGGAACTTCTCAAAGTTCCACGAGACGTCGTTCCTGCACACGGGACTCCAGATGATGAACTTGGGGTCGGTCATCAAGGCCGTAGGGTTGTCACTGGGGAAGGGAAGCTTCTCTTTGAGAAACACAAACAGGGGGTGCGTGTCCTTGCCGTTCACGTCAATCTTTTCCAGGAGCTGGAAGCGAGGCTCGAAGCCATTCCCAGGACGTACGTACTTCAAGCAGTTCAGGATTTCTTCATTCTTGCAGTTTTCCTTGTTTTGAAAAAAGAAAGAGCAGCATTCAACTAGGCTGTAATTACAAAGCCTCCATCACTAAGCACTCATTATAGGATTCTGTTTGTGAACTAACACACAGTCATGCTGAAGAATCAAAATTTCAATCCAGTACTCCTCGAGACTTCGATTACCTGGCTCAGTTTCAATTCAATTCAATTTGATTTGTACAGACATTGTCACAAAGCAGCATTACAGAAATCCCGATGTTGATTCTTAATTAGATTCCTAATGAACAAGTCAGAGGTGACAGTGACGAGGAAAAGACGAGTATGGGATGTGGAAGAAGAGGAGGAACTAAACTCTCAAGTGAATCCATCCTCTTCTAGGATTATAAATCATTATAATTTGTATATTGTGTTTTAGAAGAGTAAAACGCACACACCACACACACACACCCCCGGACCTTACCTGATGGCCGAACTGGTTGCAGGGAGCTCCCAGCACAACAAGCCCCTTCTCCGAGTATTTGGAGTGGAGCTCGTTCATCTGAGAGTAGTCCCTGACCGTCGTGCCTCAGAGAGACGCCACATTCTCGACCAGCACCACCTTTCCTTTAAGCGAGGAGAAATCGAGAGTGTCACCTGACAGCAGCTTGGCTGAAAGGTCAGAAAAGTTCTTAGCCATGTTGACAGGAGTAGAGAGAAGCATGGAATGAGAGGTTTCTGCACACCGCTTTAGTTAGAAGATCATTTGAGGTCAGAGCTCGGGTGCAGGGGCGGGACAGGGGCTGTGCGTGAAAAGGAGTGTTCCAGACTTTGTGCACACACACTGTCTGTCTCGCCAATACGTATGCCCAAGCTGCGTCAGTCTGTACTGGATTATTTACTAATTATACAGCATTGTAATAGTTAATTAGAGTAATACTTAAAAGGTACAAAACATTCACCATTAGAGGTAAAAGATACACACTTAGGGTACAAGACGTATACACTCGAGGGAACCATTCCAGTGGCAAGGAAATGTACAGTTTAGTACCCTTTTTCTAAGTGTGTATGAGCTGTGAACTGGTATTGGTGAAAGACATGTTCTTTAAAATATTAAAATCTATTATATTATGTTACTATATATTATACACACATTTTATGCACTATATAGCCAAAAGTATGTGGACATCTGACCATCATAGCCATATGTGGTTCTTCCCCAAACTGTTGCCACAAAGTTGGAAGCACACAATTGTATAGAATGTGTTTGTAAGCTGTAGTTTTACAGTTTCCCTTCACTGGAACTAAGAGGCCCAAACCTGTTCCAGCATGACGATGCCCCTGTGCACAAAGCGAGC
>CM075022.1:2093014-2108014 GCA_037576675.1 Pangasius sanitwongsei
TCCCAGGAGTTTAATTGACTTGATGCTATACTCTGATTAAAAAGTGTTCCTTTAATTTTTTTGAGCAGTGTATATTATGACTATATAGCGCAGGAATTCGTGTTTACAATTCTCACTGCACCCTGTTTTACAATGGTTCTTCCGGGAAGACTGTTACACCGGCCGAATTCCAAATGTCACCTCGCTCCCTACATACGTGTCGCGTGAAACAGGGGCTACGCCACTACGTAGTGCCCTACATGAGCAATGAAGGATGCTTTTGGGATTGAGCCTGTGCGTGCGCGTGTGTTTAGGGAAGTGAAGCACAAAATCAGCAGCAATCAGGACACTGGGGGGAAAAAAAACACATAATGACCACGTAGTTGCGATTTTACAAACACAGCCCGTGTTGCTAGGCAACAACTTTTAAAAATATTTTACCCGGAAGTAAATCTCAGCTGTAATTCAACCATCGTCAACGTTCTTAAGCTCATCTAGAACAAGTTTGCAGTCAAGAAGTTGTCGAACGGCATTAAACTGTTATTCATAAACAACGCATTCATCTCATACTTGCTCCTTCATTCGTGAAGATCGGAGTGAAATGTCGGATTTTCTGGTTTGGAGTGTCACCGGGTCCTTCTTGCTGGCTCTCCTCCTCTTAACCCTGGCGGTGTACGTGGTGTATTCCGGCCTGCTGACGAAGGTCCACATCAGCACCGGCTCCTCTCCCGTGAGAAGCATCACTGTCGCTTATAAATACAGAGAAGGACCTTATCAAGAGTCCGGGCTGCTGTTTGCTGAGAGCTGCAGGATCGCACCAGAGCTGCCCACTGTAGGCGTCTTCTATGATGATCCAAAGAAGGTGAGGGAGATTTTATAACAGACTGATCAGGGTGACCCTTAATCCTGTGTTTCCTGCTCTAATACACTTCATTCAGCAGTTCATGTACTCAGGTAGGGGTGAGATAATGGTGCAGGGCAGCTCCGGGGTCCCTGGTTCGATCCTGAGCTCAGGTTAGTGTCTGTGTACAAGTTCTTCACACGCATGGTGCCCTGCAATGGACTGGTGTCTCATCCACGATGTATTCCCACCTCATACCCGTTGCTCCTGAGATCCACTGTACCCATGATGAATGAATGAACGAATGTTCTGTCACCTGGAAATCCAGGACTAGATGTGCTTGATACTGTTCTTTAGACAGAAAGAGATTTTGACTGTGGTGTGTGGTTTCTGATATTACCTGTATGGACAGAACGCTGTGGTGAACTGCACTATTTTCACCAGCTTCTGCACAACATTGCGGTTAGTGTCAGTGATAAAGCTGATCAGTCTGCCCTCCATTAGAGGTGTGCAAAAAAAAAAAAAAAAAAAACGGGTCTGGGAGGACAGATATGACGCTCGCGGGATAAAGAAAGGCCATGATGATTAACATGGGAGCATGTTGAGTGCTGGCATGGCCCTGTGCGTCAATGTTACTAATTTATTTTGATTTTTGGGAAATTAAATTCTTTAGAAATAATCATGAGCAGGTACACACAAATACAGTACCTGTGGGAGCGAGTGGTCAGAATTCCCTTGGGATTGGGCAGATAAAGCAGGAATAAACACCTCCGCTTTCTGGAAACTGGAAAGAAAGCAGGACAGGTTTACCTTTTTAACCACTTCCAGTGTTATTACCTCAGTGTAATATGTCAGTGTTATATAATTATTAACCACTGCTCTTCCACTGTTATTACCTCAGTGTAATATGTCAGTGTTATATAATTATTAACCACTGCTCTTCCACTGTTATTACCTTTGTTGGAGGATGAGTGCGTTCAGCTCTTTGTGAGGATCAAAAAGCTTTAAATATCCTCACAATAGCTCACAAAAATGCTTTGCAGCTTTTACGTGAAAAATTAAAAGAGTCTATATATTTCCTATTAGGTTACAGAGGTTAAGGTCAGGGTTAGATAGTAACCCTACAGTAGAATCGTGTGTGTGTGTGTGTGTGTCTGACACCACTATGTGGAGCTGTTGGTACAGTAATGCTGTAAAGTAACGATCTCTTTGGCATGTACGTGGGAGGATTATTGCTGTGTGTGATTATTCAGATATAGGGAGGAAATTACCGTATCTGATATAGTTTGGCTGTATTTACACATCATTTGCTCTTTCTAACTGGGATAAATGATGTGATATTTGTGCCTGTGCCTGAACGTACTCACCATACACACACACATACACGCACACACACACAAACTCACACAGGCAGGGATGCATAATAACACAATATGGACATGACATGAGATTTGATACACAGCAACACAGCGTGGGACAGAACTAAACAGCGCAGTGTGTTTGTTCCTTTTTAGATTTATGAAATGGAAAAGTGGTAAAATCAGAGGTAGGTTGTATGAAGGTTATATCAGGTTGGTTATATTAATACTCAGACAACTGTCTGGTGTCTGTCGCAAAATGAAAGGATTGTGAATAAACTAATGCAGTCATGGACAAAAAGTCTTGGAAATAATCCTAATCAGATTGTACAGTAGATTATTAAAGGCCTAGAAACACTTTAAACAATTACAAACTACACCTTTAAAGATAATAAATCAGATTGTGTGCATTTTAGATCATTGCTGAGTCATTTCGAAGATGCAGCAATTGCAGATTTATCACAGCAGTTATAGGTCGAAGGTTGTGAAAGTCGGTATCATTTTTTTTTTTTTTTATGCCCCGTTTTGTGTGAACTCGCCTCTTAGTTTTGCTCATTTTTCCTTTCCACTTCCTGTCCATATCCATGTCCACGTCCATTGGCCGATGCTGTTGCCATGGCACTAATGTGTCCACCTTATCTCAGCTGAAATCCCTGGTGGAATGCAGTACGATTTGGACTGACAGCGCCTGTGCTCCTGTGCTGAAAGACTTTTTGTCACTGCCAGTCTCTCTATTTTTTCCCAGGCCTCCAATTAGTGAATGGTCCAAACTGCTTCTGCTTCCACAGCTATGGCTAAGTCTTAATCCAGCTCAGCTAATTGGTCTAATGATCCCAGCTCGTTAGCGGAGGTGCCTGGAGCACTACTGCCAAACTCAAGGTCAGAAGCCTCAAAAGAGCTGCTTCAAGGGCCTGGATGAGAGAGAGAGAGAGAGAGAGAGAGAGAGAGAAAAGGGTGGAAAAGCACAGGAAAACAGTGAACTCTTCTGGGATGAGAGCTCCTGCCTGCCCTTAGGCACCTCATTAAGCTAAACAATACAGCGGAGAAGGAAAAGAAGGAGGAGAATCACAGACCTTGAGCTGGTTCTCGTGGGTGAGAAAAATCAGGGTGACTTTCTCATTTGGTGAAGAGAGTGAAAGTGTGAGACCGTATAGTTTTCTCTCACCGTGTCTGTTCTGACACATAAAAGCCCCGTGTGAGATAAAAAAAAGTCGTGTGAGATAAAAAAAAAAAAAAAAAAAAAAGAAGGATCTGCATTATGAGGTTCACCATATCTCTCCTCCGCTCCAGTATGGCACGCTCACTCCAGTCCCATGTCTGCTAATTGCTACACTCTGTCAATCAAAGCATGAGGAGGACGAGCACAGCAGGACGCTCCATCAGTGTTGCTGCTGTCTAGCGGAGGGGAAGAAAACGAAAGAAGAGCAGGTGCAGCTGCTGTCGGTACGAGTGCAGTCTGCAGCTTCAGCGTGGAATTCCATGAAGTTCGATTTAATTGGGTCGGTGCACTGAACGATTTATATTACACACCATCCCACAATCACACCTCATGAACTGTCCTTGTACTGTACTGCCCTTTAATCTCCACAGACAGGGCGGCGTGGATGTACTGCGCAGCGTAGACAGTCTTGACAGATCCATGGTTTTCACACAGAATTGCAATACTCTTCCACTGCCTATGCAAGGTTTTTTCCTCATTCATTCTCTTTACATACTATTTGTTTATGTCAAAATGTTTTAGGACATTTGGGACAGAAATATTCACTGTTTAGGAAAACTGTGTGTATACTGCTTCTACAGTGGAACGTTTTGTATAGATCTGGCAATCCATGTGCCACAAACTAATCAATTTATCAAATTTAACACACTAAACAGCACCTTTGTGACTTTTTCCTTTACAAATCCACAGTCAACCCTGAGAAAATGTAATACAGATACACATTTGTGTAAAAGTAGGTCATTCTGTCCATCGAAAGTCTTTTCAACAGAGCAAAATCAAATAGCATGCAACCCGTATTATTGCACAACACACCGTATACTTGTGTATTTATACTAAATAATTGTGATTTGATGATTATGTAATAATTGTGATAAGGCTGTATGTATGCAAAAACATTCAGGTGCAGGTGACGTGACTTAAATAGGGGAAGGGCTGATAGAAAATCACAGAAATAAATGTTTCTAATGAGTATGACGCAGCTAATTCCTTTAGACAACTCAAAATGTATGTACAATAAATGCAGTTGCTATTATGTAGATTTTAGTGTCTCACTGAACAGCACTGAAATCACATCATGAACTCAGATCAGTGATTTGAAAAAAATTGTTATTGTGCAAGTAAAAACTAAAGGTGTTGATTAAAAAGGTCAGTAGGTCTATGTTCGACAAAGGCTTATTTCTCAGTATTCTCAATCACAAAAGGGCTCTGGAAATATCCGAAATTACTCTCAAATTACTCTCCACTTTGCCAGCATTTACACAGCTGGAGGAAAAAGCAAAGTAAATGGATGGATAAAGAAAGGGAGGAGCGAGTCATTTAAATAGGGGTTTATCATGAATGATAACTAGCTTCAGTTCCCAGAGGGCCGTGGGGTTCACAGCGCTGCCCTGCTGCAACCGCAATACAGGTTTTATAATAAATCCCACGTGACTCTCGCAGACATGAAACAGTCACATTCCTGCAGCCGGCTGTCAACCAACGAGGCTTCATCGAGTGAAATGTCCTCACACACACTTTATGATGTGTGCAAATTGCGCTCTAGCAAATACTTTTCTTTAAAGCATGTTTGTTTGACCAAACTGGCTGGATTGGTCATGTTTTCTCAAACCGTCCTGACCGGGCAGTTAGGAAGGATGAATGAACGTTATAAACGCATTGAGAGCGCGGTCTTTCTTTGTCCTGCTCGCTCCGTGTCTGAGCGCTCGCTCGTCCCTGCATGAAAGCAGAGATGGCACGATACCACTTTTTATTTTCCGATACCAATACCAATACTGAAACCCAGAGTATCAGTCAATATCGATGCCATCTGATATTGTTTAAGCTTTCAGTGGTTTTTGTTTTTAACTGAAGCACATCATAGTTAAACTCAAACACAAAAATCACTTACACTGTAAATAAAATAAATGTATCAATAAAAGTAAGTAAAAGTATCAAAATAATAAAATCAATCTTTTATTTTTTAATCAAAAAAAAAAAAAAACAGTAACATGTAAACATTGCCAGTTCCAAAAATACAATTCTTTTCCAAATTCAGTGCCAATTGTTACAGGAGCCGATATCCGATGTTTTGTCCAATATCCGATCCACCATTTTTTTGCTCGTATCAGCACAATACTGATACTGGGTATCAGATCGGTGCCATTTCTACATGAAAGAATAAACCTAAAAAGGTCTCTGATGCACACCTCTAGTCTCAACCAGATGCTGGGTTTAAAAAAAAAAAAAAAAAAAATCTCCAGTTGAGACCATTTATGAACTGGAGTGATGTAGCTGAGGTTGAGGAACTGTCAGAGCCAGAATTCACACACCATGCTGGAATTTCTACACCAGGGTTTCTTCCAGCGTTTCTGCGGGCAGAATGGTAGGATTCACGTATAATTCTAAAAAAAGAAAACCTGCTTTGGGTTTAAATTCAGATGCAGATATTTGGAGCACTAAACAGATGCAGGATATGAGCTGGGACATTGTGTTGGACTCAGCAGGGGGGCAGAGTGAGACAAATGGCTGCTCAGGGACCGTGCTCGATCAGTTAGGTTTAAACCGTGACATCTTTACCTGATTTTCTTCACCTCACATTCATCACTTAGAGTGAAATGACCCAGACTGGTCTCCTGCACCCCTCCCTTTTCCTCCTCCTACTTCCTGCAAAAGTGGTTACACACCACACTCATTCCCCTGGGCATCCTTTAAGTGTGTGTATGTGCGTGTGTGTGTGTGTGTGTGTGTGTCTCGTCCTTCAGCGCGTAATCTCTTTCCCTCTCTGAAAATGGCAGCTGGACATCTGTCCGCACCCAGCATACTCTCAGCAATTAGAGATATGAAATTATCAGCAGTGTGTCCCCCCCACCACACACACAAATACACACACACACACACACACACACACACACACACACACAGTGCCACCTGTGCCTGCTACATTTCTTTATTAAATCCTGCTTGTGTTTTAATTTATTTCATTTCCCTCTCCATGCTGCTTTCCGATGGAGCGGCTGGTCCTCATTAGGACACTTTTCTCTTGGTGACTCATCCCGTATGTGTGTGTGTGTGTGTGTGGACATGAAGGCTGTTTGTTTTAGCCCCTAGCTGGGTGTCGAGAGGAGGTAGGTGAGGAGGAGAGTTTGTTTACACCTGACAAGGATTCAGTAAGGGCTTCTTCAAGATTGTTGGAAAAGGCTTTGCTAATTGCTGCCTTGAGGTGGAGAGCTTTTTTGCCGGCCTTAGCTGCGACTTTTCTGAAGCTCGGGTGAAGCGACGGGTTCACGGCAGCAATGATTTGGAAGTTTTGCTGAAGGTTTGGCTGAAAGGTCATGGTCAGTGCGCCTGCCTGTTACTTTATAGCTAAAAACAGGAAAATGGAAGAAAAAAAATAGAAAGGCAGCCTTTCTCTTGTGGTTTTGGTGTGACTTGCATAACATTTATGTATTCAACAGCAAAAAATTATACTTTTATTAGAATATTTCTACTGCATAAAGGAAGTCTACCAAAACGCATTTCTTACACTTCTTTTGGCCGAATGACCCTTCTCTTGATGTAGGAAATGTGCACTGTCGTTAATGATACACTTGGTTTTCACATTTTTAAATTATGTATCAAACTGGCAATTAAAAAAACAAACTAATAAACAAGAAAGTGGAAATGGACGCCAGTCGCTCCTTTGCTGTGGCTGAATCTACAGTGTACTGCAAAAGGGCTGTAACATTCCAGTTCACTCTGTGTAGTGAACATATCCTGTAGTGACTGTGAAGGCATTTATGATTGGGCCTAATTGTGTGTTAGAAAAAGTTATTCCTGAATGAATGAAGATGAACTAAAAATGGTGGATTTTTATGTGTGAACTCAAATCGCATCAAGTGTGGAAATATCACATTTGGAAAAATATGTTTGTGGGTGAATATATAGGAATGAATGTAAGGCTTGTGTGATTTTCTTGGCTTAACAGAGATGCAGACTGTTGATACTGTGTTTTGTCTGTGGTACTACAAAATTAGCATTTGATTACAAAATCCTTTATGTAATTCAAATAAATGCAATTTTCAGTGTATATTTATTACGAGTCTTGTCTTTGTTCATGACATACTTATTGCACTTCTCTTTCCTCTTCTTCTTCTTCTGTATATCTTTACATGCATTTTATATTTCATTAGATTTGTATAGCACTTTTAACAACAGACATTGTCACCAAGCAGCTTTTACGGAAATCTGGATGTAGATTTAGATCCCTAGTGATCAAGGCATAGGCGACAGCGGTGAGGAAAAACTTCCTGAAACAATGTGAGGAAGAAACCTCAAAAGGGAGCCTGTCCTTTTCTGGGGGTGGTGAGATTATAAATCATTTCAGTATTCAGCCATATACAGAAATGTAATAGTTAATTCTGTACTGCATCGCCTCAGCAGGAATGTGAGTCATAGGCATAGCAGATGTTGGATAGTGCAAGTCTCTACGGTTTCCAGGTGAGATTATCTACAGCAGCAAGAAGGATAATCAGAAGTGTAGATAGCTCAGAGATGAAGTAGCAGGAATCAGTCCACTCCTAAGAGAAGACGGAGCCATATTACCGCATAACAACAACCAGCATCTCCTCAGCAGTGTTCAGGTGGTTAGTTATGTTAGGAAAAAATGGTGCATTGTGATTAGATTGCAAGTGGCAGGTCTAGCTATGACAGCATAACTGAAAAGGAGAGCCAGAAGGTAACACAGGCATGAGGGACATCAGCATGAAACATACGTCTGTCTGTCATTAACGTGACTCTGGAAGCTAATACCATGTTGTACCCAAAAGGCAGCCTAGGATGGAGTCTTGTGGACCAGCAAACTTTACGTTTGTGTGCAAGTCACCATTAATATTGACAAACTGTCTATCAGATAAGACCTGAGCCAGGAAAGAGCCATTAACCTTAACTCCAACAAAACTTTCTAGTCTGTCTATAAGCACGTTGTGATCAATAACGTCAAAAGCTGCACTGGGATCAAGCAACACGAGCAAGAAAACCCTGATCGGAACCCGGCCGTAGGTAATTTACTACTTTAACCAGCGCTCTCAATGACTTCATATATGTATTTCCCAGGTGCCTGGTCCGAGGTGTCGCTGTGCCGTGGGCAGTATCCTGAGTGAGGGCGATCAGAGACCCAGCACTGAACTCCAGGAGCGCTACGAGAAGTTTGGCTTCCGTATCTTCACTTTCCCCGAAGTCACCCACGTGGTCTCGTCTTGTTTCCCCCACAGAACCCGACTCTCCATCATCCTGGGAGTGCTCAGGGTTTACCCACAGCTCAACTGCTATATTAAGGTAAGCTCAGCTATATTACAATTTTCACCTGCTGTCACTCACATGAGATAGAAGTGTGCAGAACCTACTGCAGTAGGTTAAGAGTTCAATTTTTGTGGCTACGTCAGAGCGTAGAAGTGATTGACCTAGATTGAAACTGTCACAGGGAATCACTTCACACTCAGAGATTTCCTGTAGAATAAGTAAAGATGAAAACTTCATCTTCACCACCACTCGGTGAAATCACTTTCACCAGTGTTAACCTTCCATACAAGCTTGATGGTGCGAATTTCAATACATTTAGCAGAGCAGGGGTTCTCTAGACATGTTTGATATGTCCATAATTACTAGGACTGAGAGGGCTGATCTAAAATGAGCTCTTGCCTTCTCGGTGTTTGCCGCTGAGATGAGAACAGAGGCTATGGAGAGGGAGGTGCGTAAACACATCAGCACTGCAAAGCGAGAGTTTCTTTATCCTCGTGAGAGTATGGAGGTCTGTATTTACACAGCCAAAGTCTGCTTTATACCTTCCATCATGTAAGAAAATCACTGTATATTCAGTACAAAGTATCAGCAAAACATTTAAACTTTCGGCTTATTATTTAGTTTCTCATGTTAAAGCATATTATTCACCTAAAGTTTAGAGACTGTATTTTCTGTGTAAAAAAAAAAAAAAGGGCACAAGAATATCCTTATAATGGCAGCAATACTTTTTTTCAACAACACAGATTTAATTTTTAACCTAAGGTTATTTTAATTAACATAGGTTTCATTTAACCTTACTTTATTTAAGACTATTATTTAGGACTTTCATGACTAATCTTCTTCTGTCAGTGTTAATTCCTAATTCTGTATTTATTCTATTGTCTTACTTTGTTGTCCAAAAATGAGACATGAGCTTCAGTAGGTAATTTCTGTTAATACTAAAAGAATGCATGAATAAACGTGGCTATGTTAACCTACAATGAAGTGCTGTGTTGTTTTCACCCAATCAATATTGTCTCACGTCCAATTACACCTGTGGTTTATGGATGTACATGTTGCTCTACGCATCAGTAACGAGTAACACTGTCCACCAGGAATCCTATTCAAATTACCTCCTTTTATTAAAACATCGCTGCTGGAGATGGGTATTGAATTTCAAACGGATTACCGCTGAAGAAACGTCATGCTAGAAGCATGGCGGTTTGTGTGTGTGTGTGTGTGGATGAGAGATATGATGCTTGGGTCATGGGCTGCTGTTACTCGCCGCTGCCTTGCTGTTTGGGTTGGATGAGTCCACATCAGATTGCACTCCATTTGAAAACAGTGTGAAATTGCTTCCTGCCCAGATGCCATGCTGAAATGATTCAAACCTGTAGTTAAATCTAAAAATCCATTTAGAATTCCCCATGGTTTGTAGGCAAGAGATCTTGCCCTAAACCGACCCAATGTTCTTCTCACTGTATAGATACACTTCTGTCAGCAACTGATCTGGACATCGCACTTGACGTTTAACCAAAATGCAAGTCTATCTAATTGGACGTGAAAGCCAGTAGCCCTTCAATTAGTCTGCAGATGTAATTTGAGTGCTGTATTTTTGTGAAAGCCAAATTGTGAGTTTGAAGGCGAATTAATCCTTTTAAAGGCCGACATCCCGACACATAAAGAACTGTGGGGAATTATAATGGGGAGATTTCTCCGATCTGGCATTGTCTGAGCACAGCTGTCTCAGGGACGACCTTTTCACAGCCATCCTTGAGTGGCAGTTTACTTTAGAAGAAGAGATTTCATTTTGCTCTCTCTTCAAACCTTTCACCCATAAAAAAGCAAAAGGGTATGGTCGTGCATAGCCTCTAATTTCAGTCAATATAATATCACGGAACCAGATATTCGGACCCACCACTGTGGAATTCAGGCTTCTTTCTCATGGAGCGCTGTTTTTTTTCCATAGAAAACCAACAGGCTAAATGTGGATGAAACACAAGACTGGACATGTGCACATTTGATAAACGGTTCCACAAGTGGCAAACTAATTAGTCTTTACACAAGCGTGACCATGACTAATAAAGCAGTTTTAAAGCAGGAACTCAGGAAATTTAGTCAAGATTGCACCAAAGTTAACAGGGCTGATTTTAGTTCCTGGAACCTCTTTAGTTCCTGCTCCAGAGTAGATATTTTTTTGTGAACCGGAAATTTTACAATGGCAAATGGCAAACCATTTTACCCGGCATTTTAAAACCCGTAGCTAACAAGTGATTACTGATGCTGTCTACGTACATGATGATTCTTATTTTTACTCAATGGCGAGTGAAAAACATTGTGGGAGTGCATTCTGTACATGTTTGTAATGGTTCCCCCCTCTCACCTGAAGCCTTTGTATGCTTTGTCAGGAACAAACAGATATGCCCAGCTGTCCTTTTACTTAAAAACTGTTCATTTCAACTTGTTAAGCATCTGAAGTGCAACATAACTACATTCAACAAAAGGTTCTACTGATGTGTATATGTGTTCATCATATTTTGTAATAAAAATGACAAAATACAGGATGGGTTGGAAAGTTGAAGTGCATAATTCACCAAGCCCAAACCAGTGTCAGGTGAATTTTTTTTATTAGTATCAATGTTGGACTTAACTAGACGTGTGCTGTGAACCCCAAGTGCTGCGAAACCGACGCGTATAGTCTGTTTACAGTCTGTAATATAGATTGTATGGACCTAATCTGAAGAAGGCGGCGTGTAACTTCTTTCTGCTTTCTCATGGTTTATGCACAAAGGAGACAAATAAACTTGAGACATGTCAGAAAGATATGTGTAGAGGGTGAAGATTACAAAGCTGTTCAGCACATTCTTTATAAATGAGGATGCAGGCAATTATAAATTCAAAAGTTGTCTGAGAAAGGGAGGGGGGTGCAAACTTCTGCATTCATGTCATATTGTTTTTTTCTCCTACTATGAATATCCTAGCATGCACTATTTGACCATTGTTACTTGTGATAATGAATGAACATCCATCAACTTGAACACACGACGTTTTGTTGCTATAAATGATTATTTTTAAGTCTTATTTATTTATTTGTTTGTTACGGGAGTTTGCACTCGACTGTAAATCTGTCAGTACTGCAGCGTGATCACCGCTCCTGTACTTGTAGACATTTTGAACGGATTCAGATGTTTGTTTTGTTTAGCAGAAATGTCTAATGGTGGTGTACTAACAGCCTGCACGTCCTGGCTCAGAAAAAAAAAGGACTTATCACTTCTGTCAGAGAGAAGATGAATAAAAACAGCATCCTGCTCTTCTCTGTATTCTTCTGCAGTCCAGGTGTGTCCATCACTCTCTCTCTCTCTGTCTCTCTCTCTTTCGTCCTTATGCCTCCATTCTTTCTGTCTCACTTTCTTCCTGACACTTTCTAACCCCCTTCCCCGTCTGTCGCTCTCTCTCGCGCCGTCTCTCCTCCAGCGAGTGCATGATCAGTGTTAGTGGGCCTGGACTTTGTTTTGGACGAGGAGAGAATATCTTTTTCCCAAATGCCACGGTGACATTTCGGCATGATCGCTGGATCTCAGCTGTAGATTATCGGCAAAAGATGACAACAACATGAAACTAACCTTCCTGCTGGCTGCCTATCAAAAGCCTCCTGATGCTAATAGACTGTTAATGCCACTCGGCGGGAGAGATGAGCGTGGGCCGTGGAGTGACTGCTGCAGTTTGTATCCGAGAAGCTCCGATTTTTTCCCAAAATAAGGAAAATGCAATAGTTACCCAGAATGTGATAATTCCCTCTGAGCATCTTCGCTGTCTAGGGATGTCACACTGTAATTCTGTCACAGAACTGTTTGTGTTTGGCTTCGCGGGAGGAATATAACTCCAGTGCTAAGAATAAATTTAAGATGAATGTGCAAATGTTAGCATGTGTTTAGCACACTTAATTTAATTTAGAAGATTTAAGAGTTTTGAGTATGCTGCTAATTGATGTTTTAAACAGCAAGCCAAAAAATAAAAATCTGCTTTTTACTTCATAGGCTGTGCTAATTCTTTCTCATTCTTTAGTATTAGTATTGTTAACATAACAGAAAAAACTCCTATGCACCGTAGCTTAAGATAGCTAGCTATCATTACTAGCAGCATCAACAAAGTTAGTATAGAACACAAGTCAGTTGTAGTTACAGTATCGTTATGGTTTTCATCATAATGCTCTATGCTAACCTAACTGGCTAACAGAAAGTGATGCAGCGAAATTTATTTTATATTAGCTTGTTATAGTTATCGAGAGCTAACAAGTTGATAGAGTTAACAGCTGTCAGCATAAGAAAGTTAACCTCCGAGTTGTGTCCTGTGCTAATTATTCTTGTAGGCAATTTTCCTGTTCCTTGGAGTCGACATTTTGAAAAGTTCACCCCCAAGCTTTCCGAATCCAAACACTTTATTTTGCAATAATGCTAAACCACCTAAAGGCTACCTAGCCATAGAAATGAACAGAGGAGCATCAGGTACAGGTTTAGCCCCCAATACCAACACCTGACTGAATTTACATTATAACTTTGAGACCTATCACTTACTAAATTAACTCATCTAGTTAATCATGACTGTTCAACATGACAAGTAGGTTAGGCTAAGTCCTTTATCCACGATTAAGTTGACATTAAGTGTAACATTAGTGCTCATTTTTTCAGACCTGAACTTCATTGTATTCATCGTCACAGATTTGCAGCCTAAAAGTTTGTGTGGAGCTGGAAATGGAGTTGAGACTAAAAACGACTTGTTTGCTCCCGAGTGACGCAACGTCAAATTGTTTGCCCTAACGCGGGGAGAAAGTTTGAATCCCGAGGATGCCAGAGCCATCCGTGTCCGGGAGGCAAAACTGGCCGTGCTCTCTGGGTGGGAGGGGCATACTCACTCTCGGCTGACAATCACAGCAACGCTAACCAATCGTGGGTGTCTTTGAGCTGATGTATGAGTAAGAGGGCAGATAGCGCTTTCCTCTGAGTGTGTTATGCTGCCCTGTGACACAGCATGAGCAGCAGTTCGAAAAGATACCGTTCTTACAACTTGAATGATAAACTTGACAATCAAATCTCAAATGCTGATCAAACAGTTTATTTGTTGGTTAACATTAAGGCTTATAAACATTTAACCTGCACTAATGTACAGCCCAATAAATTATCTGAAGTAACTGACATTCTCGACAAGATGCTGGAAACTCAAAAACATTTCACATTTCCGTGCTATTCGAATCATTATTTATGACTCGCTTGTAGCTGTCAGACTGTCAGACAGTGAACCCCCTGCGGTTCCGTGTGTATTGACAACCTAGAGTCATGCGTTTTTTTTCCCAGAAGCTGGGTTTTTTTTGCTCTCTTTCACTTGCTTTCTTGGATAATTAGCAGTTTGTCATTACGCTGGAATAAGCAGGTGCCATACGGACAGAGCGCAGGATGAATTTCTGAGCAGCTTGTGTGCACTCACGCCTTTCTGTGCATCCAAAGATGGAGCTGATATATTATTCACCTCCGCGGTGTCCAGCATGAGGTCAACAGACATCTAGTAAACACCACCTGAATTATATGGTAAACCCTGGACTTATACAACAGAATTAAGTCAGAGCCAAGGAAAATTCTCTGAATGAAGATACTTTCAGGCTCCTGGACTAGACTTAATCTCCAGAAATATCACGATTTATTAATAAATGATTTGCATCTAAACAGAAAGAGGAAATGACTCGTGAACTTGCCGTGTATTAAAGGGTTTCATAACAATGTGGTGCCAGATTTTGCAATTCCCCGAACATGCAGCTGTCAGAATTTGTGAAATATTGATGGATTCAGACAGCAGCAGGTTTGGGAGGAAGTGAAACAATGACAGTGATGATTGATTCGCCTCTCTCTCTCTCTCTCTCTCTCTCTCTCTCTCTCTCTCGCCATCTCTCCGTCTTCCTCGTGTCATCAGTCTGGGTAGACGGTGGCATGCACATGGAGGCTGGAGGCTCGGATCGCTGTTTGGGTCAGAGTCTCGTGTCCCTGACCTGAATGTAAACACAGCCGGGTTATTTTTGGTGGATTTCTAAAAGCGGCATTCTCAGAGGCTCTATTTTACCCCAGTGACGCTTTCAGCTAGAACAGGGGTCGTCAAACGGTGGCCTGTGGTCCAGATGCGGCCCCTGCGAAGTATTTTAGTGGATCGAACCAAGCACTTAAAAACATATTGGCGCAGAAAATAAAATGCAAATTGACATATAAATTAGCATCTTGAACTGCTCTGATTGTTTCGTGCTCTTTGCATTACAGCGCAGCAGATCCAAAATGGATGAAGCGATGTGCACATATAAGATTATACGTAGCACTTACTTGAGCAAG
>CM075022.1:2110514-2138776 GCA_037576675.1 Pangasius sanitwongsei
CAACACAACTCCTTAAATATTCAAGCACAGCTTTGTTCATCATTCAATTATTTATTCATTGTTGGATCACATTTTTGCTGCATGGTGAATTGCAGTTAACATTTATACTCTTTTTTTTTGCGCTTTTTCATGGTTCTACATGTGCTTGGGTAGCACTAATGTTGTGTAATGTGTGTTACCAAGTGCATTCGTGTCCTTAAATGAGCAGTGATTAGCATACCTTGTCTCACCCTCATCTCACCCTCATCTCACCCTCATCTCACCCTCGTCTTACCCTCATCTCACCCTCGTCTTATCCTCATCTCACCCTCGTCTCACCCTCATCTCGCCCTCGTCTTACCCTCATCCCGCCCTCGTCTCACCCTCGTCTCACCCTCGTCTCACCCTCGTCTCATCCTCGTCTCACCCTTGTCTTACCCTCATCCCACCCTCGTCTTATCCTCATCTCGCTCTCGTCTTACCCTCATCTCGCCCTCGTCTTATCCTCGTCTCACCCTCGTCTCACCCTCGTCTTATCCTCATCTCACCCTCGTCTTATTACCCTCGTCTCATCCTCATCTCACCCACGTCTCATCCTCATCTCACCCTCGTCTTATCCTCATCTCACCCTCGTCTTATTACCCTCGTCTCATCCTCATCTCACCCTCGTCTCACCCTCATCTCACCCTCGTCTTATCCTCATCTCACCCTCGTCTTATCCTCATCTCACCCTCGTCTTACCCTCATCTCACAGAGCATAAACGCTTCCATTTTAACCAATGCTTCAATCCATGTCCATCAAAACCCAACCCTACTGCTGTGTCATCTTCACATAGTAAAAAATCTTTTCTTTCCTGAATGTAATGTTATTGTCATGCGGCTCACAGTGGTTTTGTGTTTGTCGCAATGCAGGTATTCATTGTTTTATTCAAAGGTGGCAAACAAAACAAAGACATAATCCAAAGGCAGAGTCGAGATTCAGGCAAGGGTCAGGCGATGAACAAACAATGTTAACTTGGGCAGGCAAGAGCAAATGAGAAACCAGAAACTAGATCAAAATCAGAAAGACAATCACTGAATCAAAGGCTTGGTATCGACTGGTACAAAAGACACAGAGCGTATACCTCGCAGTGAGTGCATGGACTGAGAGTCTTTTCATACTCTGAGTGTGGCTGTGATGGTAACTGAGTCCAGGTGTGTGTAATCAGGTGAGTGTGAACGTGAGGGAGTCTGTGGTGACTGGGGGTTGTAGTCCTCGGTGGCCACGTTTGTAAGCCACGCTGTATTCTGGGAGTTGTAGTTGGACGCCGATTCCGGTGTGGACATGACAGTGATTGGCTTTAAATATCTTTAGATTACAAAATGAACTGTAGTGTTTCAGTGTAATGGAAAAAAAAAATTTAAAGTGCAATTAATGTCCTGTCAAAATACAGAAACACACATCCAAAAAGGTTGGCTTGGATAGCATGTGCGCTAGCTAGAACTTTCCAGAAGACTTATTTTAATTGGAACGTGGAAGAATTGGAGTCGTGTAGCGATGTGTAATCTCAGCCAATATATGTTTCTAATTCAAATGACCAATCAGGCAACAGTAAAACACTTTTTTCATGCTTAATTTTTACTAGCATCCCTGTGAACATTACTATCATCTCTGACGTTGATAGAAAACTAAACGTTTCTAAAACTAAAAGTTCTGTCTAGTAAAACCCCCCATTATTTACACCTTTCAAATGTAATGAGTGCACGATTACTCTAAAAGTTCGAGCTCATTACTTGGACGTGCACCTTGGGATGTACAAAGCTGAGATTTTAGCGCTACTGTGAAGCATCTGATGGAAAAAGAAAAATGGTCATGGAGCTGCGCTTTCTAAACTCCCTGCCCACGGATCTCTTCTGCTGTTGTGCCCCCGAGCAGAGCCACTTAACTCCAACCGGCTCCTGTCATCTCATCCCTGCCTCTCAGGCCATGCTTATAAATGAGAGTCTGGTCTCTGCGCACCTTCAGCACCAAAATAACGGCCCCTATCTCCATAACAACAGCGCTGCTCGTTAAGACTGCATAATTAATCTATTATTAATCGTTACGGTGACTTTGGCCCATGAACGCCGCCAATCGGCTGTTCGTTAATTGTGAAAGCAATTAATGCGCTCCCATTAGAGGCACTCGTGCCTGCTGCATCAGAGCTGAAACTTTGTTTTAATCGAAACTTTCCCCTGCTGTGAACTGTTTACACAAGTCTAAAGTGCAAACATTATTTTATAAAATCCCTATTTTTAAACGTAAGTGTTTTTACATGGAGAGTAATTATTTGCATTGAGGTATTTACTTATTGCATCTTTAATTCTCTTTGACTTAATCACTATTAGTGTTCGGATAGTGTTTCAATTTACTTAAAAATGATGTCAGCATTATTACAAGCAACTTAACATTATGTTCATGTTATTAAATATAACTTATGATTTATTTATGTAATATCAAACCGACTATTGTGTGAAGTTTAAGACAAGTTAAACATATGAAAAACAATCAAAAGGTCTAATATTGACCTAACTGGTTTTGATTAAAAGATCAACTATATTCTTTTCACTAAAAAAAATATTTTTATTTGGCTAGCAACAATTTCTTCTTTTCAATTATATTTCCTATGCAAAACTGTTTGACCCAACACACACACACACACACACACACACACATACACACACACTTAGGAAACTCAACCCTGATCCTATATGTAGGTGAATAATCACACTAACAATAAATGTGACATTTCTTTTTATAAACACATATCAGCATCCCAACATCCCAACAAACCGCTCAAAAATCATTCCAAATTATTAGACGTCCTTCACTTTTAAAATATTTTTAAATTTTTTTTTAGACTTTTAAATAAGGGGCGCTACATATATGGCTCATATCATGATGATCAGAGTGTTACACTCACTCTCTCTCTCTCTCTCTCTCTCTCTCTCTCTCTGAGCCGCAGCCGGTTCGTCCCAGCACTGACCGTTAAAGCGTCTTAAAGCAGACACCACACGGTGACACCACACTGTGAAATCTGAAGTGAGGAGGTTACGGTTCATCGACCTACTTCCGAAGTAATTTCTACTACTAAATGCAACGCAAACAGAGAATATGAAATAAACGTATAAACAAATCCAGGAGTCCAGAGCCCCATTTGGACATGTGTGGAAATGTAATGGCTGTAATTTGAGAGGAGATGAGGTGTGAATACAAGGTTAAAACCTCTCAAGATCTCGTAGCATTACTGGGAAATTACCAGTGTCGAAAACGTGAAATTGCAACGATCTACACAATCTACATACAGTACCATGCAAAAGTCTTAGGCAACCTACTTTTTTTTTTTTAGTACAAACTTTGTTATAGATTTAGTCAGAAAAATGTTTGTGTGTCAGTAAAGAAAGCAGCAGATACCATAAGAGACACTTTTCAGATAAAAACAGAATGAAGGCTGCTGGGTTTCGCTGCAGAAATAAGAAGCGAGTCGACAGTCAAAGTCTCCAGAAGAACTGCGGCTGCTTCTGCAAGATGCTCAGTAACACTTACAGCTCATTTCCCTATGAAACTGCACACACTGCACCTGAGATACTGTTTTATTAAAGCGAAGGATCATCACATTAAATACTGATTTTGTTTCATTTATTACTATTTACTGCTCTTTATAGTATTTTTTGAATGTAGAAACATTCAGTTTCATTATTTTTGAAGGCATCTTTTCTCTACAGCATTTCTGTGCATGTGCCTAAGACTTTTGCACAGAACTGTACTATACTGTATATAATGGGACTTTCAGGACAAGGGTGACTGTGTGCATCTCAGCGAAATACAGTTCAGTTAATTCCTGCTACTGGTTCATGTGAAAGCGTCAGAAGTGAGCATAACATCTCCTCTCTAGG
Source organism: Pangasius sanitwongsei (assembly GCA_037576675.1). Taxonomy (NCBI): domain Eukaryota; kingdom Metazoa; phylum Chordata; class Actinopteri; order Siluriformes; family Pangasiidae; genus Pangasius; species Pangasius sanitwongsei. Next base: position 2,114,409 of record CM075022.1, read on the forward strand.
GCTTTTTTTCGATTAGTGCGACGCTAGCCACAAGTGTTTGTTCACTTATTCGGGACAGTCAGTGATGGCCTCCATGACGGTGCGAAGGTAACTGACCCTTTGAAAAGATGTCTTACGTTTCAAAGGATGCGCATTTTGCAAATAAAAAAAAAGATTAGACAAGCATTCAGATTTTCGTATCATACTCTCTCTCCAGCGTGCCAAAGCTCCATCTGTCGTTGCTCACGAGGCGGAGTCTGGTGTCTCCGTAAGGTCACGACACCACACTCTGAACACTGCTGTTACATACTTAATTACGCTGTTACACGCTCAATTTGCTCCAATTGTACTGCAACATGACTCCACTTGCCAAGGTTTAACTAGAAGGTGTGTACACTGCAGTATGTAAAGGGATTTCTCTTCGAGAGCCTCGATTCCTGTCAGTGCTTCTTCTTAATGTTCAAAGTACATGGAAACGTAGAGTACCTTTAAAATGATTTAAGGCACATATTTGGACCTTAAGGACCACTTTTGCACCTTTCATTACATTTTAGAGTACTACTATAAGCGTACACTGAGGGGTCCCTGGAGGACTAGTGGTTCGGCCACAGCGCTCTCGCCGCCGCAGCCCGGGTTCGAGTCCCGGCCAGGGAACCGACCCCGGCCACTGGGGCTGTGTGCAACAGTGCGCTCTCAGTGCCGGTCCCAAGCCCGGATAAAAATTGGGGAGGGTTGCGTCAGGAAGGGCATCCAGCGTAAAAACTGTGCCAAATCAAATACGCAGACCAAGGATCTGCAGTGGCAGTGCAGGAGCAGCCGAAAGAGGAACAACCACAACAACTGTAAATGCACACTACATACACCTTTCCAGGTAAAGGTATAAAAGAAGTACGCTTGACACTACCAGTCCAGTGACAAGGAAAGTTACAGTGTAGTGCATTTCTGTATAGGGAGTTTTTCTGATATTTTGGTTTGATCATTAGATTAAAGACACTTTGCGACATCTTCAGTAAGCGCTTTATCCTGGTCGGAATTGCGGTGATTCCGGAGCCTATCCAAGGAACACCGGGGGAGGAATACACCCTGGATGGGACACCAGTCCATCACACACACTCATTCACAACTAGGTGGATTTAGTGTACCTAATCCACCTACTGCATGTTTTTCAGAGGAAACCGGAGAACCCTGAGGAAACCCACACTGACACAGGGAAAACATGTAAAGCTCAAAAAAGGTCAGGATCGAACGCTGGAGCTGTGAGGTGAGGTGTCAACACTACCTACTGCGCCATCATGATGCCTTAAAACGACATGTTCTACATTTCTACAAACATAGAAATATATCACTTATGGCATCTGCGATCCTGGTTATTAGCCTCAGGGGTGGCAGGAAGCCAAAAGATGGCAGCGAAAACGGTAAAAGGCGCCACAGGTGTAAAATAGTTGGCTCTGCGTGTTCATGTGTGTCTGGTGTGCATGGGTTGTGGCTCACTGAGTGTGCTCATTTGCGTATGATCTCTTAAAGCCTGACACTCCCCCACTTTAATAATGAAGGACTCTTGTTATCTTCCTCTTCCTCTCTTTCCTCTCCCTAACTCTTCTTCCGTCTCTGGAATATCAGAGGATCTAATCTCCATGGAAATCTGTCCTGCCCGTTACCTTGGCAACAGGCCTTGCTTCAAGTGTCTCTGATTTTCTCTATTCAGAATTTCATTTTGTGTGTGTGTGTCAAGGTTTTGAAAGCGATATCACTAAAGCTCTCGTAGGTCGTCCTATGCGAATCTGTTCGAGAGCTCGTCATCTCAAGTGGAAGCTCTTGGAGAATGCTGGTCTAATCGTTTGTTTCAGGTGACCTCCATGAACATTCACTGAACATTTCTTCCGTCTGTTAGATCAATTTAATCCTGACAGTGACATGTGACTTAACACATTTCCTGACAAATTCAATAATCTCTTGCAGATGTGGCCCTTCAGGCTTATTGTGCAAAAATAAAAGAGCTAAAACGTCCTAGCGACCCAGAGAACCTCCTCTCTGAGATATACAGGCAAATGAAAAGGATTTCTCTTCCTCTTTTCCCCGTCCCCTCTCTCCTGATGAGGGATTTTCACACCAAAGCGATTCAGAATGCAATTTGTGGGCAGCGGAGTATGAGAGCCGGATGGGGGCCGGAGTGCAGTAGGGGGTTGGAGAAGCACCAGGGCTATTTAGCTTAAGAGAAAACGCTCCCAGATAAAAGAAGCCCAGAGACCGGCTCTTTTTCCCTAAAGAGAACCATTCTAGAGCGGTTAGTGAGGGTCAGAACGGGGCGGAGAAAACCTGAACAAACTTTCCGAGAAGTAAACAAGAGCGAAGTGGAGATGCTCAGCGGTAGGTTTTAATGCGAGACCTGTCAGAGTGAGTCTTTTGTGCGACTTCTATATTCAAAGTCAGGAATAAATCCCCACAAACCAGTGCTAATGCACTTTGTTTCAAAGGAAATCTGGTACAATGAGGCACCAGAAAAGAAATGAGGGACTTGCTGTGCTGACAATAGATTAGGATCAGATTATCCCCAGTTTCTTTTTTTTTTTTCCCTTCATGAGATGAGGTGCTGGATCAGAATCGGATTGAATGTGACGTTTTCCCAATCGATCCACTGATGTATTTTTGTGATTTATGTTGACAGACTTACAGACCAGGCAACACTGAAGACACGTCACCAATTATATTAAAACAGGAGGCAATCATCCCTCTGATGCTCGGTGCAAGCTGTCTAAAGGCATAAAGCTAATGCTTTACATGAAGGATCCCCTAGCTATCATTATTTACTACATTAGATAACACTGACACTAACAAACCATAAAGATCGTAAAAACGTAGACCATCATAGTGTAAATAAAGTAAAAAGTGAATTAACATGTGTGTTAATTGACATCGGAAATACTTAAATGTGGATAACTTCCTGAGCTCAGGGCTCCAGGTATAAATATTGGAACTTGCTTCAGCCTCAGTTCTGAATTTTGCCAAAACCACAAACATTCATTAACTTGTTCATGTTGCTTTTAAAAAAATTCATAAATAAAAGTGTTCATGCTTTATTCATGACAACTATGTGATATATAACATCAGTTTCAGTAACTTGATATAAAGCCTTACAGAAATTAAGAAAATAAATAAATAAATAGAGAAGGCGTGGCATGCTAAGTAGCCTGAACTAGCGTCACTTCATCGTTACGACAGTGATTCACCAAGTCATCATCTACGATCAAGTGGTTTGTCTACGACCAACACTGTGTGTTGTGTGTTCAAGATAAAAATTGCACTTACACACACACTGTAAAGACGACAGCTGGCAACCGGATACACTCACATGTGTGAAAAGAAATAACTCCATACCACTAGGGGGCAATAATCTGTGTTCATAATTAAAGGTAACCCAGAAACCCAATACTGTGTACGATAAATGTACCATTTTGACTGTGATTAGAGATGTAGCCAAATAAACGAACCGAAATGTTCACTGCACTCTGAATCTGTTGTAAAAATATATATATACAGAGAGCTACAGCAGATAAGCAGAAGTGAGAAACTACAAGAAAACTACGGCAAACAGTCAGACGCTTGAGCATGAGTCGCGTTAGTGTTCTTATATTATTTCCTTTAAAAAGCACTTTCCACGTCATGTTTCTTCACAGCTTTGAGACCGAGCGTCTCTAATGTTTGATCCCAGACATGTAGGATCAAACTAAACGTCAGTGCTTGTCACCGTTAGCTAAAAGTACCGCAGAAGGACACTATAAAGTGTTATAAGTGTGACTACAGACTTCACACTGATGAGTCCTGCAGGAGCTGAGACAGACACGAGCTAAACTCCGGCTCACTCCAGTCCTGTGTATTTTTGGAGTTTTAGTGGCTGTTAATGGAGAGGACTGTCAGACACAGCTGAGAACACGCTCGTCCCCTGTGTTTTTCGTGGACGTTTGACAGTCATCAACCCCGCAGTCCTGTGGATTACAGTCTTTTAATGAGAGAGGAAGTGAGAAAGCCTTCGGCAAGTGGGAATTAGGGAGCAGGCAATCAGGATGGAGAGACTAATGTGGGCTTTCAGGACTGATTGGTCCTCTTGTTTCACACCGCGTTAGGGAAGATGTAGTGTGATTTAGTGGGGCAAGTTTGTTTGTGTATGCGTGTGTGTGTGTGTCTTCATGTGTCCTGGTGCACAATTGTACAGGAAAGATATAAGCATATACTCTGCTGTGTATCATGTACACATCATTCTTTATCACACCACACATTTACCCTTCTCTCTTCTTCATAATCTTCATAATAATATTATCATTCTGTGCTGTTTTTCATGTACTTACTGGATAGTAAACATTTTAAATATTTTAACATACACACTACGTGTAATTACAGAATTATAATGCATGTTTCCCCCAAGTCTGAGAGCTTAAAAATAGCAGAATTACATTAAAGATACTCATGCATTTTTCACATTAAATCTGAAAGAAAGAAAGAAAGAAAAAAGAAGGAGAGAGAGAGAATAAGAAAGACAAAAGAAAAGAAAGAAAGGGATTCAAGGAATGAGAGAGAAAAGATGAAAGTGACTGAGAAGTGAAAAAAAAACTGAGAAAAGGAACAAAAACACAAAGAAGTGCCAGAGGAAAAGTGATGGGAAAAAAAGGTAAAATAAACAGAAAGAAAGAAAGAAAGCAACTTCCCCACTAAGGCATAGTATCCACGCTCGGCTCTAAGTGTTACAGCCACTAGGCCCTTAAACATTGCCATCACATCCACTGCTGCCTGTCCTGACATTTTGTTTGTGTTGTTTTCCAGGTAAAACGTTTAGCAGGACTAGAGCATGTCTCTGTCTTGCTGAATATTTTGGCCAAAGAGAGAAAGCATCACCTAATAAACTGTTCTAGCAGTCAGAATAGGTTCTTCAGCCATGTGCACTGTACAACGAGAAACAGAAACAGATAGACAGAGAGACCATGACTGAGAGAGAGAGAGAGAGAGAGAGAGGAATGTGTGAGACAAAGTGACATTAAAAGAAAAAAATAGAAGACAAAGAAAAAGGGGGAAAAAAACAATAAGGGAAAGAGACAGACAGGAAAGAGAATTAGAGAAAAAAGAAATCATCTGACAAAAGCTGTGGTGGAAAAAAACAGATGGAGTGGCAGAATTATATATATATATATATATATAGGAGAGAGAGAGAAAGAGAGAGAGTGAGTGAGTGGGAGGAGGGTGGAGGGGCCCTACAGTATGCATTGTGTGTGTGTGTGTGTGTGTGTGTTTCAGGTGTGAGGTTAAAACAGAGCAGCTGATTGCTCAGAATATATTTTAACAGGAAAATTTGAACTTTAAACTAAAAGATTCAAAACATTTAAAACTAAATTATAAATTTGATCAAACGCAAACATAGACTCCGGGTTTGAACAGAATCTTTACGCTGAACACTTTGGGCTCAGTTCATTCTCAGAAAAAAGAATTAGAAGAATAGGAATAAGAAGAAGATGAAAATGAAGAAGGGAGTAAGAGTGCTTGTCTCACTGTAGCAAAAGGACTTGGTGTTGTTAAAAGTAGCGTTCTGGTGTGATATTGGAGCTTAAGATGAAGAAACCATAATCACCAAATTTGATGGAAAACATATTTTGAAGTCACAGACCTACAATGTCTTTAAAAAAAAGTCTTTATTTTATAATTCACTATTTGTTCATGACTCACGCTGCCAGAAAATAAAAACCTGCTGAAGTGAGAATGAGAAACTTTCAGCCATGAGGATTATTTTCACTTTAATCCCCGTGTAACATAACAGTGTCTCAGGATCTACGCCGATCTGTACGGCTTTAAAGTGTGTGTGTGTGAGTGTGTGTGTGAAAGAGAAGATCAGGAAGCGAAGCAGGATATTTATATTTCTACTCTGTGCATTACAGCTAAAGCATGTGTGTTTGATTTACAAAGAGAGATTTCCTTTTCTTATTCATGAGAATTTTGGGTATGGAAAATGTGTGTGTGTGAGAGAGAGAGAGAGAGAGAGAGAGTGAGAGAGTGAGAGAGAGAGACAGAGAGAGAGAGTAAGAAAAAAATAAAATGAATGGAAATTACTAGCAAATATATGCTGATGATTTTTTACACTTCATTTTTGCCTCAACTGGTCAGTGGTGCTGTTTCATTTACACCTCATTGAACACACACACACACACACACACACACAGTCACATCTCTGTAACCAAAGTGCTGCAGCACTCCACTAATATGTTTCATAACAGAGTAAAGATGATGTCTTCATTCAACAGAAAGTCTCTTGGAGATCTCCGTAATTGCTTTAACAAACCTCTCAGCTTCAGTTTGCGTTATTTTCCGTAACCTTTTTAAGGACACTGCTCTCTGCTCCTCCTGCTCAGTGTGAACACTGACGTTTCCTCATTAAGTCCACTTCCTTAGTGACTTCACATGGCACAACTTGCCCATTTGCTTTACTTCGTGCCAGAGTGTTTGTTGCAATTCCCATGACCTCTGTCTCTGGGAAGGCTGCTGGGGATTGCTGAAGATGACGCGAGTGTGACCCGAATGTGACGGGATGCTTTCTGAACAGCCATGACATGTTTATGGACCCTGTGCTCTGTTTTTATATGACTGATCTGTGGTGTTTGCCTTTAAACTTTGTTCTGCTTTTGTATGATTTAGGGAATTTGCCAAAATGTAGGCCAAAAATAAGACATTTTCAAACTCAAAAATGTTCTCTCTCTCTCTCTCTCTCTCTCTCTCTCTCTCCCTCCCCATCTCCACCCTTTTCTCTCCGAGCGGCAGGAGCAGGAGCTGTATTTGTGTCAGCAGGTAGTAATTAAAGGGACGTGCAGAGGAGAAGAGCTAACACGTCTCTCCTTTAGGTTTTGGATAAGAGTCCTGACTCCAGTCTCTATTTCCGCCCTCATTATAGCTGAAATGATTAGTAAAGCAGTCCTATTTTCATACTTTGTCATATTTATTTTTGAAAAATGGCCAGTTTGTCATCTATGGCCATTTTCAGGCAAAAATCCCATTGTACTCCTGCATCCACCATACAGAGCTGTGTGAATGAAAAAAAAAGAGGAACAAAATAATGATGGTGCTGATGAGGAGTGGGAAGATGTAGAGGAGGAAAAACAAGTCCAAGAGCCAAAGGGCATTTCTGGAGGTTGAGAGAATGTAAAGGTCCAAACATCATAACAGCAATAATAATAATAATAATAATAATAACAACAACAACAACAACAACATGCAGTAACCAGCATTAAGAAATCCTACAGACACTTACACACTAAAAAGTAATTAAATGTGAAACTCATCTCCTTGAAAAGTTACAATTTGGTAAGTTAAATAAATCTGACTTCAGATAGTGACTGCATTACCCAATTTTAGTAAAGAATTAACATGTCATTAACAGGTTTTCATAGCAATAACTAACGACATAAGCTCAGCTCTCTGACTATTCATTTAAAATGTCCACTTTTCCCTGTCCGAATTCGTCTGATTGCGCGTCCTCTAGTGCAAACAGCACGGGCGTCAATAATGACAGTAACTTTACGTCTTTTTTTTTTCAAGCCATTTCAAGCGAGGTCGGAGATGATTCCTCAATAAACATGAGAGCTGCTTGATTTCCTACCATATGAAGTTGTTAAAACTACAGACTTTCCTGAACTGAAATACGTTTCTCTTTCTCTCAACCAGATGTAAAGTTCCACCATTTTAGAGTCTGTTTACCCCCAAAAGTGAAAAGGGAAAATACCGTATTTACAGATTTCATTCCAGATCCACTGAAAGCCGCCGTGCCTACCTCTACATTTATAGAACCTAAGCTACTGATGGAGAAAACATTATTACTGACACATTTTAAAGAGTTTAGTTCTCACTTTGATTATCAGCATCATCCACATCAGGCTCTGACTCATCACCTGAAGTAGAAGTCACTCACTGTGTTCAAACAGGAGCCTCGTTGTCGTCTTTTCACTTCACTTATCTCTGTTCACACTAACATCGGTGGTTCTATTCAGTCATTTAAACATTGAGAAAAGCACACCAAGCTAGTGAGGTTTCAGACATCTATACACAGACTGACTGCATGCACTGCTGCATCTGTTAAACCAGCTCCTTGCACAAAATCTTTGCACGTAAGATCTTACAGACCGTTACGAATCACTGACACTGGAGACTTCTTCCATAAATGCTAAGGTAGGCACCAAGGCGAGGTTAGAAAATAACGAAAATCGAAACATTTCTATATCGTTTTGGTAAAACATACATATGTTTTCTTAAAGTAGAGGCGTCAAAGTATATTACTGGTCACAACTCGACTTGATTTTCCTTCTTTTTTGTTTTTCGCAGAGCATTTACAATGCATGGACCTTTTGTGCTTTTCGGATCTTCTGGGGTTCGATCTCTTGAAATAAAACAAAATGTCTGTTTTTATTGATGATGATAAATGGTTTCAGGATAACACAGTGCAGGAGTCAATGAATCAATAGGCCATGCTCTTTTCCTCCTCGTCCCCTGATCATAAGTCATCATGGATTCTTGGATTCCTTGGAAATAGGAGGGGAAAATAAAAAAGGTAGTAATGACAGATCGTCCCTGGTCTAAATAAAGTTTGGTGACGGAAATGTATCTCTGCCTGGGAATTTTAATAGAACATTGTTAAATTAAGCCAAGCATGTCGCATGATTGAGGTCCTAAAAGCTCAAACGATCGGTATCTGAAGCCACAAAGACAGAAGAGTGTTGAATGTCTTACGTCTACACATCGATGCTCTGTGTTTTCTGCTCCGAGTGTTTATAGATGAACGGATTACTCTGTATTTCAGACAAGCAACTAAAAGCGCCCTGTTCGATATGTCTGTCCTCCGGAGACTCAATTAAAACTGGAGCTGCTGTAGTGAAGGGCTGCTGCAGTCCACTTTCAGGCTGCACTCCAGTCATATGTGCGTTTTTTTCCCTGCAGTGTGTTAATAAACTCAGAGTTTAGTCCCGGGGACTCGGTGGCACTCCTCCAGCCTGTTTTAATCTCTGAATACTTTACACTTTATGAATATTTATGAATTTAGATGTTCATGTATTGTCGTGTGTGTGTATGTGTGTGTGTGTGTGTGTGTGTGTTTATGGCTGCTCATATTGCACAAGTTTCCCCACGGAAACTGCAACACAATGAGAATATATTGCAATATTTTCTGGTTATATTTTTAAATATAGCAGTATGTTGCAATATGTTTTCTGTTTGTGTACACTGATAACAGTACTGATAACAACATACTAACATAGTAGCATGGCTGTACAGGTGGAACAGTACACATATTGCGGCCGTCCTTTAATTTTAAATTCCTTTAAAATTAATTGGGATTATAATTAGTTTCTGACAAAATTTAAATGTGTGATGACAAAGTCATTGTTGTCTCCTTGCATTGCTTTATCCTCTTTACTTTGTCCTAAGGGTATGCAAACTTTTGCACTCACAATATTCGTAAAATGTGTTTTTTACAAGATATATCCCAGAAGACTTGTATCCCATTTCCCATCCCACTCATTATTACTCTGTTCTCAGATCAGTGATACGGTACTCATTATTACACTGTTCTCAGATCAGTGATACAACACATTATTACTTTGTTTTCAGATCAGAGATACGGTACTCTTTATTACACTGTTCTCAGATCAGTGATACAACACTCATTATTACTTTGTTTTCAGATCAGAGATACGGTACTCATTATTACACTGTTCTCAGATCAGTGATACGGTACTTATTGTTCTCAGTGAATGTAATGTAAGTGCTAGTCCTCTTAGAGCAGACACGTCCTGTGTGGAAATTCTTGGAGTGTGTTGACGCTGTTCTCAGACCAGTGACAGGTATGGAAATCCAGGAATTACCGGAGCGTTACTGCAGAAAAGACGGAAAGGTGTGAGATGTGAGGAAGCCTCAGGATGCACGGCACTGATTAAAGATCCGGTGATGGACACAGGTAGAGTGAAGGAGGTTCTTGTAAAGGAGAGGAAAAGGGGACTGATCTCTGAGTGTGTGTGTGTGTGTGTGTGTGTGTGTGAGAAAGAGAGAGAGAAAGAGAGAGAGCATGCAGAAGAAGAAGTGGTAAAATGAGCGTGTAAAGAGCAGCATAATGGTCTCCTCAGGGCCAGACTTGCAGTGTGTGTGTGTGTGTGTGTAAGTGTAAGTGTAAGAGAGAGAGCCTGGAGAGGCAGCCAAGAGAGATGATTACCCACTTGAGATCAGAGTCAGGGAGCGCAGGGAATAAGGGAGAAGTGGAGAAGAGAAAAAAGCTCAAAGGAGAGAAAGCGAGAGAAAAAGAGAGAGAGAGAGAGAGAGAGGATGGTGTTGAGGTATGGAGGAGGCACTGCCGTTAACACTTTTATCAGTGAGTAGTTCCTTTTCTGCTTGCACTGCAAGATCTCATCAAGCTCGTCTGCCACAATACGCCACTCTACTACACTACGCAACACTACACAATATATTACACTACACTACACTACAATTCACTTACACTACGCTACACTACAATACACTTACACTACGCTACACTACAATACACTTACACTACGCTACACTACAATACACTTACACTACAATACACTTACACTACGCTACACTACAATACACTTACACTACAATACACTTACACTACGCTACACTACAATACACTTACACTACAATTCACTTACACTACGCTACACTACAACACACACTACAATTCACTTACACTACGCTACACTACAACACACACTACAATACACTTACACTACAATACACTTACACTACAATTCACTTACACTACGCTACACTACAATACACTTACACTACGCTACACTACAACACACTTACACTACAATACACTTACACTACAATACACTACAATACACTTACACTACAATTCACTTACACTATGCTACACTACAATACACTTACACTACAATACACTTACACTACGCTATACTACATGTAATACACTACGCTACACTATGCTACATTTATGCTACACATTACATTACACTATAATGCACTATTCTACACTACACTACAGTAGACATCTTATTACACTATGCAACACTACACCAAGCTACACTACACCTAAGCTACACAACATACTACACTACATTACAATACACTAAAACACACTGCTACACTACACTACAATATACTACAGTAGACTACACTGTACTACACTATATTAGAGTACAATACACAACAGTACACACTCCACTATCCTACACCATGCCATGTTACTTACACTATACTAGACTACACTACTGTATAATACAATTACGCTACATACTACTCTACGTAACACTACAGTAGACTACACTACAGTGCACTACACTATATTAGAGTACACTACACCCACACTATACTATATTATAATACACTATGCTACAGTACACTACACTACACTACACGTCACTTTACTATAGTACACTACACTACACGTCACTTTACTATAGTACACTTCTCTACATGCCCTCTCTAGGCTGTCTGCGCACATATTTTGCTGACATATGAATATGCATATATTTGATTGGAGATTGAGTTATTCCAGCCTGGCAGCTCCTCTGACACCTGCTGCTGCTATGAAGCCTCCTCACACCGAATAAATAAATCAGCTCACTATTCACGCCTATTAGAGATTATTCAGCCATGGACAAGCAGATGTGCTCACTTCCCAAGTCCCTGATGGAGATGGGCCTCTCACTTCATTTCTCTCTTCATCTCTCTCTGTCTCATGCTGTTTTCAGGATTTTTCACCCACTGGACAGTCGTTTACTTGTTGCATCTGATCATGTCGATTAAAACATCTCTAATACTGCCATTGGATATAATGCTGCTTTGACACTATATATATATATATATTTATACATACACAGTACTGTGCAAAAGTCTTAGGCACCCTGTTGTTTTTTTAGTACAAACTTTGTTATAGATTTTTATTTTATGACTTCTACATTATTGATTCAGTACAAAAGCATTTTAGATTTCCAAACATTACTTTTCCAGCACAAAAGCAAATGTTACAGAAAAATGTTTGAATGTCAGTAAAAAAAAAAAAAAGCAGCAGATTACGTAAGAGACACTTTTCAGACAAAAAACATAATGAAGGCTGCTGGGTTTCGCTGAAGAAATAAGAAGTAAGTGCAACAGTCAAAATCTCTAGAACAACTGTGGCTGCTTCTGCAAGATGCTCAGTAACACTTCTGAAGGGTCTTCACACCAAATATTGACTTTGTTTCATTTATTACTGTTTACTGCTCTTTATACTATTTTTTTCAATGCAGAAACATTTCATTTCATTATTTTTGAAGGCATCTTTGCTCTACGGCATTTCTGTGCATGCGCTTAAGACATGTACTTTGCACAGTACTGTATATATACACACCGATCAGCCATAACATTAAAATCACCTGCCTAATATTGTGCATGTCCCCCTTGTGCCGCCAAAACAGCTCTGACTCCTCGAGGCATGGACTTCACAAGACCTCTGAAGGTGTGCTGTGGTATCTGACACCAAGATGTTAGCAGCAGATCCTTTAAGTCCTGTAAGTTGCGAGGTGGGGCTTCCGTGGATCGGACTTGTTTGTCCAGCACATCCCACAGATGCTCAATCAGATTGTGATCTGGGGAATTTGGAGGCCAAATCAACAACTTGAACTCTTTGTCATGTTCCTGAAACCATTCCTGAACAATTTCTGCAGTGTGGCAGGGCGCATTATCCTGCTGAAAGAGGCCACTGCCATTAGGGAACACCGTTGCCGTGAAGGGGTGTATTTGGTTTGCAACAATGTTTAGGTAGGTGGTACGTGTCAAAGTAACATCCGCATGAATGCCAGGACCCAAGGTTTCCCAGCAGAACATTGCCCAGGGTATCACACTGCCTCCACCGGCATAACTTCTTCTCATAGTGCATCCTGGTGCCATCTCTTCCCCAGGTAAGCGACACACACACACACATGGCCGTCCACATTGTGTAAACGTGATTCGTCAGACTAGGCCACCTTCTTCCACTGCTCCATGGTCCAGGTCTGATGCCCGCGTGCCCATTGTAGGCGCTTTCGGCAAGTGGACAGGAGTCAGCATGGGCACTCTGACCGGTCTGCAGCTACGCAGCTCCATACACAGCAAGCTGCGATGCCCTGTGTGTTCTGACGCCTTTCTGTCAGAGCCAGCATTAACATTTCAGCAATTCGCGCTACAGTAGCTCTTCTGTGGGATCAGACCAGACGGGCTAGCCTGTGCTCCCCACGCACGTCAGTGAGCCTTGGGCGCCCATGACCCTGTCGCCGGTTCACAGGTTGTCCTTCCTTGGACCATTACTGTCCTTCTTTGAACCTTCCTTGCTCTTTAGTAGGTACTAACCATTGCATACCGGGAACACCCCACAAGACCTGCCGTTTTGGAGATGCTCTGACCCAGTCATCTAGCCATCACAATTTGGCGCTTGTCAAAGTCGCTCAGATCCTTACGCTTGCCCATTTTTCCTGCTTCCGCCACATCAACTTTAAGAACTGTCTGTTCACTTGCTGCCTAATATATCCCACCCCTTGACAGATGCCACTGTAATGAGATAATCAGTGTTATTCACTTCACCTGTCAGTGGTTTTAATGTTATGGCTGATCGGTGTGTGTGTGTGTGTGTGTGTGTGTGTGTGTGTGTGTGTGTGTGTGTATATATATATATATATATATATCCTCTTACCTTCAATCACCTCAGCTCTGTGTGTTCACTCACAGATTGCATCAATTTGTTTATAGAGAAAAAATATTAGTATAAGAATTTCAACATGTATCTCTCTCTCAGGACAGGAAGCTGTGTGCTCACCCCTTCCTCGAGATCTACAGGAGTCGGTTAATATACTACATGAGTCCACTGGCCAGACAGGGAGATTTCTATGTGCCCGAGGTCCAGAAAGCCCCGAAAAGACAACAGGAAGGCGAGGAGTCTGAGGAGGATAAGGGGACTGACATCACAGGTAGACCCTGCCCTTTAATACAGAGAGGTTATGTATAAAAATACATACAGAGTTATAATTTTCTGAAGAACATCAGTAGCGTTAGTAGTGTTATTTCTCATTTGCTCTTATTCTAGTGACACTGAGGTTAAACAGCTCTAACAATGTTATTTACCAGTAATTTAAAATGGATGCACAGTTGATCAGTTTCAAATCTGTGCAGCCATATTGTAAACATTGAAACTGGTGCATTGGTGCACCACATCATGCCTCTAATTTCGTTATATCGCCATATTAATATTTAGAGATTAAGTAATATCTTGAGCTCGAACCTTAACAACCAGGCATATGGTGCTCAGTTGAATAATGTAACACTTCATTATCTCTGCTCTGAATAATGAGACAGGTGTATGTGAGAAGAAGAAAATGTGTGTGCTTGTAATTATGTCTGTGCACAACATGTCAGAGTGTGTGTGTGTGTGTTTGTGTGTGTGTATGAAATTCAGGGGTGCTGTGTGCTGGGATAAAACATGGCTGCTCAGTTTGTGTCATGGAGAGCGAGAGGTTTGATGGATCCCCCCAGCATGAGCTAAAGGACGTGTTGTACACACCAGCTGGCCCGCTGCGTGCGTGTGTGTGCATGTGTGTGTGTGCGTGTGCATGTGTGTGTATCTGTGTGCGCGCGCTCCCCTAGGTGTGCTACCCACACTTGTCAGTCTGTCACTCTGTGAAATCTGAGGCAGGTTTGATATTAACTAATATAACTGAACATGAGGGATCACAGAGGTGTTGTAATTACTTTTGTAGCACGGTCCAGGTTGTGCACGTTGTTTGTTCGATTTGTTTACACTCTGTTTCCCTCATATCGCCCCCTGCTGGTCACTCCAACAGTGTGAGACTATTATGAGAACCCCTAGGAGCCAAATCTATCCAAGTAAATCTGCTGGTATGTCTGGTTTATGTGACTTAAATTTGTCAGTTGTTTTTACTGAACGTTATAAAGCAAACTTCTGACGGTAGCTATTACCTTTTTTCAACAAATCCAAGGACAGACTGATCATTTCATTCGTGTCTTGACAGGCATCTCGTTGAATTTACAAACAGTCCTGCTGAAAAAAACTAGAAATTGGCCTTTTTTTAAATTTCAATTAAGCATTTTAGCATCAGGAGTTAATGCTTTAAATGCTTTCCCAAAGTTCACCCAGTCTTGATTGAGTTATAGATACAGAATAATTGAATTGTTCCATCTTGTGTTTGCCAGTTCTATCTAGATAAGCGTAAATCCTATATATCAGTGCCTTCCTGTTTCCTTGCAGATGGGCTGAAATTAGAGATTACAGCATATATCACAGAGGTCCATTAGGTCCTTTCAGTCAGCAGTAAATCACAACCTATAACCCCATTGTCTGCCAACTTCACACGGAGTCTGCCAGAAGGAAACAGTTGGCCTGAAATAGCATGATTTTGCACATTAATTAAATTAATTAAGCAGTTTTATCACAGAAAAGCAAATATTTGTTTAAAGATCGTGAGAATCTAATATCACACGACTTTTTGACTTTTTTTTCCAGCCATGTTGCTGTATATTTCATCACCACAAGATGTACCTGAATCTGAGAACACATTTTCATTGCCCCTTTTACAGTGACACAAGGGTTAAAATAAGGTGCCATAGAAAAGGCAATTCTCTGACAACTCAAAAAGTGGGATGAAAAAGTGCTAGTTTTGCATCCGTTCAGGTTTTCTTTAGCTATCTCATTGAATCAGCAGTTTGCTGCAAGCTAGCAGACAGAGGATGCTTTCAGAAGGCATGATTACATTAACATGTCTCCTCATCACACAAGTGCAGACACCTACGTTCTGAATGAATCAGTCAGACAGATTTATTCAGCATTTCGGCACACGGCCAGGCCGAGACAGACGTACAGACGGGTTTCTGCTTATCACAAGCTGTTAAATTGGACTTTCCTTTTATTAGTGGAAGCCTGTCGTGTCTAAAATTATGTAGATCACTTCAAAACCATCACTGTAACAGTCAGGCAGAGCTGTGAAATAATAAATGAATTCAGCGTAACATTAAAATCCATACAAAGTCTACTGCTCATTGTTAGCTGCTCGAAGAGACAGATCCTAGCCTCTTCTTTTTAAAAAAAAAAACTTCTCTCTGTTTGCCAGTAATGCTACATCAACCTCTGATATAAAACAAGCCTTATTAACTGCTTATTAGCTAAACAGTGTCCAACATCCGTATTTCTGTTTTATCAGTATTTTATAAGGAAATGTGGATGTCTTTAATAGTCTTAGATTTTGTGAACTGATGCAAATTAATGTGTAATTGTGTATCATCAGCATAGAAGCGAAGGCCAACATTTTATTTCTGAATTATATTTGTGCAAAGGGATGGATATAGGGAAAATTATAGGGGGGGCCTATAAGAGAACCTTGAGGAACACTTTTTTAGACTCTCCGTTAACTGGAAACGGCCTGTCAAGTAAAGATCTAAACACAGCAAGACCTCGTCCGTCTAATCCGACTGCGATTTTAAACCTGTCCATCAACAGTGTCAAATCCGGCACAAGTCGAACAGCACGATAACAGAAACATATCCACGATGCAAAGCGCGCAGGAGGTCACAGACCAATTTGGCCGGAGCTGATTCTGTACTATGATGCTTCCGGAAAATCAGACGGAAATACATCATGCTTGTTGTTCCTGCTTAGAAGAACGAACCGAGCTGTTGGATGACAACTTTCTCCAAAATCTTAGAAAAGCCGTGGTGGAGATTGGGTGATGATTGGAGAGATCAGAGGGTCAGGATTTGTTCTTAAGGAGACCTAGTTTAAAAACTCAGGGATATTGTTATTTGTAGTAAGTGCTACTCAGACACCGATAAAAATCGCTGAATACTGTCGCTGTGATGAGAAAGGCGAAAGAGGATTAGGATTAGAACTGTTCTAAACCCGGCAGAGAGAAGGCCAAAGAGGATTAGGCTCAGAAACACCTCTGTGATTGTTTGGTAAAGTCGGGCTGAAGTAAGCTCATTTCGATGAGTTTGAACCCTGGTGTGTTGGCCCTCATTAGCATCCTAGTCTCAGGTTCACCACGTCACTAACTCTGAGTCAGGCGTCAGCTTCACAGAGACACTTTTCTCCAATTAAAACAGTGACAGTACGGCTTACTTTGAGCCTAGATAGCCTCACACACACGTACACACAATCGCACTGCATATGCATACAGTATAGGCATAGCTTTAATTATCCACAAAGATCTCACATTCAACAGCTGTACACACACACGCACACAAACACTCCCAACAGTAGTGCTAACGTCAGATCCTGCTCCTAATTAACTAGCTGGAACCCAAATTCAGACTGCCATTTCTCCTCTGTGTGTTCGTTTACCTGTGTGTGTGTGTGTGTGTGTGTGTGTGTAGGTGCAGACTCTCACAGCGAGTGCAGCTCGGTCACCTGCCTGCTCCAGTCACACAGCAGAGACACATCTCCAGCTCCGTCACACTCTCCGTCCGTCCGGTACCAGCAGCGCAGGGACTCTGTCTCAGATTCCGACTCAGGCAGCCGGAGGAGTAGAAGGAGCTCCAGTGCTTCATCCTTCGAGGAGCTACAGCTGGAGACTGAGAAAGGCGTAACATCCGATGGCCTGGAGGACGCTAAAATCAGCTCTCAGCATCGAGGCCTGGTGGTGGAAGGAGAGGAGTGATGTTTGTAAATGGAAAGCAAATTTGGAAAAAGAATAAGAGACCTGTTTGTGTGTCTTGGCTTTTAAAATGACATGGACTATCTAACCGTAAAGAGAATTGTGTTAGCAGGTCTTATACCACAGCACTGTTGTTTTCGATTCTGACTGGTCAGAAGGTTTTGATTACTTTTCTTGAACAGTCGCTCTGACAGGTGCTCTAACACAGGACACGCCCCATGATCTAAGGCTAATAATCAATGGATAGATATAAGGTGGTGGTGTTCAAGAAAGACAAACATATAATCACTGATATGGTGAGGTTTTTTTGTAAGGAGACGTTTAACACTAATGGAAGGAGTCTTCAGTGTCAGTAAGTTTCCCAAAGTTAAAGTTTACATTTTCCTTTTTTCCGGTAACAATGACACTTTACTTCATGAGAGAGAAACAAAGCTTGTCCCACTGACGTTCTACAACATTAAATGTAACTATAAACAGTTAAAATTTTAAATTGTAATCGTTGTCAGCTTGCTGTGGTATAAGAGGAATAAAACATGTGGGGATGTGCTATTACAGCAAAATAATCAACTTCGACATGGTATCATACCATCCTGTCTTGGATTGTTTTCCTAAAACTGCACACACCGTCGTGTTTTACTCTTTAAATCCTTGCCAAAGACGTAAGGAGGATGCACTGATCAAAATCTCAGTACTGTTTACGACCACTACTGGCCTGGAACGCTGAAGTGGCATATCAGATTGGACATATGCTCTTATCCGAGCCACAAACCTTCCAGTTAGCATTGGATCAATATCAATCTTCATAATCTAGTGCAAAAGTAAGAAGTGGAATCAGTCTAGTGCTAGTTTTTAAATGTTTGGATACATGATAAGTGTTGTTTTTAAGGGGCCATTTATTATTCAGGTAAAATAAAGAGGACATTTATTGACTTCTTTGGTTCAGGAGTTTTACCTGTAAGACTTGAAAACTGCACTTGGAAAAAAAAAAAAACAGTTTAAACCAGGTAACCTGGATTATTGATTTCATTCATTTCATTGCAGCATCTCCTCTCATATTTATAAACAAATCTTTAAATAGTTCTTACATAAAGGAAGATTTCTGTGTTGAGCAAGTCACTGATTTTGATATCTTAATAACTGACATTTAATCAATCATTTGAAAATTCATATGAACAACACTCATGTTGTGAAACGTTCTGTTTCTAGCTGTTTCCATTATATAGTGTTAGTGACATAACATTGTACGGCATTAAAGAATTATTACAGCTGAATTAATCTCTATGTAATGGAAGTCCTTAAAACGTAAGGTTTCTTCTGTATTGTTCGCTTGACATTTGGTTATCAAAGCCTTATATTTTTATATGAATTTAGTTGACCATAGATCAACAGTAAATTTCCCCTGAGTGTGGATCAGATTTGAATAATTCATGCAGTATTTCTCTGTACTTGACCTTTTTTTTTTTAATGAAATCTGCATTTTTTTTTTTTCATTTTCCTGTTCATCAATATTGTTGTGCTGGTGTTTTTATATGACTGTTATTTGGAATTATTTTCTTTCCTGATTTCTCCTGTTTCTCCATTCTCTCACATTTTATTTGTGTCAAACCAAATTGGACATTTATCTGATGTGTTTCTGGTCATTGTGTGATGACTTGGACTGTGATTTTTCTGGTCCCTTCAGACTCGTGATGAGTTTTGTGTGATATAATGAAGTGTTTTATATAATGTTCTATTTGGTTATCAATGTTGAGATGATACACCTGTTCACAATATTAAACACTGAGTGAAGATGACTGCCAGGTGTCTTGACCAAAAATGAGTCAATTTCAAGACAATGATTTGGATAATTTGGACATTAAATGCTCTATAACACTGCAGCAGAAGCACTGCAAGGTTTCAGTGATCTGTGTCGAAAAGAAAAGAAAATATTTCTGAACTAGAATATTTCCTAAAAGGCAGTCACTGTTATTTAAAAAGTGATGTGTAGATGTGTTGTGACATTTTATCTCTACTATACCAGTACAGCACAGCATTAACTAGAATAATTGCTGCATTGAGCTTAAGTCAGAAGTGGAAACTTGGAACTCTGAATTGCGTAATTTTCAACTTCTGTGCATTTGCACTACAAAGTGGGAAAAACGTGGACCCCTCCATGTTTGTCTTTTGTTATCAACAAGCTAGCCAGCTAACAGTGATGAGTGATGTATGTTTACCTGCACAAAACAGGGAACTGTATAGTCAGGGTTATAGATTTAACAAGCAAATACTAGTATATACAGTACAGCTCATTTAAATGGAAAGAAATGCTAATTTGTTTACTGCTGATGCTGTGTGCCAGAAAGTCAGACTTACGAGCTTTAGTCAAACCCAGCAAATGTTTCTTAACATGCTCTACTTGACCAACATCCATTTGTTTGTCTTTCTCTATTAGCATACTTTTTAACGTCTGCTGTCATGTGTGCACCTCTGAGATCTATCCCTGAGCTACTTTATGTTTGATTCAAAAATAGGCCATTTTCAGTATTATAAAAGTTAAAGGTTTCTAATGAGGCACCAGTGGCAAAAAAAAAAAAAAAAAAAAAAAAACAGTGAGAGGAAGGGAAGCCATTAGTGGGTAGGTGATATCACAAAAATATATCACGATAATTGTAGATGTTTGTATGATGCACAATATATATCGCAGTCACTTTTCCCTCTAAGCTGCACATGTGTGTACTTCTGATGATGCTCCCATGCAGAGAAAATAAAATCCATGCAAAATGACAACACAAAGCCGTATGAAAAAGTTCCTCAATCAGCATCAAGATAACTGACCGATGATTGCAGACCAGCTACAGGTACGCTTGACTCTCATAACAGCATTTTGTTTTTATTTATATGTGTGAAACCCCGAAGAGGTTTGAAATTTGCATTTCAAATCAGAGACAGTCCCCCTTCCAACCAAATTCATTCCCAACCACAATGGGGTCTGCCCAATAGAAAAACGAAGGTTAGAAAAACGAAAAAATTGATGGCGCTTTGACCACGGTTTACTAATTATATAGGTTTGCTATAACTTACTATATTACTTACTATAAAGGTTTGCTAACCAGCTACCAACAAAACAGTAGTGTTGCATTAAAAAAAAACTTTGTCTAAACTGTATACAAAAATAAATTACTTTAAAGCAGAAAGGATAAACAATAATAAAGTCTCATAATTGTAATACGTTTTAATAATAAATAGTTCAGTACAAACTTTTAATATCCAATCTGCTGCTTCATCATTGCTATTAAAAAAAATGCTAAAACATATCTATTACGTGCAATATCTCATTAAAGTGTACCGTGACATAATTTAGCATCGTATCGTATATTGCCCAGCCCTAGAAGCCATCCTCTTCTGGGTGCGATTATAAATCAGCATGTGCTGAAAGGATGTTCAGTACCATCATACTGTGACAAGTAAAGTTTTAATACTCATTTTTTAAAGAGTGCTAAAATATTGATAGATTTAAAATGCTCAACAGAGCTTCCTTTACTTTCATTTGCTTTCTTTCTTTCTTTCATTCTTTTTACTGCTCTTACCTTCCTCTCCCTCTCTGCAGGTGTGTGTCAGGTGTGTTGTTAGCAGCATGAATTTCTCCAGTCATCTTTAAGCAGCTCCATTTGTGCTGCCTGACAGCCCGCAGCTTCTTTTCTCTTTCTCAACCTTAAAAGCTTGCTTTATCTCACTCGGAGAAAAAAAGCATGTATATTCCTGCAGTGTCAGAAAAGTGCGGTTTTCCCAGCGGCACGTGAGTGTGTTTATTTCCTCACGGCGGAAACTGGGTTACATGCCTCGTTTGGGGTGAAAACCAAGCATTGCTGCTTTAAATACTTGAGGAAAAATGGCTAGATTGTGCAACTCTGAGCTTGTTTTCAGGATATGGATTTGTGTTTCCCTGCCTGGGGCTTTGAAGACGCAGACAAGATCACTTGAAGGTGGAAATGAGATGCGTCTGTATGTGTTGAAGCATTATCACTGAGCACCGAGATCAGGGTTTCCCCAACTGGGGGTTCATGAGACTGTGGAAACATCAATGTCATATTACATCAAATAAGTTAAAATTATATTAAAAATATAATCTATCACCAAAACAATATTAATACGGCATAAGAAGAATAACAAGAAGAAGAAAAATGCTAAAAAGTGCCATTTATTACGTACTAAGGGCTTAACAAAAACGAACAAAAACTGCTGGGAATTTAGAAAGTGTGTAGTGAAAGATTTATGCAGTGTTCAGTGTCTCTGTAGTTAATAATAATAATAATAATAATAATAATAATAATAATGTCATTCTGAGATGAAATTCTTTGACCTTCATATCACTAGTTAAGTCGTCTTTTTCTTAAAAGCTGTCAGAAAAGACCACAATCAGCAACAAGCTATCTAAAATATGGCTTCTCATAGTTTTTTTTTTTTTTTTTTTGATTCAGCGATCACTTTAAAAAAAATATATTTTTTTTTATTTCCACAGACCCACTCAGCACAGATTTTTTTTTTTTTTTTTTAGTCTTCAGTAAGCTTCATTTTGGTCAGGGTCATGGTGGATCTAGAGACACCCTGGATATAACACCAGATCACTGCAGGGCACCACACACATACACACACACACACACACACACACATATTCACACTTACGGGAAATTGAGAATAACCAGTTCACCTGGCGTGATTTTTGGGAGGTGGGAGGAAACTGGAGAACCTGGTTGAAACCCACATGGACCCAGAGAGAACATGCAAAACTCCACCTAGACAGTCACTCAAGCTCAGGATCGAACCATGGAGCTGTGAAACAGCAACGCGACCCGCAGTACCAACATGCCACCCAGCACAAAAATAATCAACATAATCTAGCTGTTCAAATATTAATATCCAGCTATTCAGATTATTTGTTGGAGCTTTTCATTCTTGAACATTCAACACACAGAACACATTTGTACTGAATTCATATTTAAATCTAGTGTTATTTACAAGCTGACTTGTTTCTGAGATATGGAACTTTGGATTAAACTAATTCAAGTGACCAGTCAAACAAGCTAACAGCTATAAGAACTCAGTATTTTGACAAAGGTGTGTGATTTCCACCACACAACACACATCCTGGCTAATCACACCCTGGCTATGCTTCACAGACCCCGTGGTCTAAAATATTGCGCAACTAGAAAGTTTTTTTCCTGATGCCTACTGACAGTATCGAAAACCCTTCAGGCATGATGTTTCCCCCACTAAGTGTTGTGTAAATTATAAATAAAAAAAAGTAATGTACAGCAGAACACATTCTGTTACATCAGTGCACAAACTTTACAATATCACCTTTACTGTCAGCATCAGTTTCTTTTTTTTTTTCTGAGGGTGGTAAAAATCCATACTATAGCAGAGAATACTCAACGCACACACACACACACACACACACACACACACTCCGAGTGTGCAGAACTTTAACACACTGACTGACAATGAAATCTGACTGCCGTGAATGCATTATGTATGAGAGTTTCATTTTTCATATCATTTCTCATTCTCTCTCTTTAAAAAAATAAAAATAAATAAATAAATAAATAATAATAATAACAATAATAATAATAATAATAATAATAATAATAATAATACACTTCAGCGTGTTTCATATTAATACAGGATTTTAACTGGCGCTCAAACTCCTTTCAAATGTAACCCTGTTACTAAATAATATTATTCTGGTATTAATTTTATGTAAAACCCTGGTTGCTTTATTAGAATTGAATATTTTGGATATTGGTCAGATTTAAAATTGGTCCATGTTTGCTTCGAAAGGTCACATGACCAGATATGCAGACCATCTCACGGGCACTAAGCTTCTACAGGCGTTAAGACACTGCAAATATGAGTTTAAACTTTGTAATTGCGTTATGAAGATTTGCTCGATTTTGTACTAGACCAGACCAGACAATATCTGTACTAGAGGGTCGTTTTTTTCTATTTGTTTGTCTCATGTACCTGTTGGTGGATTACACCAATAATAGTCTCTTTAGTGGAAGTAAGCCTGTGCAAAAACTACTGCACTGACGTGAAGCTATTTATAAAGGCAGATGTGTTTTCACAGCCACACATTAAAGCTCTGTGCAAGAAAAAGCTTCAGTGGTGAGACACCATTCAGTAATTTAGTCCAGAATTTATGTTCATTTACACCTGAGAACCCCGTACTGAAGGGAAGTGACACCTGTTTCAGCAGTATGCACCCATCTGTCGAAAGAGCGGCGAAATGCTGCTTTATTAGATATTATAGTGCCCTATGTAGGGTGTATGAGCTTCTTTTAATATACAGCATACACTGTATATATAGAGTGCACGTAATATACAGAGAAAGGGAGAAAGAGCCGACTCTGAAATGGCTCCTTATTCAGAAGCTGCATGACATTAGGGCTGAAGGAAAATCACAGCGGACCACACACACCTGGGGAACTATCTGTTTCAGAAACTCTGCTCAGGTCAACGGCATGGCTCCATCAGAACCCCCTTTTTTTCCCCCACCGCTTTCAACAAGCCATGCCATCACACACCCATATGTGCTTGTTGAACATCCCCTTCCAGATTTAGTCCCCTTTGCTGTTAATAATAAGCTCTCTTCTGAGAAGTCTTTCCACTAGATGTTGGAGCGTGGCTGTGGGGATTTGTGTTCATTCAGCTACAAGAGCATTAGTGAGGTCA
>CM075022.1:2138876-2151247 GCA_037576675.1 Pangasius sanitwongsei
GTGCAGGACACTCGAGTTCTTCCACTCCAGCCTTCACACACCATGTCTTCATGGAGCTCGCTTTGTGCACAGGGGCACCGTCATGCTGGGACAGGTTTGGGCCTCTTAGTTCCAGTGAAGGGAAACTGTAAAGATACAGCTTACAAAGACACTCTATACAATTGTGTGTTTCCAACTTTGTGGCAACAGACTAGGGAAAGCCCAGATACGGGTTTGGCTATATTGTGTAGTGTTATATGCGGACTTGGTATTTGTATTGCAGTTATTGTGTTTATTGTATTGTATTTAAAGTCTGCAATTTTGTAGTTCTATACATCTGTATGTTTTGCTTGTTTGCACATTATATGTCCTTGCACCGTGTACTTTGTACATTTAGCAAATAAAGTGATTCTAACCCTGATTCTGATGCCAGAATCCAAGGCGGCAAAGCACCAGGGTTTGAACCAAATGATATTAGGTGTGAATGTGCCAGATCTGTTAATGCTGCCCTGGCTGAAACACAGAGGTATCAGACGAGCACTTAGCTCACAAGTAAACGACGAATTCGACTGTGTATTATGCATCTCATCAGCCATAACACACCCACCAACTGTTTTATTAAGCCTCCAGATGTAGACTTTCTACGTTGCCTGGTAGCATAATGACGCACTCTCGACTCTCAAGTTCTGTTCCCTTCTCTTTAGATTTATGGTAATACAACTGTAAATGTATTTTAAAATCCATGAATGGAAATGAAACCCAAAGAGCTCTCAGCTTTTGTGTGCACAGGAGTGCAAATAAAAGATGGCGCTAATTATATTTGGGATCAGCGTCGTAGCAGAGGAGGAAGCAAGGCACACACAGTGGGGAAGGGGGGACCCTGCGGTTCGGGTGGCCCTGGTGTAGAATGCAAAAAAAATCTCCTGAAATTTAATTATAAAACGGCTGGATAATTTATTTAATGCTCTGATAAAAATAAAATGATCTGATCATAATAGTTATTATCTATACACACTCAGAAAAAAGGGTTCCTTAAGGGTTCTTAAGGTGGTTAAGTGACATGACTTTATTTATACAAAATAGACGAACAAAAAAGAAAAAAAATTAATTATCTTTAAACTTTAGGCCACGCCCCCTACCTGAGTTTGATGGGTTAAGCTATTTTTTTCCCCTGTATGTGTGTATAAGATAAAAAATTATTTTAAAGATTAAGTTTTATGATCATTAGATAAACTGAGCCAAGCTGGATGGAGCAATGGAATCTTTTTAGTATTGTTGCACCACTTTTTAGATAGATAGATAGATAGATAGATAGATAGAGAGATGTTATTACTATAGATGTAAAAACTAAAACATAACCTGTTTATTTACTTATAAAGGTAATTTTATTCAACTAGAATGAATACGCTTTAACACTTTTTATGTAAATGGCCGAATATAAGGCTACCTTGAAGTGTGTGATGACTCTTAGGGTGGGCAAGGCCCCTGTACGCCCTCTATGGCCCGCCTTTGCTCATGAGGCCGATTCTGAGTCGCTCTAATTACCCGTGAGGTTCTGGCTTCATCTCCTGAAATATCTGAGAGAGTTGTTTGGCGAAGAGAGCGGGCCGAGGGGGGGAATGAGGGCTGTGTGACAAACAGAGTGAGCATTGTGCCCAAGCTCACGTCCCTGGTTTTCTTTCTGTGGCCACTTTTCTCACACTCACACACAAACACACCTTCCCACGCCTGATTTCCTCCCATTATCGCACTCCATTCACAGACTCTGAAGAACAGGTTCTGATTGGACAAGTGCATCAGAGGTCAGGATGCTTCGATGACACTAAACACACTCTCGGCTCCAGGTGTGCGTGAGATTACAGGTGCCTGCTCTCCAGAGGTGCGAGTGCTTTTAATCCTCCCACAAATGGGTGATATATGAAAGCTGTTACTGATAGCTGAAGCTCTATATGGTGAAGGTGAGCAATGCCAGAATGGGGTTTTAAATCATCCTACATCACAGCAGCATCTATGGGACTTCAGTTAGCGGCTGAGGCTAAGCGTTATTACAGTGTAATTGTAGCAAGTCTTTTCTTAGTAATTTCACAACACATCTGAAAGAAATGTTGACTTTCCAGATAGTTTTTTTTTCAGATTTCCAGCAACGTAGGATTTACAAAACACAATGTCCGTGAGCTAGCTGTTTCTCTTCACACATGAGATTCCCGATAATCTCCCAGGAGCTGTGCTAAATCTAGTCCAGGTTGATCGTCACATCGAACTTGCCGGTATTTCAATTCAGAATGGCCTGGTTTTCACAGTGTGTTTATAAAACACATTACTAGCGCTAGCCTCAGTCTATTCTTAGCAGGTCTTGTCTATAGATAACCATGTGTCACAGTGTCAGAAACCACAAACTAAAGAAGCAAACGTTGTCATAGATGACTGACTGATATTTGCAGAAAAGGGAAAAATATGTAAATTGTCTTTTTTTGGACAAAAATATGCTTTTAAAATTGGAACTGTAACTGCAGCGTCTCAGAATTACAACCCATTGTTGCCAAACTGTGTTCCTGCATTTTTTGACATTCAGTCTGTATGATCTTCCTGCTCTGGCACACCTGATTTACCTCATCAGTTCATTTGTAGGTTTAGTTGGTGTGTTAGAGCAGAAAAATCAGGAAACTGTGCTGGACGCTGGACATACCGGATCACTGCTGGGCTCGCTGGCTGTGACTTGCAGTTTTTAACGTGGTTGAATTAGCACCCGGCGGTTTGCAGGTTTTGTTATAATGGTTTGCCATTCTCGCTCGCTGCACATTTCTATTTCCCTGCTCTGAACACACTTGACCAGGCATGTGCAGATATTAAATATTCACACCACCATAATTGCCTTTTACACAGTTTCCTTCCAATTTATTTGTAGCCAATTCCCACCCACAACTTCTACCATCCCGGTTACTCACAATCTCTGACAATATTCTGAGGTGTCCATGCAGGGACGTGTCTCCTTAAAACATTTTTCAAATATGGAGGAGCATCATTTGGTGTTTGCATGTTGCTTGTTTTAGTGTTTATGGCCAATTCATACAGTATAAGACTGATATATTTACTATTATAAGCCGGTGATAAAAACGATAAGCAGAGCTCCTCATTCAGGTCTTCTAGCCCTGGCAGCAGGCATGCATGTGCTTTAGGGTCATGGCTTTAACGACAGCTAGCTTAAACTAACTTCCGCCAAAATCACTGACTATAACTGACCTTTAACTTACCCTACAGGTGTACATCCAGCGATGCAAGAGTTCACTAACACTGCAAGCGTTAATATGGCACTTGATAGCACAACAATGCTGAATTCTTGAATCTGCTCAGAAGATGTTGATTAATTTTCTATAACAGCAGCTCTGACAGTAGCTCTGGATGTAAGTCAATCACAGGTTTACATTAATGAGTTCGTTCTAGCACGTTATCGTTTCTATAGTAACAACTCATTCACAGGAACGTGTACAGAGCCGGGTGCTCCACTTAATCAGCAATAAACAGATTTTAAAAACATGTTGTTATTTAATAATGCCATATAACCGTCGATCACAGGATAGCGCTTTCTGCAATGAGACGGAAATAACATATAACATTTAACATTTATGGAAGGAGTCTCCAGTGTTAGCGTGTTGTAACAGTCGATAAAGTAACAGTGTATTAGGAATTTTGGATATTGGAAAATAATGAGTGAGTGAATTTGTGCTCTGCATTTAACCCATCCAAGTGCACACACACACAGTAGTGAAGACACACACACACACCGTGAACACACACCCGGAGCACCCTGAATCAGCTTCAGGGTAGTAACAGTTACTCTGCTTTATCACTCCACCCCATAAAAAAGCTGATGTTTTATTCCTTACCTAACAGATAATACAACACAATAACTTACAGCTTGCAGGTTAATCCAACACTGTAAGAGTTCATTCACTGTACGAGTTGATAAACCTGTGTATAAATTAATATCGCTCTATAAAAAGCTCTCTTACAACTGCAGGTTTGAAAACATTTTGCAGTTCTATCAGGTGGAGCAGGCTGTTGCTCATATTTCTGCATTTCCTAAGTGTGTGGAGTGAATGGATGGAGTTGGAGTGTGTGTGTGTGTGTGTGTGTGTGTGTGTTGTTCAAGCTCCACCTTTCGCCGATGATGAGCAGAATGAGCAGACTCAGGGTCACACTCCTACCATCGCATCACATCACTTCATACAAGCAAACACACACACACACACACACACACACACACCTACTAGAGCAATGTGTTTCCAGTTCTGTTATAATATGCATATTTCATTTTTCCACCGAGCCTGAGCCTGCGCAAACTTTCCTTTCGGTACCAGCTCAGTATTGACTGGATGAGTGTGACTTTACCGTGCGCGCGCGCGTGTGTGTGTTTGTGTTCGTGTGTGTGAGGATCACAGCCCAGCCCAACCGAACCGAACCGGACCTGACCGCGGCGCGCGCTGGAATCATGAGGCGCACCGGAGAAATGATGCGTTCACGCAACACGCGTATGTAGACTTTTTTTTTTTTTTTTTTTTTTTTTAAACTCTCTACTCTGCTTTTTCGGAGCTTTGGCTGTTTTCACCGAACACCTGGCTTTACATCAACTTAAAGAAGAGAAACTTTCTCATTGTTTGGTTTTGTAGTTTGAGCTGAAGACAGAAAAACTTTCATTCTTCACAGGTAAGAAAGCTTTCAGTGTCACACAGACACACACACACCTGCATGCGGATTAGCGGAGTGCGCGTTCAACAGCACCCTTAATTATAATCTCATTCACACGCACTGATCACCATGCATCGCACTGCACGAAGCATCTGATCTAAAAACAATTTCAGAGCCATGAGAACCGCACTCGCTTTCTGTTATCTACCTGTGAAAAGAGGAGAAGCCCGCGCGCGCTGTCAGTGATCATAACAAACACTCCGAGCTGTGCGCGAATCCTGTACCTTAGTTCTTAAGCAAGTGAACATTTAAGGTTTCCAGTTCTTCTAGATGGACAGGTAACATCAGGACGCAGAGGCAGGTTTATTGTCCACACATCCCTGCATGTAAACATCGCAGGAAGCTCCAGCTTTATTAACAGCCTCCTGTTTATCAGAGGAGGTGAATTCTTTGGAGTCTGTGGCTGAGGGGTGTGGTGTCACACACGCAAGACATTTCTCTATGAATTACCCTGAAAACTTAGCTCAGATATGTTACATGTAAAACACTTTGCTTACTCACATAGCTTAAGATCACTCTTAGGAACAAAGGTACCAAACTGTACTTTTCCTTCTACCTTTAGTGTGCATCTTTCACTTGGAAACGTGAATATAGTGTACAGTTTAAAAAAAAAAAAAAAAAAAAATTAAAGGTGCATAATTGGGTTTTAAGGACCCTCTTTATATATTTTACTAAAAACTAATTAAGGGCTAACTAATTAATTACGCCACATACACCAACCTACAAAACAGGTACCCTTGATGGTACCACGCCGTATATTTGCAATGAATTCATATTTGCAAAACTTAACCTGCATGATAATATGCAAAGGTTAAGGTCAGATATCGGATTTAGTCTTGTGGCTTGACCCTACTCATCGAAATAAAATAAAAATTCCAACCACACTGCCTTTGTTTGATACAAATTTCTCATGAGATCAGGCTAACTCTTAGAATGTTGAATTAACTCCATTATATAACGTCACTGTGGGTGTTGAACCAATGCTGTCGGTGTTAATTAAACACTGGGGATTTTGCTGTGAATTGCTTAAATGACCAGTGAATGAATCATCTCTCATATATGATGATGTACTATTTATAGGACCTTATTTCTTTATCTCAGTATCTCAACTTTAAACCAGCTAGCAGATTTGAACTTCCTTAGGAATCCTGAGCGGAAATGATTCACTTGGCCAAGACCCACTGGCTGTCACTCAGTTTTGGTAACAGTAGCCTATATGTATATCTGCCCTCCTACCTTCGAGTCTCTGTGATGCTATTCAAGATGCTTGGGGTGTTTTTCACGCCTGTCACTGTTCTAATAGAGGAGGCTTAATGCGTCTTTAGTGTTCTTGTTAAAGAGATGCAGTGTTGTGGTGACAAGGGCTGTGCTCCATTCATGTTATATATATATAGCTATTCATTACATAAACATGCTCGACATGACAGTCTGGCGGGGAACTGAATAATTTTTTTTAAGTTCTGGAAAATAACGCCTCAATAACACGGTGTTTTGAATAACACTATTCATCCAGAGTGGGCTTTTCCCCCACAAGTGAATAGAAGAGCAGGGTTTTCTCTAGACACCTCTACAAAATCAAGCCCACTTCAGCAGTCCTATAGCAGATATAGCAGACCCTGAGAAGCCCGAGTCTATAGTGTCACCATTCTCAGGAATCCATGGTAACCTGCACAGGAATGACACCAAAGGCAATACACCATATGGTTTATTTCTGTGTGTATAAATGCATCTATCCATCCAACATTGCAAAATTCAGTCATTTCAGCCTTAGTCCAAAGAATTGTGGGCAGTCAGGAACATTTAAAAAAGTGAAAATGATTATTAAAAACTATAACTAAACTATAGTACTGAAGACATTTTCACATGGTAAAAATCATAATCTTCACCACCATTCCACGATTTTGTATTCTGGAAACGAGCTCAACTGTTGATGAGACCATTTTTGGCAAATTTGAACAGGATGCAGTATCAGGATCTGTTTGTTCAACTGATGTTGGTTCCAGCTGCATCTAAATATCTCTGGTGTACTTATATTAAGAACAAGCAACAGCTCCAGGGTCTCCAGTTCGGCTTTGAGCTTGGGTTACTGTCTGTGTGTGAGTTTCGGGGTTTTCCCACTGTTCGCCCTGGTTTCCTCCGCTTACCTCCTACCTCCAAAAAAAAATGCCAATAGGTAGCTTGGATAAGATAAATTGGTGTGAATAGGTTTGCATGCATTAGATTGGCATCCATTCAGGGTGTATCCCCACCTTTTGCCCAAAGTTCCCAGGATAAGCTCCGGCTCTACCACCACCCTGACCAGGATAAAGCGCTTACTGAAAGTGAGAGTGAGAATTAAAAACGACATTTCTTCTGCTGTATCTCTGGGGGAACCTTTAAAGGAACCCTACTCTGTCAGAAAGGTTTTCAAGTAGAGCCCTTTTCGCAAGCTACCCTACAACCCTTATCATCCAATGAAATCGTAACAAACTCTTGAAGAACCCCCTTTTTCTAACAGGGAGAACTTTTACATACTTCTGGTGGAGGAGCTCCGCTGCTTACGCCTGCGATTCTGAGATTCGCATGCATAGCCAAGAAAAAGATCCTGCTGAGATCAAGCCGTTTGTTTTTTTTCCCACGACTCCGTCATGTATGCCATTATCCAGCTTCCCTGTGGTTACCTAGAAACATCCCACGTTTGAGTGTTGAATTCTCTGTCCGGAGCTGCTGGAGGTCTAACATGTAGATGAAGACAGCATGGCACTCTCAGACAATCAAATTATGCCAGAATGAAGGAAATGCTTCACAAACAGAGCCATTAATCCTAATTATCGGTTGGAAACGTGACAAAAATGAGAGGGTAGAAGTGCTTGATTTGGAGGAGTGCTATCAATCTTATGGCGGGGATTCTAATCATTTATGCAGTGCATTACCATAAATGCTTGTGTGTTTAATTTGGCTTTAGGAGATTCAGGAGTAATGAATGTTAATCCTGTTAATCAAACACTGAAACCTAACGTAGGCCCCAAAAGTCTGACTTCACTAGATGACTGTTTCTAATTCATCTAATTTTGTCAAAGCATATTTCCTAAACAAGATACTGTAGTAGTATAAGACTAATCATTTGGATGAACCCCTCACCACCATCACCACCAACATTTCTACCTCCATCTCCACCATCAACATGATGGCTAATCGATTCTGCCTTGGAATTTGGTGGATGCCTTGAAGAAGCATCATGGAACCACTTACTTTGGATAGGACAGTTCTTCTCCTTGGAACACTGTCTGATAGGGAAACCTGAAGGGTTCCCATAAAGGGACAAACCCTTAAAGACAACCTGAAATCAAAATGGACATTTGTTATAGGGTTCTCTTTTATACAGTATTAACACTGGCTCAAATAAATATGGGCTCCATCTGGGGACAAATAGTCTTTTTCCTCCAACAACAGTATGTTTCCTTGCCTCAGATGCTGTAGGAGTCAAGTAGTCCTCCACAAACGACTTCAGGCTAGCATCTCCATGTATGTTTTGGAACACCAACTTTTCACAAGCCAATCAAAATTCCACAGATAACCCCCCACCCCCAAAATTGCGTTTCACTTGGTATATCACGCTGTGGAAAAAAAGGTTTCTTTACAGGTACTAGAAAGGATATCTTCTTTTATTTCCCAAGAGCGTACACACTATTGCACGCAGATGTTTGGTACGCATTGTTAAAAAGGTTTGGAACGTCTGTTTTGCTGTTGGAGCATCTGCCATACAAACCCCTGTGTAAGCTCTTACTATAGGAGTAATAACATACTAGAAGTTTTGTATTTAATATAAAAAGTTACTGGTGGTGGGATTAGACTCCCATGGGAAGTGTTAATATAAGATCCTGCTTTGAAGATCACTAACAGAATGAGCACTAACAAGTGAAAACTTGAGGGAACTGAGTCAGGACAAGTAGGTGATGAGATGTACAGACTGCAAACATCTTTCTGTCAATTATTCTCAGTTGTTTTGGACGCTGTGTGCTTTCCAGCGATGCGCTTCTGTTTGCATCATGTTGCACAAGCGACAGGACATGACACTCAGAAACACCCCAGACTGTTACAAGGTTAAAAATGATTTAATATCACTTTCTATAAGTTTTCTTTTCATTATCAGAACACTGAGCCCTGAAACACGCATACAGTGTATTACTCATTATTTTTGGATCAGCATGAGGAAAGAGAGTTTTTCCTCGCTCCTAATCATCTCCTCTCTGGCCTGATCATGCTACATTACCTTGGCATGGAGTGTCCCATTAACTCCAGGCCTCAACCTTGGTGATGACACAGAGAGCCCAGCTGCTCCCATCTGCTGCACGAAAGGCAAGGAAAGATTTGATTTTAATGCCAATTAAATATTTTTGCGTGGCCGCAGTCACTGGACCCTGCTGGTCGTCTGCACAGTCGGGAGCCAAAGCGTTAACCGTGACAGGGGTGAGACAGATGTCAGGGATAGCTGCCACAAAAGAGTCAGAACTAAGAAAACATCTCTGACTTTCTCGGAGGAAGCTGCGCACTTAAATCAAACTTAGAAACTTAGAGATTTACTTTTTTGGAGATATGAAAACAGCCAAATAATCTGTATCAGGCAATTCTGGTGCAACAGATTTGACATCTGACCTCATATCAACTTGCAAAGTGTCTCATCATCTGCAAAAGTTTGCATTTCCTGTCATGTGATCTCGCAGGTAGAACTCAGACCAGTACTCAGTGGTTTTCATGCACATATTACAGATATATTGACATTCAGTCAGCGCTTTATCCCGGTCAGGGTCACGGTGGATCCGGAGCCTATCCCGGGAACACTGGGTACACCCGGGACAGGACACTCGTCCATCGAAAACCAGAGAACCCAGATCGAACTGGGCACCATGCTTCATCATGCCATCTTAGAACAATCATAAAATACTAATATGGACTTGTATGAAACAACTGAGCCAAGAATTAATCATAAATTAAGAATATCAGAGATCATTTAAAGCTGCCGTTTTCCAAATCCCGACTGCATGGAATTGCGATCAAGTGTACAAAAAAATAAATAAATAAAAGCAAAGGCTTTTTTGTCTGTTGTTCCAATAGTCGGAAAACATGGATTCAATCAGAAAGTTGTGGATTTTAATATTATCCATATAATATTTGTTAGATAAAACTTTTTTTATATTAATCATTGGCTCACTGGACCTGAACCAATCATATCTATGGTCAGGGTTCAAATCAGGAAGCTGTTTATCTTAACCTAGTTTTATACTACTCTTTACATATCGGTCTTGCGTAGGTGCCTCAGGTCAGCGTGTGTATTTGATTTCAGTTGTTAATATCTTATTATTACCATCGTGCCCTGGGAAATGAAACCCATACAGATTTGTGATTGGCATCTGTCTGCTCAACAAACTCCGGTGGAACAGCATCATTAATATTTCATGTTTTATTCTTTTTCTTTTCAGTTTTAGGCTGAGCCATTATTTGTTGTGTGCCTGTCTTTTATTTCTTTCATAAGGTCACTTTAACCATATCAGTCAACACGTTTTTTCCCCCTGCCACCACATTTATTTTTAAAAAGCACCTTAAAGTATTTGATTGATGAAAAAAAATTCCTTTTTCCTAAGCATGCTGTGTTTGTTCTTGCACGATGAAAGATCTCAAATTAATTGCTATATGCTGCTTACCTTTATCATGGCACCTTGTTCCCCCCTTAACATACCCATGGTCTGCAGTTTCCATGGAAACGGAGGTCGAGGAAGAACACTTTAATAAATATGAGGATGTTGCTTCATTAGACGAACGGCAAGAGTTTGGCATGGAGAAAGACGGATCCGTGGAACAGAAATACTAAATCTGCATAACAATAAAGCGAGGATGACCTCTGTTAAAAGTTTCTAAAAGGAAACGTCATTTTGGTGCTTGGGGATTTTGTCACAGACTGCAGATAATATCTATGTAACATTTAGCAAACCTCTAGTATTTAAAATAGTCTAAACTTGCATTTCATACGCAGTTTCTAATTGACGTTAAATGAGGACTGCTAATGACAAATGTCAGCCTCTGAACTCACAGAACTAATTGGAACTGGAACTAACTGGAAGCTGATTTATTTGAGTAAAAATGGATAGAAATGTTTTTCCGTAACATATTTGAAATCTCCCTTCCACAAGCCATGAACTATAATCAATACTTTTGGTTCTTTGCCAGAATTGGACAGGCTCTGATGTTTCAAATAAAATAATCAAATAATTAAATAAAATTAATGAGTCAATAAAAGCAGCCCAGCCTCCACGACATGGAGGTCAATCCAATTAAATGGCTAGACGGCTCTGTACATTTTTTCTGCCTAATGTGATGTCTAATGATTAGCACAATGTCTGGTTTTAATCAGCAATGTCCAACTGGTAGGCAAACATTAGGCAATGTTAAATGTCCGGATTAAATAATCACACTTGGGAGATACAGACAGATACTGATGCTCTATCGAAATAAACTCTAATAGCCTTGAAACCTTTATAATTTCCTTTTTTGTTCCTCTTCCAGATCCTGAAAGAGCCAAAAAAAAGAAAAAAAAATGAAAGGACATTCACTGGAAGTCTTAACAGTCTATAAAATCCTACATTTAAACATCTAAACCAACAGCACATTCCCTACAACGAAACATGGCTGTGCTTCCAGTAAGGATCCAGTCCCCCATCATGGCTCCTCTAATTCTTCCCATGATGACCGTCCTCCTGCTTGTCCCAATCATCCCAGTCCAAGCCAGCCCGAGGTACGTCCCCGCACTACCCGGCGCCAAACGTGAGATCATCATGGATGGCGACCTGGTGATCGGTGGCTTGTTCCCCGTGCATGAGAAAGGTGAGGGCACACAGGACTGTGGTAAGATCAACGAGCAGCGTGGGATCCAGCGTCTGGAGGCCATGCTCCTGGCACTCGATGAGATCAACCAGGACAACCGCATCCTACCAGGCCTCAAGCTGGGTGCCCACATCCTAGACACCTGTTCCAAGGACACATACGCACTGGAGCAGTCGCTGGAGTTCGTCCGCACGTCGCTCACCAAAGTGCACCAACCCGGGTTCATCTGCCCCGACGGGTCCAACCCTGTGCCAGACGAGGCGCCGCTGGCTATATCTGGAGTGATTGGGGGATCGTACAGTGATGTCTCCATACAGGTAGATATTGCTCCATAAGTCTAACATGGAATTAAGCCTCCTAGGGTTCATGATTACCATTAGTCCTAGTGGTTGCAACATGCAATAAAAAGTATGACCAACTGACAAGTTTCAGGAGTCTAGATAATTTTTTTTTCCTTTTGATGTAAATTGGTTCGTCTTATTTTTGTTTACCATGAACAATCCCACACAAAGTTTATCCAAACTATGATTTCCTTTTTAAAAGTCTTCCTTTGGTTAATCCAAAATGGCTCCTCATATGATGATATATTATATGGCCAAAGGTTTGTGGACACTTGGTCATCACACCCATGTGTGCTTGTCAAAAATTTCTACTAGATGTTGGAGCGTGGCTGTGTGGAGTTTTGTTCATTCAGCCACAAGAGCATTAGTGAGGTCAACGGCATGGCTCCATCAGAACCCCCTTTTTTTCCCCCACCGCTTTCAACAAGCCATGCCATCACACACCCA
>CM075022.1:2151347-2179105 GCA_037576675.1 Pangasius sanitwongsei
CCAAAGGTGTTCAGTGGGGTTGAGGTCAGGGCTCTGTGCAGGACACTCGAGTTCTTCCACTCCAACTTTGGCAAACCGTGCCTTAACAGAGTTCGCTTTGGGCACAGGGGCATCGTCAACCTGCTGGAACAGGTTTGGGCCTCTTAGTTCCAGTGAAGGGAAACTGTTAGAGCATACAAACACATTCTATACAATTGTGTGCTTCCAACTTTGTTGCAACAGTTTGGTGAAAAATCATTTGATGGTCAGGTGTCCACATACTTTTGGCCATACAGTGTATATAGTGCACTATGAAGGGTGTAAAAGCCAATACCTAGAGCCATCGGAGGGATCTAGTGAGTGAAAGCAAACTAGCATGTGAAACTAATGCTGTCCTAGCAAACGTAACCTCCCTTAGCCTAATTGTGTAAGGGGTTGGTTATGTTGGTTTAAACAATCTTGATTTTCGCCCACTAGCCATAGTGGTTAATCCTGCTTGAGCTGTAGTCTGGGAGGCCCTGACAGAGTATATCAAGGCCTGCAAATCAGGAAACAGTAGGCCTCTGAGTCTGTTCTCAAATTGCTCTGATCAACAAAACCAGCATTTTTTATTTCGTGCCCTAGGATTTATATGGCTTATATGGTGACATCTTCACATGAGCGGAGTCAAATCAAAGTGTAATCTTGTACAATAAAAAAATACACCACCACAAAAAAAGAAACTACCCTCAAGGTTATTTAAATCCAGCTTCCTCAGTTTAGAGATAAGATGGAAGTCTTAGATTAACAAGAAATGGTTTCATCTTAGATATTAAAAGCATGAATTCCAGTGCCTGCTGACTGTTAGCACTTGGTAATGATGATATAAAATTGATTTTTTGATAAATTACCTCATGTTACACTTTAGAGTACCACAAGTGTCATCAGTACTTTTACAGTATTGACTGACTCTATTGTACAGATTCTACCAATACCACAATGTTTTGGGGTTTTTTTCCCCCCATTATTTATAGTTTTCACAGGTTTTTAAACTGTCACTGCTGTTTTTGCACTATAATACTATGATCCTGAAACAGTCTTGGTATTTTTTTTTATCTGAGTAATTAGTGCTCTCCTTCAAGTACAGTATTTCAAAGCACAGGAAATTACTGTGTAATCAGATAACATGAAATGACCAAAACAGTACCAACACCCCGAAGATGTTAGCCCTGCGTATTAATAGCGGACATGTTCATGGACAGTGTCACAGATTTATTGTTGTCTGAAAGCCATTTTTGTGGTGGTATAAATTCTCTTGCCACTTTGGGAGTTTCCTGATCTGGGTTTTCAGCCTTCCTGAACCCCGACAGGTCTGTCGGCACTGAAGTGTCTTCCTTTTCCTGCGCTTCACTGCAGAAATGCCGTGAGCTGTGAGTGTAAGCATGGTTAATTACCGGCTCCTTCCTTTCGACTGTCACTGCCAGAGAGAGGGCCGAGCTCTAATTATGTTCCCATTGCATAATTAGGTTTGGTTCTGAGTTTTGTCTGCACAAACTCGACCACCTGAGGGATTTGTAGTGTTTTCTTTTATGCAAGGAGCTTTAGTGGGGTAAAAGTCAAGAAAATGTGAACTGTGCAGTGGTTCGATCTTTATCTCAAAATATCCAGAAAAAAAACACATGCCAACCTTCATTACTAGAGATGTAATTACTGCCCCAAAGATAGCTAATTGTTGTTTTCTAATTGTCCTATTCTTGGAGTGGTCTTATTTACATTTTGCCTCAAAAATAAATGAAAAAAAAAAGCCAGGCTGATTGGAGTTAACTACATGCTATTTGTGGTGCTTTGCCACACCCTTAATCTAAGTTCCTTGTCGTATTCAGAGAACAAACGTGAGTGTGGCTCCAAATAAATCAGTTAATCAGGTGAGGTATGACCTAAATGTGGTCATGTGTTCACCATGTTTATGAGAATATTCCATATCAGTGGCACATTTTTGTGGCCTTCACAACTTCAGA
This sequence comes from Pangasius sanitwongsei, assembly GCA_037576675.1. Classification (NCBI taxonomy): domain Eukaryota; kingdom Metazoa; phylum Chordata; class Actinopteri; order Siluriformes; family Pangasiidae; genus Pangasius; species Pangasius sanitwongsei. The sequence goes on from CM075022.1 coordinate 2,153,324, forward strand.
AGTGGAAATTTATTGATAGCTGCAAGGTGTGACGTTTGGAAATTTGGTGGCACTTCGATTTTCTTAAGGATTTAAATTTGTTTACTCAGAGGAACTCTATCACCACTGTCATGGATTGTTGAAAGCTGAGGTTAAATCACAGGGGGGGAAACCAGGACAAAAACTTACTGACTGATAAAGTACACAACAAAATATATTACAAACACAGAGTTTAAACAGACAAACTAGTTCAGGAGAAACAAGGAATAAGCATGATTAATTAAACACCAAGACAACAGGAACAGGAAGCACAAACCATATAAGGAAAGTGGAAGGTCAAAAGGGACAAACAGGGCAGGAAGGTGTGACAAGTGACATATGATAGGGACAGAATTAAATGACGATTTAATACAACATCAAATCAAAACTAACTTTCTGTCTCCCAAATGGCACAACAGAAAAGTGTTCACAATCGTCAAGAGACTGTGAGTTTCCCAAAGAAGTCAGAGCTTTTCTTGAAGCGTTCAGCCGCACTGTGGCGTAGCAGTGACGCGTGATAGGAGAGAGCTAGCTACTGGGCTGCTAGCTTTTCCACCAGACATTTTGGCATTGTTTCCGTTGCTAAGTGATCTGTACTCAGGCTGAATTTAGTTGCCTGCCTTGTCAGGGTACAAAGTGTACCAAACAGGTACATATGGGTGGTTCCAGAAATAATGGAGACCACTGAATGTTTGCCCCTTGAAAAAGCACTACCTAATGACAAGTAAACCAGATCTTTAGGCTCCTCCATTGTTGTTACTGTCAGAGTTTCCTGTCAACACTAGTGTTGCTTGGGAAACTATAGAACATCATTTGCTTTTACGTTAACCGTAAAAGGAAACGTACGCAGGAACTCGAACGAGGTGCTATCAGTTCACAAAAAGGGGCTATAATAGATGGTGAGTTTCTACTGTGCTTTTATTGTTATATAATGTACCAAACAGATACAAGTCACACACTACATGTCATAATCCAAAATAGTACCCACCAAATTCTCCTTGCTCTAGATCACATCATAGCTCACAGCAGGTGGAATTAGCGTGGCTTCTCGAGCCGTTTCCTCCGTCTGTGGCGGGACTATCACAGCCCTGGAGACGCTGCTTTGGCAGAACCCGAGCCACCTGTCCTCCTCTGCGTAGAAGGAGCTAAGAGGTGCCTTCAGGCTGTCTGGAGCTCAATCAGCCTGCTGGCATGAGAGAGACGGCGCTTGGCACGAGCCCTGAGCAAACATGATGTGGATGAACACGCATATAAAACAGACAGCACATGGCAACAGACGTCCCAGCCATTTTAGGAGCTGGGAGGGTTTTTTCACACAATTTATTTTTTTCTCACTGCATGCCATCTGGATTGTGAGGTAGAATGGAGAAGGAAGTATTAGGAGTCACTAAATGATGTTAAGAAGTCTAATGTAATGAGTCTATGTTTACATTACAAGCTTCATTGCACAATTCCAATTTTTGGCTCAGATCAGATCTGTCTATCTTGAGGGTTTACATTCGTAAAGTGGCCTTATCTGGCTTTATTGACTATATCAGTCTTTAACGTGAACACAGCTGCGCTGTGAAACATTCCACATGCGCACAGGGATTTCATGGACAATAGTTTGGACACTACTCGGTAGCTTTTGGTAGCTTCCAGTTTTGCTTGAATCCTAAAATATCAAGCAAATCCCAAATTTCCCTATCCTTCCACTAAATATAGTCACTGCTGTCTTTGTCCTCCATTGTTGTTTTGCTGCGCTGCTGACACTGGATGATGACGACGACAGTGATATGCGCGTGAGCGTTGCGGAAGAAGCCGCATGAGTTCTGATCTGACCATTCTCACCGATGTTGCAGTGCCACTTCTCAGATATGTATCCAATTTAGGACCACAGATAAAAGTGTCTCCGTTCTGATTTGAAAAGATCAGATTTTTGTTTCCACACAAGCCTGACAAAAATCAGATCTGTGTCACATTAAGGTAGAAAATTGTATTTGTGTCACTACAACCTAACGTGAATGTAGCCTAATACAGGTGTGTCAGTGTATTTCCGGATGTTATTACGAGTACCGGCTTCAGTTTCACCTGTTTTGAGGCTAAGTTTGGGTGTGTGTCTGATACCAGGTGGCTGTGCTATCTTTGGTGTGTGTGTGTGTGATCTATATTTGAGTTTGTGTGTGGGTGAGATTGGCAGACTGGCTGTGTGGTTGTCTTGAAAACGAAACGCCTCTCTTCCCAGAGAAGGAAACAATAAAAAAAAAACCACACACTGTTGCAATAAACACTGAATTAATATGAAAACAGAATCTTAATATTACACAACGACAGTCCTTTAGTAATCGCGCATTACAATTAATTCAGTTCATGCACAAAGCCTGAGGCACTCTGTAGTTTTCATTCTGGCTGTGACATTTCAGTCTGGATCTGCCACTCTTTCACTGAGAGTCTTCCTGCACTCTAATTAAAGTGGCAGAATATTGCCTAGGTTACTGTGTGTCTGTATGAAGGTTTGGCAGATCCTCCAGGCGCGTCATAGTTCACGCCGGCACTCATAACACAAACCAATTGCTAGTCATGCGGCTTCTTTCATCCTTCCTGCTCTCATCGCTTCAGCAGGTGAAAGAATAAATTGCTATATATATTTTGCATAAAGCCAACCTTGTGCATGCAGAGTATTGGGAATAATAATTGCCATGCTGTAACATGCACAGCGAAATTGTTCTTGAAGGGTTCTCAAAGGTTTTACATCCAAGTACCTTTTTCCTATGAAAACTATTTATATATTGAGTCCATTACACAAATATGTACTGTCATATTTACTGGAGGCTTTTTATTGCTGAGCTTTCCATCCGCAGAAACTGAAACCAGGTAATATTGTGGATAGATTCATATTTACCTTATTATCTCTTAAAGTAAATACAACAAAATCACGTGCAGCTTGTCATGTTGCAGAGAAACCGCAAAACGTGAACTGATGTGTCCGGAAGACGTTCTCGTGTCAGAAAATGTACTGACTGTTACAAAGCACTGACACTGGAGACTTCTTCCATAAATGTCAAATACATTTCTGCCCAGAGAAAACACCACCATATCAACGATGGCACACTTTTTTTTTTTTTTTTCTTTTAATCCATTTTTTGGAGCATCCATATTAGAAGTCACTGTGTATGTAGAAATGTTAACGTATTAGAGCAAACACTGTCTGAGCCGCTGTTATAGAAAATTAATCAATACGACTTCTGACCAATCAGAATCGAGAATTCAACAGCACGGTGGTATAACAGTAGATAACAGTGACCTCCACCATCATTACAACAACAACAAAAAAAAGAAAAGAAAAAAAAAAAGAAAGAAAATTACACTCTGGCCCTCACTTTGAGAGCCATGGAGCTAGAGCAGCGCCAAACCAAACAGGAAGAGACAGAGACTCACAGAATGTGGAGTATTAATACTGTTACTGCTGTTCAAAAGAGTCATCTATCCTCGATCTATGCACAAGGTCACTCACGCAGAGACCTCACCTGTGTGCGTGGTGTTTTAGAGAATGCTAATAAGCAATATGCTGCATGTGAACTCTCGCCGAGAATTTGCACATCATTTAAAATACATAAATCCCATTATGGGAATTTACAGCCAATATTCAAGAAATTAAATCCTGTGAATCTGAAGGATGAAATTTCATTTTCTGTCTATTTGTTTCATCTCAGTGAGTGTATGCGGACGGAGGCTCTTTTTAACTTCGCTGGCTGAAGCTGTAGTGCTGTAGATGTGTGGGATGCCTACATGCCTGGCGCAAGAGCTGATGAAACAGATGGGCCTTTCATGTTGAAAGCAGGACGGTAAAAAGCGGCCGAACTGCGTCACGAGACACTCCGCTTTCGATTCACTCGCACATGGGGTCAAACCACCACACCGCTTCACCCATATGAAGACTTTCAGTCTCCGGCTCCCTCCATAGCACTCACACTTTTCTGTTTCATCCCCACATTCTCTCACTCTAGCTCACATGCTCACTATTTTTATCTTTCTCGTCTCTCAAACACTTCCTGTCTTTTCTTCTCTCATCTCTCTGTCCCTTCCAGATGCTGTTTACCATTTAGTAGCTGCATCTATCGAAGGTCCCTTTCTCATTCAGGGCTTGTACTGTTAAACAATCTGCGCAGACATCTGAGAAATGCTTCGGCCTCATCAAACATCATAACTTTTAGCTTGCACATTTTTACTGTTTGCTAGTTTTTCAGTTTACATAGCTAAACTACTCTTTGCTGAATAACATAGCTAGGTAACTAGCCAATAACTAGCAAGCCTTGGTGACTAGAAAGTTAGTCGTGTAAGCTCATGATAATTACTTTTAACTATGCAGCTTTACTTCCATTTTCTGAGTAGTGTAGCTGGCTAACTATAAAGTTAGAAACTAAAAAGTTAGCCGTATTCCATAAACTGTAAGGTAAGCTTCGGGCTAGAGAGTTATCCGTGTAATCTAGCAACATAAGCTGCAAGGCTTTGCTGTGTTAGCATTTTAAGTTTAACCACACAGTTATAACACTGTTCACTGAATTAGTAGGTTAGTCCTGTACAACATTAGACTTGCTCCTTTATTTTATTTTTTTATTTTTAAATGATAGACACAAGTTTGAGTATAAACACTGTTAGCTGAAAGAAAAGCTTTATTTACATTTGTTCACACTCCACAGTCGGAGCTACAGTATGGTCATCCTTGTGAATCTAAATTTTGATAGCACGGTGAGCAGAATTACCTAAAACTGGGATTGCCTAAATTTGTGCAGTACCGCCGCTCCGCATATGAGGATGATGCAGTTTGCATAGGGCACCAGCTCCCAGGGGGGAATCATCTCACGTGTTCAAAAGGAAAAAAAAAGGTCCGTTCTAATTTTAATATGAATCACAACATATTCTGACAAACAAATTAAAATATGTTAATATAGTATAGAAAATCTATGTTTATAATATATAAAGAGTAGGCATATTACGTCACTGTGCGTCTGTTTACACCTGCATGTATGATGGATGCCAATGGAAAACTATGCCCAGGAAGAGACAACAGGAGTCCGGCGCTGAGAAGCAAAATAAGAAGGAAAAAAAAAAAAAGCTCAAGATGAAGCGCGTGCAGATCATAAACCTCCCACAATTGCCGCCACACACAGAGGCGATACTTTCGTTTCTTCATGACAACCACCTGCAAGAGCTGTACCCAAATCTCTGGACTGCTCTGCACATAGCAACGACACTCCCTGTGACAGCTGCCTCTGCTGAGAGGAAGTTTTTCTAAAATGAAGCTCATTAAATCATACTTGTGCTCATCTATGGCACCAGAACGCTTCAGTGGTCTGGCAATAATCAGCACCAACTCCGAATTGGCAAAGCGATTATCTTATGACGAGCTTATCAATGACTTTGCCGCCAGAAAAAGCAGGAGTGTGCATTTGTAGAATTTTGAAACTTAGACATAGACATAGGCAAAAGTTTTTGTTTTTTTTTAAAAATTATTTTATTGTTTTATTTATTTTTATTTATTATGCTGATTTATTATTTAATTATTTCATATTTATAAGTATCTAAATATTATACATATTAACTATTTAATATATATATTTTTAAAAATAAAACTGTTCTGACACTTAATGTAGTTTTTAAATCTATTATAATATTTGGTGGGGATGGGGGCACCACAATACAATTCCACCTGGAGCACCCATTTGACCAGCAGCGGCCCTGAATGTGCCCCTGAAATAAGGAGTTCAATGAGCCGCTTCCTTTCAAATTGGATTTGAACAAATGCCCCAAAATGGTGTCTCTCTCTCTCTCTCTCTCTCTCTCTCTCTTTCTAGTACAGGGGCAGTTGGACTTTATTTGCCATAATGAACTCAGACAGATGTCAGTGAATGCTCCAATAGAACACCTACATACATACATACAGGATGATGAGACGATAAATATTCACTTAGGTGAACAGAGACTGAATATGTGAGGGAGATAGAGAGAAAACAGAGAGGAAGACAGAGAGAAAATGAGAAACAGAGAGTCCGTGTCGTCAGTGGCGTTTCTTCCTTGCTGGTGTGTGTCTGGAAAGTGTGCAGGGTGATGGACTGTTAACAACAGCTGAGCTGGTCTCTGTCAAATGCTTTGCTGTGGTTCTGATACACTCCACTTGAGATTGAGGATGCCAAATGAAAGGGAAAGTAAGTGAAATCTTAATGCACAAAAGTTCTAGGTTTGAATCTTAGACAATCTGAACAGGACGAGTCTCCCTCGGCTGAGTGTGCTGATAGTGAACCAGTGCTTTGGTCCTGACCAGACTCGCTCTTGTCTAAACGAATTACATTCCCTCCAGTTTCTCCTCCTTAGGTCAGTGATTCATCTGGTCTCCAGTGGCCCTGAACCCACCAGGCTCCTTAAACATGGCTGTCATGCAGTGTTAAGCATGTGAACACCAAACACATCACATCTGATGTCTATCAGCATGTGGACGAGGCTGTGCTGGTAGCTTTGATATGACATGTTCTTCTTCCAGGGCTACAGAATACAGAATAAAATGCAGCTGCACCATTAGATAAAAGTGTTACCCCCCAGGGTTCTTGGGGTGTTTGTGATTCTAGGTTTTTTCTTCATTCATTTACTCGTTCAGTTCAATTCAGTTTTATTTGTATAGCACTTTTAACAATGGACATCGTCACAAAGCAGCTTTACAGAAATATATAAATTCAGAATATAAATTTAAATTTATAAATTTATCCATAATGAGCAAGCCAGAGGTGACGGTGGCAAGCAAAAACTCCCTGAGACTCCCTGGGTGACAACGGCTAGTGCAATTACAAATAAATCCCTTCTATAACCGTGTACTAAATTGTCAAAAAGTGCAACTGTGTAACCAGGAAATTCATTATAGTTTTCACGTGAACTCTATTTTGTTGAAGTTATCAACTGTTCACTGATGGAGACCTGAGTGCAAAACTGTTCGTGGCAGTTGCATTCCTAAAGTTATCACAGCAATTGTAGTCCTAAGCCATCGCAGAAAATCTGTAGTCCAAAGCTATCTATTTGGTTTTTAAATGGTACCATCCACAGTAATCTCATGTATATTTAGGCTGTCCGTGTGGGGCCATCCTCAGCAGCAGCGAGTGATTTCCAGGTGATGAGAACTCCAACCAGAAGTACGGCAACAGGATGGATCAGGCAGGTCCAGAAAGCAGAAGGGGTCAGGATCACAGGAGTAGCATGTGTAGCTCAACAGAGAGAGAGAGAGAGAGAGAGAGAGAGAGAGAGAGAGACTCTAGCAAGTGCTTTATCCTGGTCAGGGTCATGGGTGGATCTGGAGTCTCTCCCAGGAACACTGAGAATGAGGCAGGAATACACCCTGGATGGTACCCAAGTCCACTGCAGGTCACACAGTCATTCACAGCTAGTGGCAATCCACTGACCGACATGTTATTGGACAGTGAGAGGAAACCGGAGTACTGACGGTAATCCACACAGACACGGTGAGAACATGTAAAACTGCACACAGACAGTAAGCTGAGCTCAGTTTCAAAGCCGTGAAGCTGTGAGGCATCGATGCTACCCGCTGTGCCGCCGTGCCTCCATGGATCCGTTTCTCAAAGGGAAAGCCTCTGTTGTATATTTCTACATAGAAACTTTAATGTTTTCCACAAGATTTAACTTGTATACATTACTTACAGCCAATGTCACATGACACATCCTTTCAGCAATGCAACATTATGATCCATCTACACTGGTAAGGTGCCAGAAAAAAAAAGGGTTTTTAGGGAAATTTTTTAGAGAATGGTCTTTAACCATTTCGGAAGGGAATACATATAATAAGCCTTCTATAAAGGCTTTCCCTTTCAAAGAGAGATCCAAGCACAACTTTTAGAAAGTTGAGAACCCTTAACTGTCCAAACATCCCTTGAGGAACTTTTATTTTTCTAAAAGAGATCATTTCATGCTACAATGAATCTTCCACAATGGCAGAAATTCATCTAGTACCTTGTGACATCAAAAGAATGATTAGAGAAGCATCTATCAGGTTCCATATTAATACTTAACCTATATGTCTGTCATATGATTTCTATTTTACTATTTGTAAAGTGTTCTGTGGCAAAACTGCTTAAGATTTTTAAGACTATGACCAAAGCGATAATTGTACTTGGTTCCGTCGTACAATCAGGTTACCCAAAGTTTACCATTAAAGGGTTTTTGCAGAACCCTACAACAGATTAGACCCATTTTAGGAAACTAAGAACCAATAACTTTACAAAGAACCCTTAAGTAAGCACTTTCTTTACAATTTCTGCCACCCCCCCCAACCCCCATTCTGAATTGTTCTCAGTGTTTAACACTGGCACAGCCAAGCAGTAGCATTATAGTGCACAATGTTGCATATATTCAGAGGATAAGATTGTTTTCAGCTTGAAGAAGAATCCCTTAGCCACGTGCGTGCAGCCACAGATACAATAACAGCCGTATGTGTCTGGGGGCTGAATTGGAATAGATTTGCCTTAGGTGGGACTCAAAATTGGAATTTAAGTAGGGTGGGAGAAAATTGCATACAATCCCTTAGGAGTATTCTTATCGATTTAGTCTACTGAGCACTGCCACGTCCTGAGCTCATGAACCGAATGTATGGAGTGTCTCAGAGGGAAGTCTGACCTAGGGTCAGTTTGTGATGTCCATGTAATTGTAAGTCATTAAAATACAAAAGGCAAAAATTGATCCTAAAGCAGAACAATTGGCCCGAAAAGCCTCAGACTAATGGCCTTTTAATGTGAGTGGCTTTATGCTATATGTGAATCCTCTTGGACACTGACTTTCCATCATTAGCCAGTGCTCCCCGCGGACCTAATTGTCACTCCAATTTGCGGACTGAACGGCTTCGCCGTTCTGCCTTGGGATATAAGAATGTAGATGTAATATCCACCTGAATGTCCATCTCAAAGTTCATGAGCAAACTGCAGCTATAACAAAGTTAAGGAAGAAATGCCACATCCAGATCTAAATGAATAATTCTGTCTCCATGCCCTTTGAAATATCCATATGAATGTTTTATGTTGAGAGCAAGCAAAAAGTTTGTACAAAACCAATACTTTTTCTCCCTCCATGTCCGCTGGCAACATTATAGTGAACCATAAAAGCTAGATTTCAACACCTAAATTTAACCTGATCATGCCCTGGGATAAATTTAACAATATTCCGTATCTGTTGTTTTTGGTTGCAGCCGTTATCTCGATCCATCAGAGTGAAACCTGCCAAAGTCCCATGGTTAGGCAAGCAGAAATGATTGACCCAGATGAGTTAGATAACGAATGAAGATGGAGGCTTTGTAGGATCCAAATCCCTCTCCATGCTGAGAAGATATATAGCCAGAGGCAATCTTTTCATAGAGTGGGGACATGGGCAGGCATGGAGATTGGAGTGTGTGGCTGATTGCTTGTCAACAAGCTTTGCAGAGAGCCCCTGGTTATCTATCTAAATTGATTTGTGTGGAGACAATGTGACTAGAGGCGCAATATGTTGGGAGGAGACTATCACCTCCTGATGTCATTTCATGGCACAAAAACAGTAACTGCAAACTGAAGAGTCTGAGTGTACTGGATTACACCTGTACACAGTGCATGCAACATTATTCTTGGAGTAGCTTTAAGGCCTAGGATCATTTCCCAAATTTTTTTTTTTCATTAGGATATGAAGGAAAAGATCTTCCCTTTGCTCACAATGTAGCTATAAGCTTCCCTTATGGTTAGTTGCACGAGTCATGACACGAAAAAAGAGTTTGGAGTAGGACATCAGGTCTGTCTTCTCTCCTCCCCAAATGTCTCTAGGTGGCCAACCTGCTGCGGCTCTTCCAGATCCCTCAGATCAGCTATGCCTCCACCAGTGCCAAGCTGAGCGACAAATCCCGCTATGACTACTTTGCTCGAACCGTGCCACCAGACTTCTACCAGGCAAAAGCCATGGCTGAGATCCTGCGCTACTTTAACTGGACCTACGTGTCAACAGTGGCTTCGGAGGGTGACTATGGGGAGACAGGCATTGACGCTTTCCAGCAGGAAGCACGTGTGCGCCAGATCTGCATCGCCACTTCGGTCAAAGTCAGCCGGTCCATGAATCGGGGCAACTACGAGACCGTGATCCGCTCACTGCAGCAGAAGGCCAATGCTAAAGTGGTGATCCTGTTCACGCGCAGCGAGGATGCCAGGGAGCTTCTAGTTGCAGCAGCACGCATGAATGTCACCTTTATCTGGGTGGCGAGCGATGGCTGGGGGGCGCAGGAGAGTGTGGTGCACGGCAGTGAGAAAGCGGCCAACGGGGCCTTCACCATCGAGCTCGCTTCCTACTCCATCCGCGAGTTCGAGGACTACTTCACCAAACTCACTCCAGAGCTCAACACACGCAACCCCTGGTTCAGAGAATTCTGGGAGCACAAGTTTGGCTGTCGGCTGCACGAGCCAGGCTGCGCCAGACACAGCTTGAGAGATGGCTCGTTCAAGCAGGAGTCAAAGATCATGTTCGTCGTGAACGCAGTCTATGCAATGGCTCACGCTCTGCATAACATGCGGCAGGCCGTGTGCCCCAATACCACACGAGTGTGCGATGCCATGAAGCCTGGCAACGGCAAAAGGTTCTATCGTGAGTTCATCCTCAAGACCAAGTTTGATGGTGAGTGATGTGACTGACAATGACAATGTTTACCACAGCTTCATAAAAGAGTACTTCAAAATGAACAGCAATCTCTGAAAGCTAGTGGGACCAATTAGCATGATTTGCTTTGCATAATGCTAATTGCCACCTACTGTCTTTCATTCATTATCAACAGCGCTTATCCATGAAGCCTTCCCTTTATAAAGAGAGGGGAGCTATTTCAATGAATGTTCAGGCATCACTCAGATGAATAGGCTGTGTTGTATGTTGTCTTTGCTGCTGATTAAAAGGATGTTGCTGAATTTCAGATTCAAAAACTGTAATTATTAGGTTACCACACAGCTCCAGTCAGCCTAGCTGCACAGAGAAAAACTATGATCAGAAAATTAAGCATAGCGAGGGCTTTAAATCTGGTAGAGCCTGAAAGAAGAAAATGTTGATTCAGCCACAATCAGCGATTAACTATTTCATTGTTTTTAATCATTAAAAGCCACACTTCATACATGTAATTCATCAGAGGCAGTGTTCTCAGTTTCAGCAATAAAGCCCATGGGCTTTCAGCAAATAAGCCCACCAATGGTGTTTCATCTCTCTAAGATCAGTGGAGACGCTATGTTCGTGTTTTTTTGTTTTGAATCTAATTTGATTGATCTGGGTGTTAACCATGGCCTTTGATGACCCATCATAAAGAGCTGTTTTTACACACCATTAAATAAATGCACATTAAAGTGTTTTGACCAGCAGGTGGTGATAATTAGCAAGCACAGCTCAAAGCCTTAGCATTTTTCAAAAACTTTGCTGAAGGTAGAATGAGATCATTTTCTGGCTAGTAAATGTGCTAATGAAGTATGTGTTCTCTAAGTGAAACTATTTTTATTTAATATTGTCTTTTTACTAAATTCCACCTCTCTTTATTTTGTTTTCTTTCTACCATTACTAACTAGCTCCATTTAGACCTGCTGATACAGAGAACGTGGTGCGCTTCACGTCTTTGGGTGACAGCTTGGGCCGCTACAACATCTTCCACTATCGGCAAGAGCAGGGAAGGTATGTCTACAGGAAGGTGGGGTACTGGGCCCAAAGTCTGGTTCTTAACACCAGCATTTTACACTGGGCTGGAGGAGCAGTGCCCACCTCCCAATGCAGCGACCCCTGCCAACCAAACGAGGCCAAGAGCATGCAACCCGGGGATGTTTGCTGCTGGATCTGCATCCCCTGCCAAGCCCATCAGTACCTTCTGGATGAGTTCACTTGTGAAGACTGTGGCTTCGGAGAATGGCCTTTGGCCAACCTGACTGGCTGCTACGAGCTTCCAGAAGAATACATCCACTGGTCAGATGCCTGGGCTGTAGGACCTGTGACCATCGCCTGCCTGGGGATGATGTGTACCCTGGCCGTGGCTGGAGTTTTTCTACGGCACAATGACACTCCAGTGGTGAAGGCTAGTGGCCGTGAGCTGTCCTACATCCTCCTGTTGGGGGTTCTCTTGTGCTACGCCATGACCTTCATCTACATCGCAAAGCCGTCCGCAGTTGTCTGTGCCCTGCGACGTCTCGGCCTCGGCACATCTTTCGCCGTGTGCTACTCCGCCCTGCTTACCAAAACCAATCGTATTGCGCGGATCTTTGGTGGAGTGCGAGACGGCGCCCAGCGGCCTCGCTTCATCAGCCCCGCATCACAAGTGGCCATCTGCGGTGTGCTGATCTCTGCCCAGCTGTTGGTGGCATTGGTGTGGCTCCTGGTGGAGGCACCAGGTGTCAGGAAGGAAATGAGTCCCGAGAGGCGTGACGTGGTGACTCTGAAGTGCAACAGTCTGGATTCCAGCATGCTGGTGTCGCTCACCTACAACTGCATCCTCATCGTCCTGTGCACGTTCTACGCCTTCAAGACCAGGAAGTGCCCTGAGAACTTCAACGAGGCCAAGTTCATCGGGTTCACCATGTACACCACCTGCATCATATGGCTGGCCTTTCAGCCCATCTTCTACGTCACTGCAAGTGACTACAGGGTGAGTGAGGATTATGTCTCTATAATGTAAAGTCTGAGGGCATTACCATGTTGTTGTTGTTGTTTAAACATTTATCATACGCAATCAATTCAAAATTTAATAATACATTATTAACACTTAAGTCTTTTTTTAAGGTTTACACCCCATTTACTTTATTTTAAAGTGATGTGACAAATTGATGTTCACACAGAGACAAAGTATGTACTCCCCGAAGACAGACTATTTATTGTCATCTTTTAAAGGTTTCTAAATCTAAAACAATCACATAATTTCAAAGAGCTTCAGAGCTCTAGGTAATAATCTGCAACAACAAAACCTAATTTTTGCAGTTTTAACAGTGGAAGTAGGGTCATTTGGGAGTGAAGGGGAAGGCCTGACCGTTTTTCATTGCTGAATGAGTCTTTGAGAAACACGTTAGATTTTTAGAGCCGATAAAAGGAAAACAAGTTTTGGTAATGGACTGAGTATTCAAATATATTCAGGTTCAAAAGCTTCATTCATCTTCAATAATTTTGTCCTAGTCAGAGTCACAGTGGATCTGGACCCTATCCTGGGAACAATGGGCGTGAGGTGGGAGTACACCCTGGAAGGGAGGCTAGTCCATCACAGGGCACCATGTATACACACACACACACACACCCCTAGGAGCAAATTATCATAGCCAATCCAGCAACTGGCATATTTCTGGGATGTGTGAGGAAACCAGAGAACCTGGAGGAAACTCGCACAGTCACAGGGAAAACACGCAGACAGTAACCTGAGCTCATAATCAAACCAGGGACCCAGGAGCTGTGAGGCAGCCACACTCCCTGCTGTAACACTGTGCCACCCTGGACCCTGTTGTAGTTCACAAATCATTTACTCCACCATTAACTACATGGTAGGTGGTTGATCCTTCTGTCACATTTTCCCATAAAAACCACAAAATTAAAATAGTATGTTCAAGTAACAAAATGCACATCTTCTAAAGGATGGGTAATGCTGCTTTGATATGCTGACGCTTCTTGAATTTTTTATACACTACCAATAAAAATGTCAATTTATTATACATACAGCTCCGACATGCCACAATGGATGGGGCACTAAGTGACAGATGGCTTTTTACGCTGGCTGCTTAACCAGATAAATCCAGCAAATCAACCAACGCAAACACGACTCACAGAGGCGTGAGCACGTAACACTCGAGTGTGTTACGAGTCCCTCCGGGAGACTGTGGGCGGCCTGTCGCACTTTATCAGCAGACTCGTTTTGCTGTGTGGTGTGAGATGTCAGAACTCGGTTAGCTCCACGGTAAACACAGTCATCAAGAACGGCCCAAGGATATGTGAGCGGCAATGCCAGGCCTGCCCTAGGAAACAGCTGTCACAAAAGATCACTGTGCCAGGAAGAAAGCCACTGTTTCCTCATCAGTGCAAAGTGGAGAATGGATTGAGGAAAGAATTGCAAAGTATCCCTAGAGCCGCTTGAGGTGATGACAACAGGCGAAAAGAATAACGTGTTATATAGTGAGAAAGACTGCAAGACGTGTGTTAGGTCTTTAAAAGAAAGGTCCTAAATAGTTGACGAAAGGTCACAGAAGTTGACGCATTAGGTATAAATTTGCATAATGCACAGAAAGAGTAAAAATTTGTTTGACAAAATGGTACTTAATAGGCGACAATAAGTAAGTAACAAAAAAAAAAATACATTTTAAATATAGCTAGCCAAAATTTCCTAAAAGCTTCATGACAGAAGTAACTCAATTCATGATTGATGTCATGATTTCTGAAAAACTGTAGCTAATCGATCTAAGCGGCATCTTGTTCTTGTGAACAATTTTATTTCATCAGGAGGCATTTTTTGTTTCCAACCATCAAGACAGTATATTCTATAAGCAGTGCTGGGGAAGCTACTTTGCAGTTGCAACTTGTCAAGCTACAGAAAGCTTCAGAAATTCATGGTATAAAATAGCTAACCAACCAAACTACCCTTTTGTTAAAGCTACCCTACAAGCTACTAAGAAAAAGCAGCTAACTACACTGAAGCTACTTTGTGAGGAAAATCAACTTTTCTTTTCCATGTGCAACTAATTAATCGCACAAAATAAAATTGGCATGCTCTGTACGGGGTATGCCGAAACATGGCAGTTAATATTACTTAAGTTATTACTTATTATAACTGTTAAACAACAATCATCAGAAAAGCAACAGATACAAATAGGGCTCACTTCAATACTCTTGGTCCAGCTAGCTAGTTTTGACATGCTACACTGCTACTTGGTGAAAAAAAAAGTACATTATTACTGGAAAAGCAACATTATTTTGAAAATAGCTCAGCTACGGCCACAATACTGAAACGATATTTAAGCTAGTAGTGTCGCTGAATATCGAGTTGTAGTCAATCAAACTTTTAACATTTTACTTACGAAAAGTTCATTCTGCAAAAATCTCCTGTCAGCTTTTGATAGTGTCAACTATTTTTTCCTAACAAGGAGTGTCTCATATTAGCATCCAGTGTTACAGCATTTTCTTTAGAGAGTCTCTTTGTACAAGGGTTATTTTCCAAGAAATGTGCTAATGACGCTCATAATCAGTAAAAACTTTCAAGGGTTCAGTTGGCATTAGGCGAACAGCGTAATCGTACAAGCGGCTCTCTGTTTGTTGCTAGATGTGCATATTAGTAAATACATTACTTTAAACTTTTGTAGTGAACATGAGCTTTGTCTTTCTAGGTCTTAAAAAAAAAAAAAAAAAACCTGTTTTACAAAGTTTCAAAGTTTTATCATTCTCATGCCAGATTCTAAACCTAGCGATCCGTGATATCAAGATAGAGCAGATGTTTACAACAGTCTAAAAACGTATTCATAAAGCCTTTGGCCATGTTTAAAATGTAGAATCATAACTAATGAGGAGCGCCGTCGCAGTATGAAAACAGTTTGAAAAAGAATTAGTTTTAATGTATTCTGGCATAAAAGAGAGGCTTGGGGCGATGGGATTCAGCACGGCACCCTTGGCCTCACAGACGGGAGCAAAGTGCAGCGATTGTCAGCGCAACAAAGAGATTCGTATTTTCCTCACTCTCCCTTTTCCTTCCCACAGCGGTTTGGCTCCTGTCAAGCCTTGCTTTGGTATTTTGTCCAGCATTTTACGGCTTAC
This sequence comes from Pangasius sanitwongsei, assembly GCA_037576675.1. NCBI lineage: Eukaryota > Metazoa > Chordata > Actinopteri > Siluriformes > Pangasiidae > Pangasius > Pangasius sanitwongsei. The sequence goes on from CM075022.1 coordinate 2,169,125, forward strand.
CGCAGAGTAGCGCAGGGGGCGATCCCAAATGAGCTCTGCTCGTCACACGCTGGTGTCTGTTGAGTTCGCAGTAACAATGTGGATGGAACAAAAAGTTTTCAGACAGAGACAAAAAAGTGCTGGAACACAAATGAAATTCTGAGCCTCTACTCTGAGACACATTTTAAATCAATGCGAATTTAAGGTGAAACGAGCGAGAGACATTTCTGCGGGAGACCACTGAATGTTTTCCAAACATCTGCTGGGTTGGTACACCTGTGTCTTACGCCGGGTTTACGCTGTACTTTTTTTTTGCAGACAAAGATTTTATCTTTTTGCAGATAAAAGAATTCTTTGCTCGCGAGTTGAGACTGGCGATCTTAGAATGCATGATTTGACGTGCGTTCACCAGCAGTTGATTTAGTGCCACTTCAATCAAAGACAGCCACATAAACCTCTGAACTTGTGGCACTGTGAGACATTTTGATTAAGATCTCAGAGTGGGAGATTGCTACAACGCTTGTCTAAAAGCCACCAATAGGAGGACGCTGTAGGATGACATGAAATTCAAAGTACAGCCACAAATACTGTGGTGGTGATGGCGAAACATAATGCTACTATTACTACTAATAGAAAAAAATGTCCTTATTACCTCAAGCTCTCTTTGAAGAATGTTTGTGTTTATGTGAACCCGTCTTCTGCATTACGCAGATGGACTACGTAAGCAGAACATAGTGATTTTCTGTAGTCATACTGCAGGTTTATTGTTACAGGATCTTCACCGTATAATGTGACATGGAGAACGTGTTATAACGTTCTGAAAGCACACCAGAGGAAATGTAAAACTGACTCTGAATGAGATGCTAACCTGTCAGGGAGCATGAAGGCATCCACCCTCCAAGGTTTTAGCATTTTAAGAGAGGAACTGCTTGCTAAAATTTAAGATAATCAATTTGAGGCACAATCTGCAGAGCTAAGAAGGCAGATTCTCTGAGATCAGGAGCTCTGCAGCATATGCTAACTTGTGAGTCTGGGTGAACAAATGGAAGTCTGTTCCCTTAAACAAGACACTTATCATTGAAAGAAAATAATAAGGACCTGGTGGTGAGATCAAATAGGAAAATTCTGCTCCTGGTGTCTAGAGGCATGTTGACGCAATCCTTTGTCACTGCAAGGAGTCGTTTAACAAACTTCACTTATAAAGCTAATAAAGTATTTAGACAGGCCTTAAGGCAGTTAGAGGTGTATTAAAAGGGTGATTTTAAAAATGAGAAGCATCATCATAACATCTAGAGACGAATAGTAAAGCCTAAAAAACCTGACATTGTTTATTCTATAATGAGGCACTGATGAATAAAAATGACATTCTAATGAACAATTCTTTGCATTTTGCATCATTAATTGGCTTTTTAATATTTAATCTGCTTTTTAATATGCTAATAATAGAATTTAGAATAAAGAGCTTTAGGCAAAGGGGGAAACGAAGTGAGCATTTAAGAAGTGATCAGGGAGCTTAATGCTACTCAGAAAGGTAGAGGTTAATGCAGATACATGGCATTCTTGTGCATGTGAAGATTTCTGATAAAAACTGAATAAAAATGACCAAAATATCAAAATGTGAAAAGAATAAATAAATAATTCAGTAAAAAATTTTTTTTAATTATAACATGGTGCTATAAGACTGTCATCTCTATCTTCACTGCTCATACATGTCTTACAACCCACATCTGTCTGTGTACTCCACAGGTTCAGACCACCACCATGTGCATCTCAGTGAGTCTGAGCGGCTCGGTGGTCCTCGGCTGCCTCTTTGCCCCCAAGATCCACATCATACTGTTCCAGCCGCAGAAGAACGTGACGACGCTGAGGGCCAAGGACAACCGGTTCTCCGTGGCCGCTACAGCCCCCAGCTCCACCTACTCACACGGTAGTCAAATACCTGCTTCGCCCTCATCAGGGTTAAAGGAATACTCTGGCGTATTTTAACCTACTGTCTAACCTTTACTAACCTTTGTTCATTTTTTTTTATTACAGTACTCTCCCAAGTATTTTATTTCTTGCATATTTTAAACATTTACAGACGTCCATTCTAAACGAGTTGCATATCAGTAATTATTCTATTATTTTCACAGCACAATGTTAAAGTTCTTGTCTGTGGTTAAACACATAATCACTACAAATAATATCTCATTATAGATGAGGTTTAAAGTTGCTGGCGTGTTCCTTTTAGGTTAGAAAAAATTGACTACACCGTACAACTTTATACAGGGTGTCCCAAAAGTCTCCATACACAGGGGACTATGTTTGCCAGCTCCACGTCGGTTGTGCCTCCGTCAGTGGATGTTTGTGGATGTTCACTTCTCAGTTGGTCCGCAAACACTTCCAGTCTTTTTGAATTAGTTATTAAGTTTGGCAACAGTGTTGTGTGTGATGTGCTTGCCATGTTTCCTGTTAAAATCCATCGCAACCTTGCGACAGCTTCCCAGCTTCCAGCCATGAGAATGATAAAAAGTGTTAATTTCCCCTATGTACGGAGACTTCTGGGACACGCTGTAGACTGGATGCTTAAGATTAACACTAGTGACAGTATACCTACTGAATTTCCTCTCTGTATTAGCTCAAACTCCTTTCAGCGGTTCATGTCCGAGTGGCATTCAGGCTTTTGGAAACAGTGTCAAAAACCTTTACTTGCTTGAGTGATCAGCATGGTTACGCTGAGATTGCATCATGTTTCTGTGCGTGAAAGGTTAATAGTTGAAATGTCTCTCGCTAGAACAGACCATGAAACATCTGATATTTCATCCACAGCCTCAGCCGCGACCGTGGTTCCCACCGTGTGCAACGGGCGAGAGGTAGTGGACTCTACGACGTCGTCATTGTGAAGGAGGAACTGCACAACTGCACACGACTGCACACAACTACACACAACTATACACAACTACACCATCTCCAGTGATGTCATGGATAAATCTTTTATCAATGCCTCTTCCACCAAGGGTGCTTCTGTCATCCATTTCAGGCACTTAAGCTGAAATCCTATTAAACAAATACTTGACTGTCCAAGAGTTCAATAATTTAAAAAATCCTGTAAATGTGACTATGTGGAAACAATGTGCCAGTATGAACAAGTAAGTAGGTTTGTTGCCACATGATGCTACGCTTTTAAGTTACAAAGCTTCGGTGGCAACTAACGTTTGAATGTTTGGAGTTAGGACTTGCTGTAGTATAAAATAAAGTGTAAAACTATAAAACTCCAGTTCGGAAGCGTCTTTAACGTGACTTTGTCGACATGCCCTCACCAGTCAGTGGCCACAAAAAGGCAGTTGGGTGAATTTCTTGGATATTTTTAGTATTTAAATTTTAAAAAAGTATTTTAATTAAGCTCTGTAAATATATTTCAGTTATGTTAGATATCTATCTATCTAGACCAGGAGTCATCAACTGGAGGACCATGGCCGGATGTGGACCTAGCAAAGGGTTTCAGCAGAGGGAACCAATTACTTAAAAAAAAAAAAAAAAATTATTGCAGTTTGTCTAATCACATGCATTTCTGTAAATTATTTAGCTGAAGGCAGCTCATTGGACCAGAAACTAGCAACACTGTTCACAAATTTTTCACTGTATTTATCTGCTCTGGTCTGATCAGTCAACTGAAGATATGGTTTGTTTAAAGAAAAGTTGAGGATGAAAACATAACGTTTAAAGATGACTGGACAAAGAAGTTTGCATTTATTCTCCCTACATCATTCTATGGCACTGATCAAATGCGTTAACATGAAGCACCAGTAAGAAACAAAATTACAATTAACTAATCGTTAATGGGTAAGAATTAAAAAGTAACCATCGTCGCCAATCAGTCATGTTAGTCTCTTATGCAGACCTTTGTAAGCAAGAAAGTTTATGTAACTGGACCTTCACAAACTTTACCTGCATACTCCTGATCTAGAGTTATAACCTGCTGGTGCGCTTAACTAGCTGGCTATGTCGAGGCCAAAATAAATATGTTACGTCGTCTGTCGTATATATGGAGTAACTGGCTGAGTGTCATAAATTTATATTAAGATTTTGTAAACAGGGACATTATATCAGATCACAATAACTTCTGAATAAATACATATGAACCCTCAGTCCTCCAAAAGGGTCATCTAACAAGTTTTACTTAAGATAATGAAGTATTTGAACAGCCCTCAAGAGGAAAAAGGGGAACTGGTGAGGGTCAAAGTCAACAAGGGCATGTTAAAAAAAAACTGTATTTAAAATCCAGTTGTATGAAGTGTGTTAATGAAGTGAATGCTTTACAGTGCACTTTGGAGTTTAAGGAACATTAACAGTAGATATTTGACTTTACATATTTATAAAATACGAACTTCACTGAATGAAGCTTATCAGGTAACAATATTCTTCGTCAGTGACAGACATCAAGACACACACTTTCCACACTTTCATTTTGCTGTAGGTACAACCCTGGAAAGTTGTTCTTAAAAATGTATAATGTTCTTAGATCTACAGAATTTACGTAAATTATTGCGAAATTATATAGACCTATACATATATATATATATAATTATTCTCAGTGTTTGCTGTTAGATTAGTTCAGTGTACTTCATTGCTAGCACTGAGGTTCAGATATTGTATGTGCAATGATAATACGGTAAATAAACAACTTTTCAGGGGGTGTATTTACTTTTTCACACCACCGCTCATGACTGAAACATGAAACAGTGGTAGTTATTAGATCTGTTTCCAGAAAATGATTGCATTTGTGAACCTGACTTGAAGCAGAGCTCTGGAAGGACGAGCGCCGGAGTTCTGCCATGTTTTACTTCAGTAGCTCATTAGCAGATTTGCGTTGTTCTTTACGTGTCGTTAATGAAATGTCCCATGTTTTCTTTCCATGCACTAGTTTAGTGGCGATGCAAGAACAAATCCCTATAGTCAGTATTTCCTTTTGAACTTGAAGACTAAATCTTTAGTGTATCAGATTTGAATAAAGTATTTGAAAGTAGCTATAACAATACAAAAAGGAATGTGTTTAAATGTGAACTTTGGTGAACCCGTCAGTGCTATTCCTGTAATATATGTAAATAAACTTTTGTAATGACAAACCTGTCTGTTTCATTGCAGTGTTAAGAAATCAAGAGCACGACACCATTGTAATCCATGTGTTTGGTTAGCGTTGGGTGATGTCATGGCTGGGATGCCACTTAGCCTATTTTTTTTTAGCATTTTCCCAAGAATGGGACTGATTTCGTTTTGGATACCAAAGGATTTATTCATAAGTCATTCGTAGGAGCATTTCACAAGAAAATTAGTATTCATAACTAACTAAAATTTAGTATTCATTATCGTAAACTGTGAAAAAACTTTCATATCCTACTCGTGCTCCTGTGTGTGTAAAGTTACGCACAACAAGACTAACTAATGTAAACCTCAGTTAATCAGGTTACCGCACTTACATTTATATATATATATATATATATACACACACACACACACACACACACACACACACACACAGATACAGCTGTCAAGATTAAATAGCTTATGTATTTCAGTTACAAACAAATTTACAGCCGTTTTATATTAATGGAGTTAACTAACGAAATATTACATATGAAAAACAACATAACATGCAATAAATCTAGTACAGTGTGTATGTGTATATAGTTTTTTTTTTTCCTCATGTGAAACCATTTTCTTTTCACCTCACTTAATTCACATATAATTCACCTTTTGTGTAATTCAGCTCCAGACCTTTGGCCTTTTCAGGGGTCCCTGGAGTACTAGCGGTTAGGCCTCAGCGTTCTCACTGCCGCGGCCCAGGCTCGATTCCCGGCCAGGGAACCAACCGGTCCCAAGCCTGGATAAAACTGGGGAGGTGAAAACTGTTCTACTACTACTACTAAAACTACTACTACTACTTTTGGTCTTTTCCAGGGGTTGTTACACTGCTGAATAGTATATATTGGCATAGATGTGAGCCAAAGTAACTCACTTCTACCTCTGATGAAGTCTCTTGCTGCGTCTCAATTCGCCTCCTATCCGTACTAAATAGTAAACGAGATTATAATTAGTGTGTCCCTAATCGTAGTATATTGAAATGAGTATCCTGAAGGTGCCCTGATGGTTGACTATTTCCAGTAGATTTTCAAAGAGTGGATCCAATGGACACTTTTTCAGCTAATATTACCCACAATTCCCTGCAAGAGGGAGGAGGAGTTTTGTGACCGTTTTCTTCACAAATGAATTCAAGGATGCATTTTAGAGAGGTCTAAATGAAATGTTGAAAAAATAAATCAAGGGAATGGTAAATTAAATTACATAGTATAAATATATATATATAAGGAATAATGAACGAAGAAAAGCTGAAGTGCAAGGAGGAGTTTGTTTATGGTGACTGTGCATAACTAGGCAATAGCACTCTCTTCTGTTACATGAAGTGTTAGTTAGTTAGTATGTCCCAGTACTTTCATACTCTTTTGCTACACACTCAAAAGTATGTACATTTTCTTGACAAAAAGAGTGCACACTTTTAGTGCATAGTATTACTAAGCTTTAAGGAGAAGCAGCAGCTCTGTTTTGCCGTTTACTGCGCCATTTTAGCACCGTGAGCTTTGCCTTTTATGTCGATTTGTGGGCGTCACCAAATGCAAATCAGCTGTGACGTGCACGCGCCCGTTAATTGAAGTTCATCAACACGCGCACGCGAGGACAAACAAAATTAGCGTTTCTAAATGTTTTTTTTTTTTTTTTTTTTTTTAATAAAACGGCGGAAACCTTTAGTAAAACGTTGCTAAATAAGGCCCATTCACATTTAAGGCAACAATATCTCATTTTTCAAAAGATTTCTCTGTTGAGGATTGAAGCTCTTAATTAAGTAACAAGGTTGAGGTTTTTTTTTTTAGAACAGACTAGCGTCCATGCTAATGGCACGAGGACATTAAAGACATTGTAAATATTTAATTAATGTTTTTTTTTTTTCACTTTTTGTCACTAATTTGAATAACAGTGTCGTACTAAAGTCAGTCAATGTCAATGTCACTGAAAATAAGGAAAAAAAATGAAAAAGGACTTACTTTTCTTCTTAGTAATTATCTTCAGGAAATGTGGAGGATGCAGTTTTTGCTGAACACGTGACGTCTGGAATATTAAAAAAAAAAAAAAAAACAACCATTCATGGGGTGACTGTGTTCAGGTAGCAGGGTTTATAGTTTATATGAACCAAAATGTACCTTTTTCAAAAGCATGGGATGTTAAATAGATTCATACATTAATGCAAAATAATTAAAAAAAATACTAGAAATTTTGACATTTTTTAATGATTGTATTTGAAGCTCAAGTGTAGTGATAGTAGGCTGGGACACCAGTTATAGGAAAATAATCATCGACAGGGTGGTGTAATAAAGCTAAATTACTGTTCCAGCTTTGAAGTCAGCTGTAAACAGTTGTTCCCTCACAAGCCTGTCTTCATTACTCTCTTGTGAAGTTAAAAACAAAATGATCCAGAAAGTGTAAACACGTCTGTCCTAAAGATTTACCCGTGGCGGAAAACTTACTGCTACAGAGCACCGACACTGGAGACTCCTTTTTCTTTTCTTGCAGAAAAAAAAAAAAAAAAAAAATCACACATTTTATAATCAGTGTATTTGGAGCATCCACCACAAAAAGGTCCCTGTGAATGAGCTGTTACTATAGAAATGATAACGTATTAGAACAAGTGCAGTAAAATATAAACCCGCAATTTGGAGCTGCACTACTGTCCGAGCTGCTGTTAATTAATCAACATCTTCTGACCAATCAGAATCCAGGATTCAACAGGCATAAAGGTATGGAATAATGAGTCAAATACTGGGAACTTAAATGCAAATTTATTTTTTAGATTTCTGCACAACATAATGTACGGAACATAATGGAATAATAAAGATGACAAAAAAAAAAAATCAAAAAAACTCTAGTCCAGTCCTCAGAGTGTGTATTATTGTGTTACTGCGCAGCCGTCGTCTCTTTGTTCTGTCTTTTGAGAGGAATGATGTAAAGTCCGTTTCTAGCCTCCTTTATCCTCCACCATCGGCCCAGTCTAAAGAACACACAACACACAGCTGGTAAACACACCTTCACAGGTCTGATGCTGTGTTTATCACAACTGAGAACTCTGTATTTTACAACTAAATCTTCCTTTTTCCTCCAGCTTAAACTGGTTAATTTTGGTAATAATGGTGTGAATATTAGAAATATGAAAAATGCCCAAAAAAAAAATCTGGTAGGTACTTTTTTTTTTCCCCCCCGGTATATGTAGTATGTAGTCCATCATATCAGTCTATGTAGTAAATTATACAACTGCCCTTCTGTATTTAGTGAAAACTCAAAACTCTGATTAAAAGGCTTGAAAAGTCAGCTGGAGAAGTCCAAGACTTTCCGAGTGGGAATTACAAGTTGGACCTCTGTTCAAATGAATTTTTTTTTCTACTTTCCAGCTCCTACTTATTCATGAACAGAGCAATCTTTAAATAAATTACACTGCCTTTGCACATTTTTGATCAAAATCATATGTACTTCAGGTTTAGCAGGTGTTCAGGCTGCAGGAAATGAACCTGAATTTATCTGCACAGAGCAACAGCGCCACCATGTGCCTGCATCATGATGGTACACCAAGTTCTCTCTGCTGATCAACAGGACTACAGTGTATTTCCTGGACTCAGTTTGTTCACTCAATCACTGAGCTGATGTTTTAAATAATGTTGTCCATGATGTGTACCTGTGTTCCTGTCCAACGCCAGCCACCAGGAACTTGCCTGTGTTGGAGAATTTCAAACTATTCACAAAACCATTCTGAAAGAAAGAAAAAAAGAGAGGAAATTCCCTCATATTTAACTGCCAGGATATTTATGATTCATGATTATGGTGATTTATCCAAAGCAACACCAGTGAAATGATTAAAAACTGTAACAAATACATGATCTGAAACATTATGTTTTATTTCAATTACATCTGAATTTAAACAAACTTAAAGTTGGTTAGACTTGAGTTTTATCCTGCGATGTCATGAACGAGGGGTGTGGCTTATTTGACTGGCAATCTGTCAAAATACATCACTGTGGTCATCTATCTCACACCAACTATCGAGACAAAGGCTGAGTAATGTGCAAAGTAATACTCAGAGGTTTAAATAAGAAACCGGAAAAAAAAATTAGCAGCTGCCAGAGATTTTCAAATATAGTTCCTACCAGAGCATCTGAGGCATTTTTCTTAACACTTTCTGCCAAGCGGGCATTCAGACTGCTTTAAATGGCTGTACTTTCTCTTCCTGAACGCAGAATCACCACAATAACAGCACACATTTTACATCAAATCAATTCAATCTGTTCAATGACAGAAAAAAAAAGCATATTCTTTTTTTTTTTTTTTTTTTTAAACCAGCAAGTGAGTGCTGTACCTTACACACAAACGCGATGACGTCACAGTGCTCAGTGATGATGCAAAAGCAGTTTAACAAAAGGAGGCGTGTTGACAGCGAACGCCCACGAGCCAATTACAAGTGCATAACTACAGCCTAATGTGAACGCCTCTCCTCTCACTGTGCTCAGGATCAAGGTTCAGATATGAAATGCTGCGTGTCGTTTCTCACCACTGGGATGGAGAAGAGTGGCTCCAGGCCTTGGAATCCCGGCCCGCACTTCCACAGCTGCACAGAGCCATTATGGGAGCCTGAGGAACGGCACAAGGGCACGATGGTGTGTTAATGAGACAAAGTTCAAAGAGCTGGCATCTGTCTGTCTGTCTGTCCATCTCTCTTTCTCTTTTCCTGCTCCATCACCTCTCTTGCTGTCCTTCTCTCTCTCTCTCTCTCTCTCTCACTGTCCCTCTTTCCTTCTGTGTCTCTTCAGCCATCTATCTTTCCCTTGTCCTGTTCGATCATTTCTCTGGTTGTCCTTCTCTCTCTCTCTCTCTCTCTCTCTCTCTCTCTCTCTCTCTCTCTCTCTCTCTCTCTCTCTCTCTCTCTCT
>CM075022.1:2185627-2190627 GCA_037576675.1 Pangasius sanitwongsei
GGGCGTCTGTGGGTCTTGGGCGGCGCGGCGGCCCCCCCCCCCCCCCTCCGCCCCCCGCCCCCCCCGCCCCCCCCCCCCCCGCCCCCCCCCCCCCCCCCCCCCCCCCCCCCCCCCCCCCCCCCCCCCCCCCGCCACTCAGAAATAGTTGTCAATGTAAACGCAGCCGAAGGTTTATTCTTTGCGTCAGAGCAAAGGTCGATGATTTTCCTGCTCATACACAGTCACTAAAACTCCATGAGTGTGATCAGATGTATTAAACCAAACTGGCCTGGATAACGGAGATACACGACAGCTCCTCTGATTAAACCCCTGATCCAGGATCAGAGGAAACAGCATCAGGTCAGAATGAACACCTTCACTGACCTTCTTCTCTCAGCTGCTCCAGGTAAAGCTTAGCCAGACGCAGCTTCTTCTCCTGTGGCGTCTCCTCGATCTCCTCATCCTCCTCCGCCTCCTTCTGCTTTCTGACCTGCATTTCATCGCTGTACATTAGAGAGACCGGTTATAAACTCAGTGTGGGTTCAATCAGAAAGCTTCACAATATTAAAAAGAGAAAGAACAGAAAGGTGTGTCACTTTTCGTTTTCTGATTCGCTGGAGATCTCCTCATTCAGGCGTTTGTTGAGTTTTTTTGGACGTCCTTTTCCACCCTGACTCTCAGCCTGAAGACAAAAAAAGCACAGTGTCAGTGCAGAGTCTGCATCCAATACAGCAAATAACACAAGTCCCTGAAAGCACTAAAACTTTATTAAGGAATTAGATGCAAATTCATATGCACTCATTTTCACTCAGAGAAACTCTGCTTAGACTTGGAGACAAAAATGCAAAGGTTTAAATATTTTACATGTTTATAGGCATGCAGATTATTGTGTATTTTAGCCACAAGCTTGCTAAAATCTCACCTTTCGCTTGCCACCAGCAGACTTCTCGCTTTTCCCGACAGCCGCTGAGGCGGATTTCTTCTTTATAAAGAAAGACATGATTAATTAACTATAAACCGTCTTATTTATTTCTATTTTATTCAGCAAAAATTCACAGTTAGCTCATGTATTAAAGTCCCACATGGATCACTTCCACATGTTGCTATCTTTCGGTTTTCCTCGGTTGAGGATTGTGTTAGCGTGTGTTTGCTCACTATCGCCCCCGGGCGGATCGGAGAAACAGCAAACCCTCGCGAATCACTTCACTGAAATGAATCTTTTATACAGAATCGATTCACTCCTCTACCGCGACTCACTGTAATGAAATGAATCTTTTATACAGAATCGATTCACTGTCGACCACGATTCATCTTACTGAAACGACCATTGAACTGAATCGATTCAGGCTCTACAGCGACTCAGTGAGTGCTTTAAACGGTTCGATTCATTTGCTTCACTCCACAGAGAGATGAATAATCTTAATTTTAATTTTTTAAATTCCACAGCATCCGGTGATCTGACAGAAGCTAAGCTAAGGCTACAGTTATAGGCACAAAAGCAATTTATAGTGCTTTACAAAATTTTTTTAAAAAAAAGATAAGGAGGAAGTAAAAGACATAAATTAGATAATATAAATAGTACAAAGTGCAGGTAGAAATTGACAAAGACAAGAGAAGTGTTTTAAATCTGGACTTAAAGACGGCCGATCTGTCAGTCAATGAAGTTCTGCAAGCTGACCAATATCTGAAAGAATTAAAATAAAATAGACCGGTTTTGCTAAAACTCCAAACTCCAAATTCATTTAAAAGTGTTGTTTAAAAAGGAACCTATTCATTCCCAAATGGACACATTGCTAATTTACATACAGTCCCATCTACTCACTCACTCAGTCACTTTCAGTCAGCGCTTTATCCTGGTCAGGGCTGAGGTGGATCCGGAGCCTGTCCCAGGAACACTGCATGTGAGGTGGGAATACACCCTGGATGGGACACCATATACACACACACACACGCACATGTGCACAAACACTCATTCACACACGCTTTCACACTTAGCAGAGTGTTTAGAGTTTAGACACATTTAGAGTCACCAACCCACCCGCTGGCATGTTTTTGGGAGTTTGGAGAAAACCGGAGACACAGGAACCCACAGGGACACGGCGAGAACAGGCATGATGACAATTAAAATAAAATAAAATTAAAAAAAAGTTGTTAAACAAATTTCTTTCACATATTGAAACATTACTACTTTACATACCATTACACACGAACATACACAAAATAATAATTAAAATAATAGTAACTTGGAGCATAAAGGAGGTTAAACAAGAGCTGGACTCTGGAGAGAACCCAAATGGACAATGTGTGCTTGTCACTGCCATACACTGTCTGTATGCATGTGTGAGTGTGTGTGTGTGTGTGTGTGGGAGACTGTAAGAGTGGAGGGGGTCTAGAGGCCATCTTCTCTTTTCTTGTACTCACTTTCACATGAATATGTGATTAACTGTTGCTACTGGTTACTACTCACACCCCCCCCACACACACACACTGGCCAGCTGTTCTCTCTCTCTGAGTGTGTGTGTGTGTGTGTGTGTGTGTGTGTGTGTGTGTGAGTGTGTCCCTCTCTGTCTCTCTGTCTCAGAGCATCACTGCCGTCGTTCACCTGCTGCCTCGAACCCACCTGGTGTTTACTGCTAGGCAATAAACACTGTGTGTGTGTGTGTGTGTGTGAGAGAGAGAGGGAGAGAGAGTGGACTTACTCTACCAACGCGCACTACCAATCCCTACTGTTTCTCTCAAATGCCTCCTGCTCTAAATGACTGCTTTGCTTCTGATAGATCTTCCGATCTTTATTGTAACATCTGGATACATGTGCACATCTGGCTGTAATATCGGGTTTGAGAGGGATTTCACAGGACCTTCAGTGACCACCAGGTGAGATTTATTAACTTTGCAATCTGATTTATTTATTCATGACCTGGTCATGATTTCAGCATGCATTCACTACTTTACCAGGAAAAATGATAGAATAATTTAATCCATGTTGATATTCACATGATGAATCTGGCTTCAGCTCTTAAAAGCACAATGTTCTGATAATAAAAGTAAAAAGAATTAATAAAAATAAATAAAAATAAAAAGAATGACTACTGGTCAGGTTATAAGTGCCGTTGGTTAAACATTTTCACCCGCAGCCACAATCGACTCAATCCAAACCCTCAGTATCATAAAAAAAAAAAACCAAAAGTAATTTCATGAATTAGGCAGGGTGGAAAGTTGAGCCATGTGTTCACAGCAGATATGTCACTGCAGAAAGAGTGTGTGTGTGTGTGTGTGTGTGTGTGTGCAGGAGAGATGGGGCACGCCGGCACACCTGGGCTTGTGTAAGGCTAATGGATGTTAATGAAGGCAGCCTGTGTGTCCAGCGCACTCCTTAATGAGGATGAAGAGTAAACAGCACTTCCTCGGCTCAGGCGGCCGCTTCTCCCCGCTCTTAATCATTCAGCAAAGATCGGTTTTCTGGAAACTGATTACTTTCACAGACTAAGGGCCAGATCCTGGGGTGCAGATTAAACTGGCTCTCAGTTCTAGTGCTAGGGACTCTGGGTTGAATAGTCATTAGCTGATGATTTAAATTAAAATGGAATCCAGAAGAATAAGAATAGAACTTCACAATATTCATTACTAATCAATTTAGTATAATCAAATGGTAGCAGAATGATTGTAGCATAATATAATATAATAATGAATAAAAACATGTATACAATATCAAATAATAATGGTAGTATAATAACAGAAGTTTAATCTAATGGTAGTATAATAATGGCTGTATAATCTAATGTTAGTTTAATAACGGTAGTATGATCTAATGGCTGTATAATAATTTAAGTATGATCTAATGGCTGTATAATAACGGAAGTATAATCTAATGTTAGTATAATAACAGTAGTATGACCTAATGTTAGTATAATAATTTAAGTATAATCTAATGGTGGTATAATACTGGTAGTGTAATCTAAGGGAAGTATAATCTAATGGGAGTTTAATCAAATGATAGTATAATACCAGTAGTATAATATATTATAAGAATGTATAATGACATACATATAACCATAGAATAACAGTAGTACAGTCAAATAGTAGCAGTGTAGTATTTTTCAGCTTATCGAGTATGAGAGTACAGCAGTGTACAGTAAATGCATGGCAGCATCAGTGACGTAATATCTTGCATGGTAGTACAGTAATATACAGTAGGTATCATATTATTTATTATGGTAGTATATTAGTATTAGCTACTTTAACATACCATTAACAGTAGTGGGATGGTAGTAGGTGTATGTGTGTATGTATATATGGTAATATGGTGCTGTGTTATTTGATTCAATATTTAGTATAATAGTATAGATGGATAGTAATAGCCTAAAGGTATACCATCTGTGGAAAAGATGTTTCTGTCGAAATTAACTGGACATCTATGTTTTTAATATGTTTCATTTTTTTATAAGTCTTAATAAAAACGTAGTAAAGATGTGTAATATGGTGAAAGAGGAATGAATTCAGAGGCACAGACCAGGACCCAAAAGTGTAGCAAACAATAACGTCTTCTTACAGGCTGGTTGAAATCAGGAACGACTCCGTAGTGGACATAATGAATGTCTCTGGTCAGTCAGTGCTTATTAGGAGCCTAAGATTTGAAACTACTGGACTAGACACCAGAATTCAGACAGTCAGATAAGGATAGAATTATGTGTTGAACCAAATAAGCAGTGACGAGATCTCTTTATGAACTAGCCACTAGTTTTCTAGGTGTAATATGCATCAGAACAAGCGGCGTTAAATGACCAATTTTAATTTATGTTATGACGTCTAACTCCTGATGTATGTTTATCAAGCCATGCTTCTTAGCACAGCATCAAATGAGACTTTTCAGAAAGCTTCTGATCACCATAGCAACAATTTTTCCTTCTTTGTATGTTAAATAAGAGCACATTGTTTAAAATCTTTTGACTGTTGGCTTAAATTATGTCAGTGTGTGACAAATGCTTATGAGTTATTAGTTGTTACTATAGAAATGATAACGT
>CM075022.1:2193127-2214737 GCA_037576675.1 Pangasius sanitwongsei
TGCTAAACTTGACTTATGATGGACTTGTGTCTCATCCGGCGGGAATTCTCCTGGGACTTGCACCCAGTGTTCCCGGCATAAGGGGCTAAGAAGATGAACGATTGAATGAATGAATGAATTCCTAAATTAGTGGTAGGCTAATTTAGGAACTCATTCCTAAATTACATATATCACCTATATATCACCTCAAACCTGTCTTGAATTTAAAGTGAAAAATGATTTGTATATTTTGTGTACAGTATATTTTTTAGCTTTTTCCATCTATATCATTGGAATTAGCCATGCAAAAGAAGCCAACCAATTGAAAAACACATTGTTATCTGTTATTTCATCAACAGGTTTGGCCTGTGATTAGTCAATCCCAGCGTCCCCTGTGTTGGACAATGGAGGAACCCGTTATTGTGACCTGAGCTGCGTAGATCTGAGGTCCAAAGATGGCAGCATCTGGATTCCCTCAGACCCCCAACCTCAACGAAACGCAAGCCAACCCCTCACTGGAACATGGTGCCTCTGTGCACCCTACTCCGAGCATGCAGCTGGGCACCATGTCCAACCCACAGTCCCGTCTCCGTGATGCCATGGGTCTGGCGGCCATGGTGACGCTGAACGCCGTGGCTCTGCTGGCGAACTTGGCCGTGCTGATTGTGGTGCTGAAGGCGGCACACTTGAGGAAGTACAGCTTCGTGTGGCACCTATGCGGTGTGGATGTGCTGTGTGCAGCCATCCTCATGCCCCTTACCATTGTGTGCGGCTCACCGTTCTTCGCTGGGGTCATCTTTACGCCGCTTGAGTGTCGCCTGTACGTCTTCCTTAACGCTTTTCTGATCTCTGCCTCCATCTTCACAGTGACAGCGATCAGCGTCGAGCGCTACTACTACATTGTGCACCCGATGCGCTACGAGGCCAAAATGACACCCCGCATTGCTGCCGCGGTCATGGCGCTGGTCTGGTTGGCGTCTGCTGTCCTTGGATTGGCCACTGTGTTTGGGTGGCCCAGTTATCGCCACCACAGTGCCATTGCTGCCGCCCACTGCTCACTTCACTGGAGCCACAGCGGGCACCGGCGTGTTTTCTCCATTATCTTCTGCGTGCTTTGCTTTTGCGTCCCCGCTGCCATCATCCTAGCCGTGTATGCCAACGTTTACAAGGTGGCGCACATGGCCGCCCGACACAGGGGTCCTCTGCCTAGCTGGGTGCCTGCAACACCTCGTCCAAAACACCGTTCTGACTCCGTCAACAGCCAAACCACCATCATCACCAGCAGCTCAAGTGCCAGGAGAGGGACAGGGACGCACGCACCTCGCAGGCCACGCCGGACACTGGTGGGCGGTAAAGCAGCACTCACGCTAGCTGTCATCGTGGGCCAGTTTGTCCTCTGCTGGCTGCCATACTTTGCCTTCCATCTGCACTTGTCCCTGGGTGTCGCCCAAAGCTCGGCTGACGAGGCAGAAGGCCCTGTCACGTGGTTGGCGTACTCTTCATTTGCGGCAAACCCATTTTTCTACGGCCTGCTGAACCGCCAAATCCGCGAAGAGGTGTGTAAGACGATGTGCTGCTGCTGCCGCTCGCCCAGCAGACCTGCGAGACCCCCAGCGTCCGGGCACGATGCCTCTGCACACGAAGACTTCCTGCACTTCCTGAAGCGCAGCAGCTCGGTGGAAGCCACACGCAGCAGTTACAACACTGCAACTCCCAGAAACACACTGGACCAAACTGGGTTCAGGATACCAGGACAGATCCCTGAGGAGCTCACCTAGGCCGCCGTTAGGGGGCATCCAGATCTGGAACTTTCAAATCGGGTCCAAGTCTGGAACGTTTAAATTTAGATCCGAATCCGGAACATTCAAAATGGGTCCAAATCTGGAAGGTTAAAATTGGATCCAAATCTGGAACATTCAAATCGTATCCATATCTGGAATGTTCAAATCGGATCCAAATCTGGAACATTCAAAATGGATCTAAATCTGGAATTTTTTAAATCAGATCCAAATCTGGAATGTTCAAATCATATCCAAATCTGGAACATTCAAAATGGATCCAAATCTAGAAACTTCAAATGGGATCCAAATTCTGGAAGCTTGAAATCAGGTCCAAATCAATGTTCAAATCAGATCTAAATATGGAATCTTCAAAACAGATATAAAGGGAAAAACTTCAGAAAAGGGGGGGGGAGTACAGAAAAAAAAATACTGCTCCAGAATTCCTGCTATTTTAGCAACTGCTCAGATGCCAAAAGCTGGTCTAATCAAACAAATTAAACTGATCAAGTGAAGAGGAAATTAATAAATGTACAGTTCAAATTTCTTTTGGGTCTGCTTTGTCATGCTAATGGCACGTGATAATGAGTGATGTAGTCAAGGCCACACACACACACACACACACACTATACTCACTTTTATACTGGGTTGTTTATGTACACTGACTTTTAACATGGACTCCACCACTGGTGATTATTTTTAAATAACTGAGAAGATCAGTTTTAGAACGTATTATTAGAAATGACCAAATTTCTGGTCCATTCCTCAAGTAAAACGATCCAGTGACTTGAATTAGATTGAATCAGACATGTGAAAATAAAATCTGATACTGAGGTCAGGCTGTCTGAAGTCAACTTCAGATACTCAGGGCTGTTAGTTTTACAGAGAAGTGAGAAGATTTGCTTACACGTATGCCACAGTAACGCCTTGGATTATCGTCTTCATCCGTATATTATTCAGAACGAGAATTTTCATTGCAGTCAGTAACAACATTTTGGTCTTTATTTATTTGCCTTAAAATACTACACGACACAACTATAATGCAGTTTTTGTATCAGACAACTTTCACTCTCTCCTTTAAATCCATCTATTTTGTAATTGATTTAACAAATATCCTGTATTTTGGTACCAATGTTTGTTGAGATGTTCGCTGAGTTGCCTCATTTTACGCAGCTGCACAATACTAAAGACTCTGTATTAGTATATATATATATATATATTACATGGTGTTGTTTAATATTGTCTAAGAATATATTTTAACATTCATTTTCAGTCAGTTGTGATGTGAGTAGTTTCACGTTGAGTTCACGATACTGTGCAAGATGATTTATTTATTTGGAACCATATTTATTCAAGTTCAAAAGCTGTCTTTCTGTTTTTATTTCTGTTCATTTTTCTCCATGTGGCTCTGAGATGTTTCTAAGATCTCCTGTTTCCCTGCTGAATAAAGCAACCTTCACTCTGTCACGTGCGCTGTGTTATACAACGTGTCTTTGTTTAGAAAAGATTTAACAGGCTTGGCGAGCTCCACTGCTGGATAATGTGTCTGCTAGTCAAGGTCCAGGGGATAAAGAAAGGCCTACTTATCACACTATAGCACAAAAAGCATAAGTAATGACCTTATAAGTGTCTGCTGCATTTAATACTCCATAACAACCCAGTAACTAAAATGGCACACTATGAAGTGGAGCTTTTTTGTGCAAACAGTGCTATAACATGATAATAACCTGCTATAAAGTGCACACAAGACCCCTCATTTGTATTTTGGGAATCTAAATATCCCAACTTCCTCTCACCCTTACCTAACCTAAAGAATACTTCCCTTGGCACAGATTGAGCTTGTTTAATGGCATGTAATGATTAAAATCAGTAAAACTACAGAACCAATATATTATTGCAATACAGAATAAAAAAATGCTGTGGTTTGGTTGTCTTGGTTTAGCTGGTCAGCTGATCAACCCCACTGGTTTAACTGTATAAAGCATCAGATTCAGGATCAGCTTCTACGTTTTATCTTCAGTTTCCATACACTGCCTGTCAGATCATAAATTAGCTAGGTATCTATCTGAGAACAATCTATGAACACGTGCGAGCTCAAAACCAGAATACCATTAGCTATAACATAAAAAAGGAATTACGAGCTAACTAAGAACTACCCGACTAACATAGCTTGTTTGGATGCTTCACATTAGCAAGCTAAAATCTAAATATGGAAATGCCTTATGAAATTCTGTGAACAATTTTGGCTTAGCTGAATGTTTTCTGAACATTATGCACTTATAAACTTACTTAACGTAATGCTCAAACAAGCACCTACATCGGTGCTGCAACATTTTTACTTATAGGAACCTTAATATTTGCAACCTTTTTATTTACAATATCAAAAATGACTGAACGTTCTGGTAATGTTCTTTGTTAGCTGAATTCCTCGAATAGAGCTATTAAGCTAATAAGGGAATTATGGGATTATTATTATCCCTAGAAAAGAAAGGACAGCTTTTCTTCTCAGAAGTACACAGGTACAGGGATAGAAAACTGCTTCGTAAATCATCACATTTTGAATCATCCCTGATAACGTACGATAATACGCTGTGTGTTCACAACTGTGTATTACGGCGTTTCACATAACCAAACACAACACCAGTGTACACCAGTGCGTAGATTAAACTGCATATTATATATAAACTCGCCTTATACTGTATGTATCCACTTCTGCCATCTGTCCATCCACAGAGAAGGATTTATGAGGAGTCGTGACCCTGATGCTGACATGTAGAGTTATATAAGAGTAAATCAGCACTGGAACAGCTGTAGAAGCAGCAGGACTACATGTTACGCCTGCTTAAACATGAGCCACACACACACACACACACACAGAGCTGCATGTCCAGGTCACAATGACACACTTTTACATAACTCTCTGCTTTAAGACGTATAAAATCTGCATGACCTCAATCGACATGCAGCATGAAAACACAGAGATCTAACAAATTGTCAGATTAGAGCGTAGAAACGCATTAGTAAAAGATTTTCTGTCCCCCCCAAAAATATCCCACAATGCCGTCTGTCCGTGTGTGATAAAACAGGGATGGTATTAAACTAATATTACTATACAGTACTACAGGCTACAAATGTGCTTCTGCGGTGATGTTGTTCCTGTTTAGATTTAAAGAGGATGTTTTATCGGTTAACTTTTTCTATATTAGGACTCAAAGATAAGATCTGCCCAAATTTGACCGTATTTGATGTTAAGTCACATATGCCTACAGAGTCACATGGGTTGTCATGGTAACGATGCAGCCAAGCATTAGCTAGTTACATAGCTACCAGCATGTAGATTTCGACAGCAGAAGAGCAACATCCAGTACACAGCATCTTGGCGAACGCTTTTATCATTAAGGTACTCGGACTGAGTGAACGTTTCAATAAAAACAGAAATAAATGTAGCCTGCTTTGGCGTATGGCGCATTTTACAAATTTGATCTTTATGTGTGTCAAATTATACGTGCAATCTTCAGATCTCTCCGGCGCAGGTTCGTGACAGTCTGCAAAAGTTTAAGCAATGATGGACCCAAACACTATGTCAGAAATATCACGAAAGAGAAGAAAGAAAGAGAAAGATACATTCCTTTTTATAATCCACTCAGTAAAAATGTTTTTTCTTTAAATGAAAATAAATGAAATGTGGTCTGCTTTAAGTGAATACTGCTTCTGTTTTGTTCCTTAAGTTTCTTTTCCTTTTTAATCCAAAAAGTAATACATCACATGTTCATCAGCCATGTCCTCTCATACACACACACACACACACACAAATACACACAGCCATCTGCCACAGAGACTTAGAGTCCATTAGTGCCTTCATACACCACAGAAAGTAAATGCAGCCCACAAGCACTAAGCACTGTGTGTGTGTGTGTGTGTGAAAATAAAAAGCAAGAAGAACATAGATTCACTTGGTTCTCTTTTCTTTCTTTGTTCTTCTTGCTCTTTATTTTCACACACACACACACACGCACGCACGCTACACAATGTAAATCGCATATAAAAGTTTAAATAAAAACACAGCTTATGATCAAATTGCTTCATTCCAAATAGTTCAGTTTATTTAAAACTATTATTATTCATTTTATTTAATATTCACCAAACTTAATTTATTTAATTTCCACACCTATGTGTGAAATATAAGAAGACATTTCATTTAATAATTTGTTTGATCATTGCCTGATTGAGTAGATCTGTACTGGACTCACAAAGTGTTTAAGACAAAGAGCTTGTATTTTGGTATTTTAATCTCACATGTGTGGCTGTAAATACACATATAAGTATGATGTGTGAATGGAACAAAGGGTTTTTTTTTTTTTACATTATTCCATTGCTGCATGACGCAATGGCCTCTGTTTCTGTAGTGGATTCAAACGGTGCTGTGTTTCTCTGAAAGACGTCATGGCTGACTTCATTAGTGCCGATCTCACACACGAACACGTAGTTATGACTAATGCATTCTGTCAAGTAAACAATTCACACGTTAGACGAAAGAGAGGACGTGTTCATGTTAAGCAAAGTGGATCAAATCACTTTTCTGAGCTGCATGTAAACATCTCTAAATATCGCTCAAGCTAAAGGAACTTAATCAGCTCCTTTCTTCCATGAATTCTGGATTCTGATTGGTCAAATGGTGTTGATTAATTTTCTATAACAGCTGCTCTGACAGTAATGCAGCCGCAAGCCACGGGTTTATATGAATGCGCTCGTGTAATGCAAGTAATCATTAAAGTTTTCTGTAAAGAGATGATTATTTAACATTTACGGAAGGTGTCTCCAGTGTCAGTGTAACAGTTAGAGGTAAAGCTGTAACTTTAAGTTTTCCGACATCTTCAGGACAGAGGAGTTTTACGCTTTGCGGTTTCTCAGGAACATGACAAACTGCGTTTTTTTGTTCTGACTTAAACAGAGGAAAAAAAGAGAGGCTGGTGAGGAAACGACTGTTTATAGCTGCTATAATATAAGTGAGAACAGGAACTAACTTGTTTCACGAATGTAACTATAAAGTAGCTATAAATTGAAAAAAAATTGTTGTTCTTTAATTAAAAAAAGTGTAATGATTAGAAATTTACTGTGGTATAAGAGGAATAAAACACTCTCCCAATTGTTTTTCTCCTTATTTCTACCCAGAGTGTTGATCATTATCATAAATAACTTATAATATAAATAATGTAAATAATAATAATAATAATAATAATAATAATAATAATAATGTAAAGACACTAGTCATTGTGTTTGCGGTGAACAAAGTCTTTCTGTAATGTTCAGGATGGCGACTCTGAGGTTTTTTATTGCCATTATAAAACACTGACAAGTCACCGACAATCTCAAATCCATTCATCACCTCGCTGTGTGCGTAATGGATTCCACAGTATCAACGCAAGCTGTGTTAATGCTGAAGGCACTTTGCCGCTTTAATAATGAATCGTTAAACAGTTGATTTGTGTTTCAATGCGGATATTGTTTCTCAGTCTTTTCTTTTGTTTCTTTTGCTTTAGTGATTTGCAGAACGTTCATTCTTTCTGAACGACTCCTCTAAGTGAATCTGGCGGATCTATTCGCAAGCATGCACAAATTGGACATTTTTGAGCTACGCACTCAAGCACAGACTTTGAACGACTAAATTATATCTGCTCTTCATATGTTACTTGGGACATATGGGCTTACACATTTGATTCCTGACATCAACAATCTATTATATGCAGACTGAGTCACGAATCAATCAAATCAAAGTTCAGACAGTTTGATTCGTTTATATTACCAGGCAAAAGTTTGGACACAATAGATTCAATTTACATTTTTCATTGTTTTAAAGACAGTTTGGTAAGTTTGACAGTTGAGATTTGTTTCTAAGACAATTGTAAATAGTATAGTTAATGCCCATATATACATTTATTTCAAAGTCAATATATATATATATATATATATATGTTTTTAAAAAGCATCTGGGGTGAAACTCCGCATGAAGATGCCAAGAGTGTGCAAAGCTTCATCATTAAGAATTTCAATATTGGTTCAACATTTGTCTTTGTTACTGGGTAATTCTATATGTGTTAATTCATAGTTTTAATGTCTTCATTATTGTTCTAATATAACAAAAAGTAGTAAAATTGAAGACCTTCTATGAGCACATGTATACAAACTTTTGACTGGTAGTGTAAATGGGCAGCTTAAAAATAACAGAATCTTAACATTTACAAACACTTTATAAAGTGTGTAAAATGCTCCTATTAAAAATGTCCTGTTTCTTAAAGATGCAGTTTGTAAAGTTTAAAATGTTTCTAAACCTAAAATTAATTTTTTTAAAAATCTGAGAAAAAAGATTTGTATTTCAAAATGAATAGAATGCAGAGAATCACTTTAGTTTCTTCATTTCAGGATTCTGTTTACATTTTTCTGGCCCAGAAATTAGCCGCTCCCCTGTCAAACCAGAAGAGCTAAGTCCTGCCCCTTTTTCCTTAAACAGCAGCACATGTGGTATACTGTATTAACAGAGGAGGCGGGGTCATTTGGGGGAAAGCTGAGGGTTTCATCAGAGGGGAAAGATAATAGTGGGCTCTCAACATCACATACTGCCCCTTTAAGTATCTATCTATCTATCTATCTATCTATCTATCTATCTATCTATCAAGTCACGCAAAAAATGACTTTCATTGTGAGAAACCCAGGTCTGATCCTCCATGTGCTTCTCTGGTTACTTTTAAGAGGAGTGTTTAACAAGTGACGGCCCATCCTGCAGTATTTATAGCTCATCTAGCAGGGGGTACAGATCTTCCCATAGGGAATTCTTGTACGAGCACGGTCACTTTCCTAATATATCCGTCCCTCAACCCCCGCACTGCAGCGACACGGCCAGCGCGCTGTTCAGAGTTTTACTGTGTTAAGGAGTTTTTTTGTGCTCATGACCAGCACCATGATGAGGAGTACGGCCCCTGTAGATACAGAGATCGACCTCGGAGATGACGGAGACAGCGAGGACAGTGAGGGACAGCAGCCGTGGAAGACACAGTTGGAGACGGTCATGGAGGAAGAAGAAGAGGAGGAGGAAGAGGAGGATATGGTCTCGACGCAGAGCGACACGAGGCCTCTGATCAACGAGAGAGATCCGCGACAGATGAACGAATGCCTCAAGGTAATTGAATGACTTACTGGATCACAGGGTCAGGTTAGCGCTAAAGTACGTCCCAGCTGAGACACAGCACTCATACGGACAGTGTGATTTAGTCCAAAAGTAAATTTGAGATTAAATCTGGTGGACAGATTATGTGCTTATTCCTGGAAATGGACCAAATCTTTCAGACGAACTCCATGTACTTGGAATTCCTCAGGTTTAGAAGATGAAGATTTGACATGAAAAGGGAATTCATAGGGTCACAGGGTGACATCAGGTAAATTGGGACACCTTTTGGCATGCAATTTTCTTCATCGGAAACCAAAAACAGCAATGCCACACCCAGTTTAGCAACCTGCAACAAATGAGATCATTTTCTACACATTAAATATTGGCAGTGGAAGTTCAAAGATGTATAACGGTCCAAACTTATCTGGCTCATTTTGACCTGACTTCACCTTATATTGAGATTCTTTTGCTTTGGACCATCGCTGCATCAATAACTCCTGCAAAAGCAGTGTAAAGCATCTGAATTAAATGCTATAGAGTGCACATGAATAACAATTTGCACTCTTGGAGACTGTAATTCCAGAAAAAACTGTGCTCAGAAGTATAGTTCAAGCATGCGATACAGTGTTTAACACTAATATTGAGAAGGAGTGCTCCTGTCCTTCTGTTGTCCACTGCACTAAACAAACACGCTTCTCTCGAGAGGTCCGTGTTTCCTCTTTGCTCATTAGGTGTAAAGACAGACTTTGTCATGAAGTAAATGCTAACAGCTGCTGCTCTGAGACAGATGGAAGATAAAAGCAGCACAAGTGTTCTTGTTCAGATCATGAGCACAATTATAGCAGCACACTGATGGAGATTCATCTCATACTGTGTGAGCAAGAAGTTTTTTTGTTTTGTTTTGTTGTAACACACAAGTTAAAAGTGTAAAAATATATCCAAGTGCATCAAAGAGTTCTCTGGCTAAACCCATCCTGGTTATATCTTCATGTTACATCAGTAAAGCGATATATACCACAGCTCTGCTGATTCTGGTTGGTCAGAAGGTGTTAATGATTCTTATGTTAATGCACTCATTCTAACACTTTATCATTACTGGATGAATTTAAAAACATTTGTAACCGTTTATATGGTGAAGGTTTCTGTAAGGAGACATTTATTTACTATTAATGGAAGGAGTCTCCAGTGTCAGTAACAGTAAAACTGTAACTTTAAGTTTTCAGGACAGAGGAACCAAGGACGAAGGAGCTGGTGAGGGAATGACAGTTTGTAGCTGCTATAACATAAGTGATAACAGGAACTAACTAATTTCATGGATGTTCCATAACATTAAATGTAACTGTAAACAGATAAAAGCACAATGTGCGTTTCATTCTTTAATAAATGAAAAATTGTTAGTGCTGACAAACGTCTGTGGTATAATAGAAATGAAACATTTGGGATGTGCTGTTATTAGAAAAGAATCAACTTCCGGGTGGTTAATCATTAATTCCACTTCATCACACCACCCTGTAATCGATTGTTTTCCTGTAAGAAATGTTTGAATTTTTTCTCGCATGCCGCGTTTCATACTTAGATTTTTTTCAATGACTATTAAATGATAGTTAATTTAATCCGCCATTAGAAAAGAAAACCCCTCATATATATACGTGTGCATTTTTATCAACCTGTGCTCTTTTGTCTCAAGTTCAAACTGTTGGAATATGCTCCACATCATTAGCCATTGAAGTATTCTCCAAAAACCCCTAATGAGTGCTCACTATAAGTGATCACAGCATCTGTTGTTCATATGCTAATACTCCTCTAATGAGCTGAAGTAGCTTCAGTGTGAGTTTGTGAGTGCAGGCTGATGCTTATCTGCATCCCATGAGATTAACACTAGCCTCAGACTGAGAAAGGTAAAACAAAATTATCCAAAATGACCCAAATATGACACGTAGCTCAATGAAGGCACTGCACCAGGCTAATATAGTCGAACAGTTCATCATATGATCACCATTTAGCATAATAAAAAACTGCTGGCCAAAATCAATGACAACATGTGTTGTGGGAATATCAGTAATACATAAGCAGTTGAAACTTCACAGTGATTCTGGTTACAAGATGGCCGCTACTGACATGGTTTTGTATGATTTATAAAAATCAGAAACCACATAAGCAAGCTTGTGCTGATTTTGCTCACAGTTTGCCTGATGCTACCTGTGTTAGATTTCTTCTAACATGTTATACCACATCACTGTTGAAATCTCGATTCTAATTGGTCAGAAGGTGGAGACCCTGTTTGATTATTTTCCTATAACAGAATGGCATGGGGTTTTATTCTTAACTTATAGCACATGATTACACCACTACGTCTCTGAAAGGTCAGGCAATGTTAAAATATCAGGTCAGACATGTAAGCCTTGCGTGTGTGTGCGTGTGTGTGTGTGTGTGTTCAGGTGAGTTTCGAGGACGTGATAGCCGAGCCGCTCTCAGTGCGCACTGGAGACCGGGTGTGGTTCTGGAGCAATGCACTCTTCGAGGTGTCCCGGGTCTGGTTCTATCGCATCATCAGCGCGGTGCTCGCCATCCCATTCTCCATCATCGCTGGAGTTCTCTTCGCGTTCCTCACCTGCCTTCACATCTGGTACGATCAGTATATTTAACTTAATATCGACGTCCTGGTTTTTAAATAATTTATACTGTTGTAGAGGGGAACTGAACTTGTGGCATCTTCACTTCACTTCACTTTATCGTTCACAGTGATGAGCAGGGAATGTCAATCTCGGAATGACTTGAGCTTTCCTCTCTTGTCCTTCAGGCTTCTCACTCCATGTGTAAAGGTAATCTTCATGAACACCAGCTGGCTGGAGACGCTATGGACTAGCCTTCTGGAGATCTTCATCCTCCCTGTCTACCACAGCGTCTCCAAGTGCTGCACGAGCATCAGTGTGCAACTCACTCGTGTATGAAAAACTCACTCCTGGACCATTTTTACTTAACAGGAGCTCCCGGAGCAGACACGGTCACCAGATGTGGCGTGGTAGTGACAGGACTCTATGGATTCGCTCTATTTTTTTTTTTTATTATTATTATTCTTTTTTTTTTTTTTTTTACAAGGTATGACCAGATAGGACTGGTGTCAGAGTTTTGTTGGATCAGGATCAGAGCAAGAATATGTCATGATCATCCTGTACCCATTGACAATATACTGCACTGTTTAAGGAGATTTGCCATTTTGTAAGTCACGGCTGAACGCATCATCCAATCCCACAATGCACTGCAGTAGGCTGGTGTCCAAAAGGCCTAGTGTTGTTAGCAACTAACTACGTAGAACTTTATAATTATTGATATTGTGCATTATGGTGGTGGTGATATCATTTGAACACCCTGAACACTTTGAGCACAAGTTCTTTTCGTCCCACTTTACATTAAGTGTCTTGAATACCTGTGTAATTACACATGAAGGATACAGGAAAATATAATGTAACTACTGAGAATTTATGTATGAGAATATCTAATAAAATAGGCTAATCAAAATCACTGTGTGATCGGTACAATTATAAGTGTGATCAGCGTTAAGAATAGCAGTACAAGCAACATTTACCGTCAACTAATCTTATCGTATAAATAACGTTAAAGTTAAATTTAAATTGAAAATGATTTTTTTTTAAAGTACATGCTAGTAATATGATGGAATGTACATCTTACCTTATAAAACTAGATCTACTGGGGAAAACGCATGATTCTGATTGGTTAATCCTGTTCCTCACCATAGTTGGTGGCAGCCAATAAAATGTGCTTAAACAAAGTGAGGGATGAACACGCCTCATCTTTAAGAAACCGTGATTATATTTCATGTAAACATTTTTATTTATTTACCACAGTGAATGTCTTTCTTCAGTCTTACTGTTGGATAGCTACATGCCTTAGTGAAACAGACCTAAGCCTAAGCAAAAAAGGTCAGCTTTAGCTCATGCTAGCAGGTCTTTAAGGTAATTACATCTGTTTGAACTCCTGGGTACTTGGGGACTTTTACCACCTCGGGTTTCACTACAGTTCTGTAACTACACAGGTATTTTTGTGACACAATATAAACGTGGGCCCTTATTTCTAATCCTTTGTTGTACTGTGATAAGTTTTTCTTTCTTTCTTTCTTTTTTTAACCTTAAATCTGTATGTTATAAAAGAGTGCCAAGGCTTATCCATCCATCTCTCTCGTCTTAAATTCAAATTGGGCGACGTGCTGCATTTTATCCCAGCTATTGAACTAATGAAGCACCTCTTGTTTGAAAAAAAAAAAAAGCACAAATTATTCGGCACTATTCCAGGCCTGATTATTCGTAGCGCACCATTTTTATGCTAATGTGTGTCTATTGAGCTGGGAGAGCTGGTCCAGTGGGTGGTTGTTGGTGGATGCCTCCATTTTTCTGCTGATCTGAGGCCAGTTTTGACACTCTGACAATGAGCGAGGCTTCAACACGAGAACAAAAAGGAACAACGTCAATATCAAGGCTCATTTTAGGGACGCGGTGTTCTCCACTGCTGAAGAGAATGACGATGATCGTGTATTACACGTCCGGCTCTCCTGAACGGTACCCTCTAGTGGTGGGAAGAGGGTACTCGGTGCGAGAGATTGTAGACCCTAACAACTTTGGTCATATAAAACCCCAGTCAATAGAACCCACCTTTCAAAACCTGCTGTTCAGACAGTGTTATGGAGTCCGTGATCCGATTTAGACCATCTGTCCCTCAGGGGTTTGGTCTACGTGCATGGCATTTGGAAATGACTATCAGGCATCTATATTTAATCACAGTTCCTTTGGGATGTTGTGTAGTTGCCTGGCAAAGAAACACACAAGTCAGATTCAAAATTAGACATAGCCACACCCATGGAGAAACTTCTCTTTTGTAAGTGCCAAGATTTTTGTTCTATTTCTTTAAAAAGCAACAAAGTCGATGGTCAAACAGTTGGTTCACAGTCCGGAGGTAAATCCTACGTTAGTGTAATTAACAATTTACAACAGAAATTATGTTTGCTCATGTTTAAAAGTGGGATGACACTCCACAGACTGCGTAGTGGGCTCTTACAATGATTTCCACAAAATTAAGTGCTAAAAAAAAAAAATATATAAGTAGCAAAAACAAGACAGAAGCTATGGGGGAAATTAATATTAACTCTTGCAAAACCATTTCTCCTGAGGGGTGCCAATAGTTCCAGAGTTTACTGTTCAAATGATCTGATCTGTAAAAGTCACCCACCACTGCTAACCACAGCCATAAGCATTCACAATGCTCGCATTTCTAAACACATCAGCTTTTTTATTTATCAAATGGATATTTGTGCTGTGAAGTCCCATGAGATGGCCTTGGAGACTTTTAAGTGTTCGGTACGTTCTGGAGATCGGCGTGGAAGTGCATAGTCAGCGAAATAGTTTAACTTTTCACAATGTGTATGAGGAAATACAACTCAGGCTGTCCACAATAAACATGTCAGATGTATTTAAATAAGCTTCTTTGATCTGCCTTTGTCTCACTACAACATTAAGATTCAAACAAAGATATTTAAACTCATGCTCAGAAGCCAATCAGATCCCATATAAAATGAAACACACAGGAGCGACCGCTTGAGTCGCCCTTACACGTCGTACAAGGCGATAAGAAATGCGCAGGTTCCGTGTCCTCGAGTCTTTCCATGCTTTCATACAGAAATGGTCAGTTCTGCAGCGCACTGATCTGGGACCAGCTCTCTGTGCCTTTATAGTGGCATTATTTACAAGGTTAAAGGCAAAAAAAAAAAAAAAAAACTGATCCTAGATCAGCATTCTCGCTCATTAAGCACCAGACTGTAACAGAGCCAGTGTAGAAATCTGTACAAAGCACCGGCTGAGATTTGGAGCGATCTTTCGGCTTTACACTGCAGTGAACACCGTATGAAGCGTTACGAAGGGTTATGAAACGCTGATCATCTGAGTCACAGCTTCCTCTCCGACTGGGGCCTGCTCTGACTCCACCTGCCGAACAGAGAGAGGAAGAGGACGAGCAATGAAGGCAATTACAGTCAATTACACTGTGACATTATGTCTATTTTATTATATACACATATTACCCTGAGTGATGATAAACTCACTCACTTCAGTAAATGTCATTAAAGCCACAACATCTCTAAATGTCCAAAATATTTGACCGTAAAATAATAATAATGTTTTACATTATAGTAGAGTCAGAAAAATTGAATAATCTTTTGGATATTAAAAACAAGAAAAAAGAAAACTCAAAATAAGTGTTTATTTGCAAATTAAAAAAAAAAAAATAACAAGAAAAAGTACAAGAAAACAGCAGGAATATGAACATGACAAAACAGTGTGTTTTATACAGCAGGTTGAAACACATGCGTTCCTTTCCGAACATTTTAAACATGTAAATAACTTATGACAAATAATTAAGCGATGATACAGAACTCCAAAAAATAGCAGCGATACAGATACAGACAAGCCATGCAGACGCCACAGGTGAAAATAACAGTTTAGCTTACAGAGAAAAGCAAAATGCTGCAAACGATGAGTCCTGAAGCACGATGAAGCTTGGAATCGGCCGGTTTATTGTGAACAATCATGAATAATAAGAAATTATGCGGAAGGAATAAATTATAATACTGGGTTACTGAGATTAAGTGAAGTCAGATTAAAATCCAGTGTAATCTCTACTTTCTATCAGCTAGAGCGCTTTGGTAATATGTTAATGGTTAATACTGGGGCAGCGCAAGGACGGGTTTAAGATGTGTTCGCTACACACCTGTATGTGAAGCTGTTTAACAGAACTACGGCTGTGTTTTTAGACATTACACACACAAATACACTCCGTACAGTGCAGTCCATACAGGCGGACTGTCCAAAACCCGCCAAAACTGGTTTTGGCTTTGAAACAGTGACTATAAGGACAAAGTGCTGAACATATTTACTATTTATTTATTACATCCAGTTAACCATGCAAAAAAAAAAAAAAAAAAGAAAAAAGGTAAGCCCTTGTTATCTAACAGGTATCATCTGGTCACTACACAGATCTTGTACTGTACCGGCACCGAGCCACACGTTCTCAGCAATAATTAAAGATGCATGCACGTGAGGAAGCCTGAAAGCATTAACACACACACACACACACACACACACACACACAGACAGACATGTATACACACATACACACATGCAGTCTCTTTGGCTTGTAAAGGGGAGCATGTATTGCTTAAAAGCCTGCGATTGTTATCCCAGGGGCGGGGCCGAGATGGCAGTCCAATCAGTGCTGGGATTTATCTGGAGCCTCCTGCTCACCTGCACAGTCAGCTCCTCCTTCTCCTTCACCGAAAAGAAGCGTCCACCGTCACCACGCTTCCGCGCCATGGCGTGCCGATGACGAGACTCGTGCAGGTATTTCTAGGATAATAAGAACAATCAGGTTAACACATCGTACGCGCCATCACTAAAACTGCTGCCACCTTAAAGGGGTGGAGTAGAGCTGGAGCTAACATCCAGAATAAAAAAAAAACTAAATACAAACAGTAATCTGAAGCAGAAAAAAAACCTAACCGGGCAATATTGAGAGTCACACTGTAAAGGTTAGCATTTAAATTATACGATTATTGCAGTTGTAAACACACACTACAAAATACACACCACATCTTTAAAGGCGGACGCAGTACCTCATTTCTAACAGAAAAAATTTCTCGCAAAAATGAAATCCATTATTTGCATTAAGCGCGTTTAACTCACCCTCCTCTCTTTGGGGATCTTGCCCTCGGCCTCCAGCTTGGCGCGGGCCTGGCGTCTCTTCAGGATGCGGTGGTACTGCTTAGCGTTAACGTACAGCGGCTCCTCCTCCAGCATCTCTGCCCCGGGGAGAGGGATCCGCTGCATGGTCGGGACAGAGCCGCCGCTTTGGACCATCTGATAAACACACGAGTGGTGCCACATTTTACAAGTCCATTCTCATTAAAAAAAAAAAAACAGATTTAACAAATTGGCACATTATATGTGAAAGAACATCATAGGTAACTATAACTCTGGATAAGCCTCAGCCCATGATTGACCCACCATGACCATTCCTCCAGTGTTGACCACGTTTCCCGTGACGGGAACGGCGACGGTCACGGTGCCCTGACCCCCGGTGCTGTTCGTGTTTGAACCCGTCTGGATGATCTGACCTCCTGCTAAACTGGCGGCTGGGATAGTGATCATCCCTGAAGAGAAAAAAACACACAGAAAAGGGAGAGGTTGAAGACCCACTCTGAGCTAACGCACTTTCTGTAACATCACAGCGTGCAACAGAGTACTGGTGCGTGAGCTTTGTAGAGATACTTTCCTGCCTGTGTATAAATAAGTATAATAATACTGTGTATAAATAATACATTTTCATGACAATGTCTGGCTTTATTAATCCCGATCTGGATATCTATTTTAATGTAATTCTTTCCTAAATGAAACCCGTAGTGTGTGAACCTGTGGTTTTGTTGTATTACCCTGCTGGAGGATGGTTCCATCAGAGTTGACCGGCTGGTACAGGATGGTCTGACCCTCCGCTGTCTGAGCCTGCTGGCCCTGCACTGTGATCTGCTGAGGCTGAGACACACACACACACACACACTCACATTTACACAGGAGACTGTATGTTGCATACCATAAGTAAAGTACAATATTAATCCAGTGTTATACAATACGTTATGTAGTCTTTATAGTACATTATGGTAAACTACTGCACTCAAACAAACTGTAATATCATGCATCAGCTATAGCTGTCTGCTTGTTGCACTTCCCTTCCTATATTATAATAATTTTAAAGACCTACAGCAGCCTGAATGTCGTTTTATGTGCATGTGTGTGTTGGGACCTGGTTCTGTCCTGCGGTCACTGCAGTCTGCGGCTGCTGGATGATGATCTGCTGCGTCTGTCCCTGTGCAGTTTGTACCTGTAGCGTTTGACCTCCTGAGAGCTGAATCTGTCCCGGCTGCACGAGCTGGATCTATCAGAGACACACGTCAGAGTCAGCACAATTTTCAATTATTACTTCAGAAGCTGGGACTAAAAGTTGGTGTCTACTCTTTTCACCGTGACAGACACCAACAAGTTAGCTACATGATTAAAACCCATATGAATCATAGTAATAATAATAATAATAATAATAATAATAATAATAATAAAACAGTCTATTAATAGCATATTACTTAATTAATCATTTCCTAAAATCCTGCAGCTAAGTTCGTTCTTTGATACGACACACAGTCTGTATCAGGTCGCACATTATTATTATTATTATTATTATTATCACTTTGATAATAAACACACACTCCCGCTCACCTGCTGAAGACCCTGCGAGCCCGTCACCGGTAGCTGCATGATCGTCTGCGCCTGTCCTCCCGGCACGGCCTGCACCATTATGGGCTGCCCGGAAGGCGTGATGAGCTGACCCCCGCTGACCTGCACCATTAAAGGCTGCCCTTGAACCTTAGAAGATAAGAGCAAGAGAAATCAGGGTTTTTTTTTTTTTCCTGGTGCCACAGGTCTCTCAATGCTCTCACGCTCAGATGACATCATGCAGAACGTACACAGGATTCTGCGAAACAAACTCTGAGTACAACACTGAACACACACACACACACACAGTCATAAACTTCACTTCACAGCGAAAGCATGCACTGGAGAACACTGGAGAAATGATATTTGTGCCATGGTAACAGTCATCATAATGGCTGTATGTAATGATATAATCATGCAGAACAGCATCACAGTTTAATGAAGCCATGTTTAACGTTAATGTACTGAACAGTAAATTCAGTATTAAATAAAGGAATGAAATAAAAGAACGAGGCACGGCTGCACACGCCGTCTCGCTCCGTTTGCGGATTTAACATGTGGATGATCATCTCTGTGCTGTTTTGGGGAAACGTAGCGTAGTCGTAGTTGCTGACATGCAGACAGCTGATGAGCCGGAGAGAAAATACCACTACCTGGAGAGTCTGCACCTGCTGGGCCGCACCTGCATCCACCTGGCCGTCGGCCTGCAGCTGCACTGCAGTCACTGTGCTCTGGACCACAGAGAACGCAGCCATACGGTTATACACACCTCTCTCTCTTTCTCACACACACACACACACACACATACAGTGGCCTGCACCAACTGGTCATCAGCAGCACCACATCCACTCCCATCCACTCGGAGGCAGATCTCGTACCTGCTGCTGCACCGCTCCACCAGACGCCTGCACCACGATCTGCTCTCCGCCGCTCGCCGTCTCAGTGAACTGCTCCATGCTCAGACTCTATTCAGAACCCAAGTTCAACGCTACACGGTGTGAACAAAAACAGAGAAAACAGGTATGAGAATGGAGATAAAGATTTAGTTTAGTGGTATTCTGGCAGTGCACAAGAGCTGTCGTAAATGCATATTCTAGTCAGGCACTTAAGCTTTGTATTTTCTGGTCCTGGTTCGAATCAGATTTTCTTTCTCCATAACTTGCTGCCAGAAACATCTTCATGACTGCAACAGAACACTGTTTACAGCCCAATATCCCATGTACATGGTAATGTTCTCCGTTCTGCCCTACAGACTGAACACGAATGATTTAGGAGAACGCATTCTTCCAGAGGAGATCAACGGGTAGAAGGAGCAGGTTTAAACAACCTGCATATATTTATATCTATTGTGTGTAACCTGGTAATAATTTTCACACTTCAGTCAAAAAGTTGTGAACATATAGACAGAGATCCAGCTGGAAATGAAGCCTGAATAAACCACAAAATGTCGAGACTAACTGATGAGCTACAAGGCAGACAGAAAAGTGATCTGTTTGTCAATCAGTTCCTGTCTTCTACGGCAGAATACCAGTAGCACAGCTCGACCTGCCATGCGTCTGAAATGATGCCGTACTTCCAAACTCCTACAGAACCACAAAGTTACTCATGCGCTTTCTGTGCCCATGAGTCATTCGGACACTCACTAAATACCCTGGACTTTCTCTAGGCTTTTCTCCAAACATTTCACTGCGCTGAATGGGGTGTAATACAGGCCATATACTAGGTGACGCTCATATTACATCAGACATTTTTGGTTTTAGGTGAGATCTGGTAGAAAAAAAAAAGAAGGTACTGAAAATATGAAAGCAGTCAATTCACTGATCATCATTATTACTATAATTTGCATTCATGCTGCATCTGATGAAGTTTAATGGAACACCAGACTTTGTTTGGTCTCCAACACTGGAAATTTATCTGGCCTGGAAATTTTAGTTGAAGCAGAACATGGAGCCAGAAGATGGATATAAATAAACTTTTCATGGCATAAGGAAAGTTTATTCAGAAATGTATATCCTGCTATACAACTGAGTTCTGCTTACAAGCCTTGTACTATTGCTATTAATGCTTATACCCTACGTGAATAAGTTCATGAATTCAATAAATTACATACTGCACCTTAAACACATTCTATTATCACTTAATCTTTTGTTTAATAAACTCGTTATTTACATGTTTACGGCTTACAGCTAGTAACCGGCTCGTTTTGGCTGTTGAGTCACGGGTCGAATCCCAAACTGCTCCACACTCCCTTCACCCGTGCTCTACAACTGTATCCAAGCAACGACGTTCTACGTTCTACTTAGTGCCCTACAAAGTCATATAGTGAGCATTTAGGATACGGCCATGTCCGCTGCCTCAGTAACTGCAATATACCGTTATAGCCAAATTATGGTTAAAACGCTAGTTAAACATTATTTAGACCAATAAATAAAATTGATATGATTTTACAAGAACATGCCAGGATTAGTAACTTCCATCAACACCACAGTAACATGTTTTAACCTCTGGTTTGACAGGTAGACGCTAACTATTTATTTATTTTTGCTAACAACACAAAGAACACACCTATGGGTATGTTAGCTAAGCTAGCTAGGCCTCTTTATAGCGTTTAGCTTCTCGGCTAACTCGGACAATCCGTCTGTGAAAATTACACCGTCCGGGTTAACACACACACACGGATCATGCCCGTTAAATTCCTGTTTATAATGATTTTAGTCTTTTGGTTGGTCGGACGCACACCAATCGCCATCTGTTACCGAGTCCCATCCCCTCTCAGCGCCGCGCGCACTCACCGTCTTCCCGATATTATCACCGCTGATTGGCTCCAATGGCGGCGCGCGGAGCCCAATCACAACTCTCTCGCGCGCAGGAACACAGCGCGGCAAAATGGCGCCCAGTGTCGAGGGAGAGGGGGAGGGGGAGGGGGAGGGAGAGGGGCAGTCAATAGAGCGCACTGTGGGTGGGAATTTCCTTCTCACTCACTCACACACACACACACACACACACTCTCTCTCTCTCTCTCTCTCTCTCACTCTCTCTCACACTCACTCACTCTCTCTCACACACACACACACACACTCTCTCTCTCTCTCTCTCACACACACACGGGCGCACACGCTCTCACTCTCTCTCACACTCTCACACACTCTCTCTCACACACATACACACTCACACACTCTCTCTCACACACGGGCGCACACACTCTCACTCTCTCTCACACACACTCACTCTCTCTCTCTCACACACACACACACTCACACACTCTCTCTCACACACGGGCGCACACACTCACTCTCTCTCTCACACACACACAAAATAAAAAAAAATTTATAAAAATTTAAAAAAAAAAAAAAAACAAAAACAAAAAA
>CM075022.1:2227451-2234951 GCA_037576675.1 Pangasius sanitwongsei
TGCTAACTGCATTTCATTGGCTTAGTACATGTACTTTGAACAATGACAATAAAGTTGAATCTAATCTAATCTAATCAGCTATTATATCTAATTAACAGCTCGATGTGTGTGTGTGTGTGTGTGTGTGTGTTACCATTTCACCAGACACACTGTGTCATGAATCCTCTTCCAGTGGAGCCCAAAGTCCTCAGAGAGCCACAGGTCATACTGCAGGAGGAACGAGGCGCATGAGTGTACACTCACACACAAGCTGTGTGTGTGTTCACATTTAACAATAATGTGGGAAACCAACCAAAAAAAAAAAAAAAAGTGAAGGAAAAAATAAAAGATAAACAAATTAAACAAGTCCAATCATCAATTAAAATAAAATAAAATAAATGACTGTTTATCCACTCATACTGGATTCCTGTTTATATTATTCTGTAATAACGCTAGAATTCCCGAGCTCACCACTGTGCTAATAACGGCGAGGACGCTGTTGTTTTTCGGGTTGTAGGTGATCTGCATCAGCACTTGGAAGGGCAGGTCGGAGGGGGTGAAACTCCTCCCGAAATCCAGCGAACGTAAAATTCTCGAGCCTTTTCCTTCAGACACATAACCTGTGAGGATCACCTGGGGAGAAAAAGAAAACAGCATGACACTTCCACATATGCTTTTTCTCTTACTGAGCGTTCCGGTGAACAGCAGAAGCAGCAAAGAACACGTTTCGGTCATCTGGAGTCACGAGGAGTTTCAGCCTCACCTTTCCGGAGTTGTTCGGGCCAATGGCGATGCCGAAGTGCGTCATGATGAGGGTGCTGTTCAGGAGATATGTGACATCCTGGAAGGACTTCCCATGGTCTTCACTGGGACACAGGGTTCTTATTATTAGTAAGCGATGCTAATGAAAGGATCCTTGAATCATCTGCTTATTACACACACACACACACACACACACACACACACCTCCTGTAGAGTTTGGGCTCGCTAAAGCGGAACATGAACAGCGGCACCTGATACGTAGTGAGGACCAGCAGCACCTGCACACACGAACACACAGCAATGCAAACACAGTAACACAAGAAAATGTGTTGGATTTTGTTGCACTGAAAAGAAAGTGCATGAAAAAAAGATGAATAATAACCCCACCCCTCATCCTAACCTTAACCAATCAGACCTACACATACAAGCCCACACCACAACAGCACATTCATCTGTAAATTTATTACAATTATAATTTCATTACTATGATTTCAATGGTTTTCTTGCACTTTGTTATTTAAAATATTTGATGAAGCCATTGAATTTTTGATTAGACTACAGTGTTATTGTTTTTTTTATTTTTTATTTTTTCTGGCCTAGATGCAAGTCCTTATGGACATACAACAGCTTGATCCAAAAAGCTTTTTTTTCCTCTTTTTCTTTTTTTTTTCTTTTGGCTAACTCGAGTCTGCCAACCTGTGGGTATGAGGTCATTAGTCTCAAAGCTGTGTGACTCCAAGCCCAGATTTTGTGTATGTGTGTGTGAGAAAGAGCGAGACATGAAAACAGACAGACGGAGAGGGAGAGAGAGAGAGAGAGAGAGAGAGAGAGAGAGAGAGAGAGAGAGAGGGCCGGTTCTGGAGAGACTTTTTTTCCTCAGCCGGACAAACAGACAGCACAGAACATTGGCTTTTAGAAAACTGCTTCTCTTACAATTATTAGATTTTAAGACTTGTTTTTCCTTTCGCTGAACTCCAAAGATGCACTCTTTCTACTTGGACTAACATTGGTCAAATTGCTCTTTTATATAATATACTACAACTCTCTCTTTAAATCTGTCTCATAATAAAATAAAAGAGCAGGAATTGTTCAGTCCCTCACACTAAAAAAAAAAAAAAAAAAAACCCCTCACAGGTCTTCGATAAACATTCCTTATTTTCATAGCTGGATTTCCACCGCTGGAATTTTGCTGACTAAAGGACGACGACCGATTCTGTCTCTCTGATACGGAGTCGTGTTCGGTGCCAAATGTCTTTTCAGAAAACATGGCGAATAAGAACTTGAAATTCGATTCGCCCCGGGTTTTGTGATTCGGTAGGGTCGCATACCGCAGACTCAGAGCATGAAGCCAAACACAAACACGCGCTCGGGAGGACAGTGGGTCTCTCGCAGCTTGAGAGCAAGATCGGCTTTAAGGGTTAGACTACTGTGAGACGAACGTCCTCCACTCTTCTTACTTTCCTAACGCAGATGCAATTAGGTCACGCCTAACCCTCAGCCTCACTAACCATTTCCCTTTCGCTTCATGAGCAGGTGCTCGTCCTCGTAACAAATTACACCTGAAATCATAAAAACCCCCAGACGTTACCAAGAGGTCAGACAGGGGCACAATTTACCTGAACGATCCTTTAGACGAGATTCCACATCCTTTAGACCACAATATCTGATCTGAATTTGAAATATGGATATTGTACTCCTGAGGTATTGCATTATCAAGGTATTAATAGTAAAAACACATCAACAATACTAAACAGCCAAGTCTGAGGAAACACAGACACTGAGAATTAAATGACAGAACACAATATTGTTTTAAAGAAGCAATTAAACTACTCAGGCGTGCTCTTAAAGGCACGGTCAGTGCTCTGTAGGCAGAGTAACGCTGTAGTAATCACAGAGAAGTGAATGATTCGTGCTGGTACAGGCTCATAACCACTCACCCCTGTTCCGTCTCCCACCCAGGCCAGAGACACCGATCCGGACACGTCATTAAAGACACGCTGCGAGAGACACAGGGACAAAAAGCATTAAAGTGACGGATTACACTTCAGCACACTTATTATCGTTCACGCTGTGACAACACATCACAGTTCTACACAGATGCATACATGATGCAGATAGGACAAGGTAGGTGTGTGTCTGGTGAAGGGTACCCGTAGAGTTACCATGGAAACAGCCACCGGTGACGCTAAAAACTTGTTCATTTATTGATTTATTTTTCATGCAAATCATAGCGAGACACTAGTCACTTTTCAGCACGCTGGGTGATGTGATCTTCTGTATTAATTACGAAAGTGTTACGCTTCATCCCCAAAATCCAGACGATGAAATACAGCAGGAGTGTGTGCGTGTGTGTGTGTGTGTGAGTAAAAGAGAGAGAGAGAGAAACTGAAGAAGAGCATAACCCCCCTCTTCTTTTCACCACTGGGTTCACCATTGGAATGTCTTTTTGTGTGTGTGTGTGTGTGTGTGTGTGTGTGTGTACCACATTTTTGTCTGCTTGACACACTGAGAACAGAAGAGAGACTGAGGAAAAAACATCTACTCATTAGAGAGAGAGAGAAAGAGAGAGAGAGAGAAGCAGATAAAGACAGAAACAGATAGATATAAACTGAGAAAAACAGATAGAGAGACAGACCAATAGATAAATGAATCAAGAGAAAGACAGATTAATAGATGCCTACTTAAACAGATTAATGGATGGAAAGACAGATAAACAGACTGAAAGACAGACAAGTCGACAAAGAGATAGAAGAGATAGACAGAAAGAGACAAATAGATAGATAAGCAGATACACAGAGAGAGGGTAAGACAGACCGACTGAAAGAAGGACAGATTAATAGATGTAAACAGACTGACAAACAGACAGATAAAAACAGATAAACAGACTGAAAGACATACAGGAAGGCAGACAGGTGGATAAAGAGATGGAGAGACAGATAGAAATAAAGACTCCAGGACAAATGGGTAAGCAAATAGAGAGAGAGAGAAAGACAGGCAGACAAACAAAGAGAACGACAGATTAAAAATGTCTATTCTACTAACAGGCTGAAAGAGAGACAGATAGATGAACTGAGTGAAAGACAGAGACACAGACAGATCGACAAAGAGTTGGAGACACAGACAGACAAATAATCTAGCAGGTATACGGCCAGAGGGCAAGATAGATAAACAGGTAGATGGCAAAAAAAGATAGACATAATTAACAACAACCAGACAAACTGAAACAGACTGGCAGATGGAGAGACAGAGGGCAAGACAGATGAATAGACAAACAAACAGACCGATAGATCGGTGCACAGACAAACAGGCAGGCAGAGAGATAAACAGAATGAGACAAAGACAGATAGACAGGTTAATAGACAGACAAAACAACCAATGGAAACAGACAGAGAAAGATAGAGACAGATGAGACAGAGAGAAAGAAAGAAAGAGACACAAAGAGAGACTATAAATATGAGAGACTAAGAATGAATGGAATGGAGGTTTAAGACACATACTACAAATTAGGCTCACCACACACGCGCGCGCACACGCGCGCGCACAGCATCTGCCCTTTACAGGCCACATGGCCCCGTTAGTCCCACTACCTCCAAGGCAAAAAGCCTTCACAGCATTTCTGCAATTCCAGATTGTTCCCCAAGGACACACAACCTCTAAAGCTCTCCATTTTTACACACACACACACACACACACACACAATTCAGGTTTGTATTTAAATGGATGAACTTGTTCCCATAAAAGGCAAATAAATGTAAAAAAACAGTGCATGTTTGGAGAAGGCAGTGGAAAGCCGAGGCTGAGTTCGTTTCATCCAAGTGTGAACAAAAGTTTCCATGTTTCGCAAACGCAGAGTGGTTTTTACCTCCCCGTCTCCGGCGACCCGCCCAGACCCGGCCTGTTACTCCGACAGCACGTGCACTCGGCGTGTTCACAGCACCTGCATCAAATCTACTGCCAGCACTACTTTTCCAGAACGTTCTGTTTTACATGCCGTGATTGACACCGCCCGTCTCACCTTCTCCACGCTGCAGGAACCAAACACAACAGTATAAAAACCCTCAGAGAGAGAGAGAGAGAGAGAGAGAGAGACAGACAGACAAAGTCAAAAAGAACAAGAGACA
Organism: Pangasius sanitwongsei; assembly: GCA_037576675.1. NCBI lineage: Eukaryota > Metazoa > Chordata > Actinopteri > Siluriformes > Pangasiidae > Pangasius > Pangasius sanitwongsei. Next base: position 2,232,314 of record CM075022.1, read on the forward strand.
GAGACTGACAAAGAGAGACAGACAGAAAGAAGGAGAAAGAGAGAAAAAGAGACAGAGAAAGAGACAGAGAGATTTAACAAATCTTTATTGTTACAGTTTACAACTGTACATCACCAAACCATATTTCAAGATAGATATTTAAAATTCAAAACTTCAAAATCAACAAACCAGGCAGAGAAAGAAAGAGAGACAGACAGAGAGAAAAAGAAACAGAGAGACAGACAGAGAGAGACTATGAACAGACACTTCAGCCTCAGGTGCAACAGACGCACGCACACGTGCACACAGACACACACACACGTCTTTATACTTTCTCAGTATAAAGGACAAACAGAACAAGGAGAAATAATTCCATGTGATAAAACGATTCATTTAACGCCGACGTTCAGCAGGCAGCTGAGAGGAACGTGACAGACGGGTAGAGTTATCTCTGGCGTATCTGCTAAATTGTTCTTCTGCTTTGAACCCCTAGAGACACTGTAACATCATCTCCTGCCAACACACACACACACACACAATGAGAGGAGATGAGAGACGGGAGTTTTGACTTTAAACTCGTGAAACTGCAACCATTTTAGTGTTTTATTTTTCTAAGGCTTTCCTTATTGGAACTGTAACTCTAATTGTCGTTTTTTTTTTTTTTTTTTAAAGAGAAAATGCAAAATACAGTATAATATAATTTTAGGACTGTAATGATTATAGCTTTTAATTTTAGGAATTTAAATGATATGAGGATTTTATCACCACGTGGCTGACTGACTTTTGGGTTCTTCAATCTTATTAAATCGCAGTCCAGATATTCCTCCTGCTCACGAAACCGAAATCTCTCCTTTTCTATCCTCCATCCCATTCCCATCTCTCTCTCTCTCTCTCCAAAAGTTCTTGGAAGCACACCATTCTACAACATTTCCACCAGCAGAACATGATTTTTTTTTTCTGTGCTATAAAAATGCGTTCCACGAGCACATAAAGTTATTTTGGCTTCCTTCTTTTTTTTTTTTATTACAAAATTTAAAAAAAAGCAGGAATCCAGAGACCACAGGCTTCTCTCCGTAAAGAAAATAACATTTAGACAGGTGTGCGACCGCAAAAACACACACGGTAAAGTTAAAACCTAAAAATAAAAAATTCCACTGTTTGAGAAGGAGAAGGAGCAGAACTTTAAAAATAGTTACCCACTTTAATAACAGATGTTTATAGATGGAGTGCAGAGATTTTACTTTATTAAAAAAAAAAAAAAAAAAAAAAAAACACACACAAACAAAAACAACAACAACAAAAGTCTCCAACGTCGCCCCTCGTCTAAATACTCCTGCGTCACGGAGAGGGGATGAAGCTTGCAGAAGAAAGAAGCAAGAAGTGATTTCCTTTGTGATTTGCACACTACATTTACTCTGATTAGTGTTCAAAGCATGTGTGAGCTAATGAACTGTCTAAGCATGCTCCGTCATTCATAGCATTTGTGACAAACACAAGCATAATGTACGACGGACCTCATTGATCAATCTCTTGGTGAAGTTGCACAACTGATTTCAGGGTCAGATCAAAGTGCAAGTTCCTGCCAGATTTACAAAAAGTTTGGTAATGTTGAATAGTTTGTAGTCATGTGCATATGTTACTGAAAACCGCAGTCACAGCAGAGCTGACTTAAATTTAGCATGAAAGGCAAAAAGCTCACCGAGAACTGAAAACGACAAAACGATGACTAAATGGTGAAAGAGTGTCTCCAGACTTCCAGAGGGCCAAAACTTTTGTCCTGATCGTCCGGCTAGTCTTATTCATCTTAATCTATGGATTTAATAAGAATCGACAGAGATCCGCAATATTTTCAATCCAGTTAAAACCTGACGGCGTAACCTGTATATAACATCACAGGAACACGTTCACGAGTCGAAGCCGATCAGTCGAGGTTCACGTTAGTGTGCAAACTGACACAAACTCAGGAGCGAAAAACTAAGATACAAATGTTCTTCCAAACTCGCAGGATTTTAAAGAACACCACTTTCCTTGTGTAAATGCTCCTACAAACTATTTACAAATAAATGTGTTCATATTCAGCGTGCTAAATGAGGCACATTGTGAATTCCCTTTTTCTTTTGTCCTCCATTTTTCAGAATTGCATCAGATTACAGTGATTTGAGGGCAGGTTCTGAGGAGTGTGTCTATGCTGACTCGTTCCGTCGCACCTCTCATGGGTCAAACAACACGGCATTAGGGATTAACGCAAGGCAAAATGGAGGAGGCATGTTTCCAAAAAAAAAAAAAAAAAAAAACTCCATTGAAACCAAAGTTTGCTTTAAACTTTGTTATTGTTATTACATTGTGTGTTATCGTGCCAGTGCGTTCGCACAAGCACGCGACAGGCAGCCGTTAATTTTACACGCGCGTGTGCGTCAAGGAGTCGCAGTTACAGCAACAGCAGCAGGTGACAGCGACAAGCGACACGTGTTGAGATTTTCTCAACTTTATGCAAATTCCGTATGGCGCATAACAGCGACAAATCCAAACGATTGGCTCAAGCGATTCCTCGGACCAATCGTACGGCACGTGTGGTACGACTTTTTTTTTTTAATTTCTCCTCTCACAATTTAAGTTCTTATTACTGCTTGACTCAAAAAAAGGAATAAAATTTGGGTTT
>CM075022.1:2239951-2249359 GCA_037576675.1 Pangasius sanitwongsei
TTAGTACTGTTAACAACTTAAACATACACATTAGACAGTCATCTAAAGGAAGTCGTGCCAGCTATACACTGTACAATTTTTGCCTGATTTTTCTGTCACATGCAAAAGTCGTAAAAAGTTTTTTGGTCGTGAGTCGAGAACGGAGGTCTGAGAACGCATAACGCGATACGTTTACAGTCTGATTTAATGCCACGGCGACCCAAGACGAAAGTTCTGGCAGTGTAAAAAAATTCTTGACTAAAATTTCTAGATTGTGAGCAGTGCTACAACGCTCGAGTAAAAAGCCACCAACAGGAGGACGGCATAAGTGACAAGAAACTACAATTAGAGTGGCGTCAGTCATGAAACGTAAAGGTTTTGTGCATGAGCCCGGATCATACTGATTGTCATCAATCTGAATGCAGTACATTTTCTTTAAATCACATCACAAATCTATCGTTAGACAGACTGTTCAACGTATAATCTGACTTGTAGGCCACACGTCATACACAGCCTGTTACAGAATTTGGTCAACAGTGGATCAGGATATCATACAGTGTGAAAATCAAAGAAGAGGCCGCTGAAATCACATAGTGTAAAGTCGGCTTTTAACGTCATGTCAGTTTTACTCTAACGCACTATGACGTAGGTTAGCCACGCCACGTCGTGCTGTATCAGGAGGCGTTCGCTGGTTGCTACACCGACAGACTCGTCTTCTTTCTGTTAACAAGGACAAACTCATCATATAACGACTTTCGACAAAGCTCAGTGACCACTGGAGCCGGACGAGGTGCCGACTCGGACTCTTTACACGCTACTGTGAGACAAATACGACATTCTGTACATCATTCACACAACGCTCAATTCTTCTTGACTACAATTTTATTAGCGCATTGATTTGTAACAAAAAAACATACCCCCCGCCCCCTTCTTTTTTTCACTCCACTGCAAGTACTGATGTTCTGTGGCATGTACAGAACTGTAGAAATAATTGTGTATCCTGAATTGACAGAGGAAAAGAAAAAAAAAAACAGTATAAAGAGTGGACTCCGGGCTGGAAAAAAAGCAGCCAGGCTGCTGTTACGTTCGCTGTTATCCATCCGCACAGAGAACATCAGAGAACATCAGTCAGGCCTGCGCAGAACTGCTCTAGATGTCCTTGATGACGTCCTCGAGCTCCTCTTTTGTGTACATGTGGAACGTCTTGTTGGGCTCTATTGTAGCCAGCTACAGATTAAAGACAGGGGGGGGGAAAAAATAAAACACAAAGATCGTCAGGGGTAGCCTGGGTTAAACCGCAGCATTATGGAGATTATTTATTTAACTACGTTTATTTTTAGCAGAACCTAGAACCCTAACCTCCGAGCTACTGCTGCAAATCCACTCTCTCTGTCCTAGTGAGTGGGAGGTTGTGATTTCTAATCCCATGACTGGCAGAGAGTGCCTGCTGGACCGTTAAAGAACTTCCTTAACATTTAGGTTCTCTGAACTTGGGTTCTGCCTCACGTGGAATTCACTCGTCATAGAAGTAAATGCCAAATACATGTCATTTAATAGGAAATGTAATTTGCAAGAGGCCCTAGGAACTCAACTCTGATAACGGTGAGATTTGCATCCCTGTAACAAGATTTAAAACTCATGGACCCCCTGGCTAAGCTTCACAGACCCCACTTTGAGATCAGCAGAATAAGGGAGTACCCGGCCTGGCTAGTGCTCGTGAAAGACAGTTAACACTATCTCTTTATAAAAAAAAAAAAGTGATGTAAGGATTAAAACACTTGGAAAATAAATCAGCGACAGGGTGATGTGATGAAGCCAAGTTACTGCGACAATCCTGAAGTTTTCCAATCATCATTTTCCAATAACAGCATGTCCGGAAGTGTTTTACTCCTCTTATACCACAGAAATATATCAAGAATTACAATTATAAATGTATTAAACAATGTCAGGTTGTAATTTTTAACAGTTTATAATTACATTTAATGTTGTGGAACATCCATGAAACAATTTAGTCCCTGTCCTCATTTATTTCTTAGCAACTATAAACAAACCTTCCGTCACCAGGATCTCTTTTTTCTCTCCCTTGAAGCTACTAGGACAAAAAAAAACCCAAAAAACTCAACTTATCATGTTACTGAAAAACAGGCAAGTGTAAACTCCTCTGTCCTGAAGATGACGCAAAACAAAAAAGGACTGTCACAGACTGCTGATGCTTGCAGAATACGAGTCTTAGATGACGTAAATTGAATCAACTGTTACTATAGAAACAATAACACAACAGAATGACCACATTAACATGATCCTGTGATTTGCAGCAGCACTACTGTCACGGCTGCCGTCATAGAAAATTAATCAACACCTTCCGACCAAGCAGATTTGCGCTATAAAGATCAAGTGAACTGTACAAGTTCCTTCACGCTAAATGGGTTTGTCTGATGTGGATTAAAGTTTACCTCGATGTTAGTAGCGTTCAGCTTCTCCTCCATAACCTGCTTCAGGATGGTGAGGGAAGACTTAATGGCTTCTTTTAACGTCATGGACTGGAACAGAAAGAAAGAAATTCAACAAAAAAACAAAAAAAAAAAAACATTCATTTGACCATAAACAAAACCTTACTCAGTGTCATTGCTCATGTATACCTGCCTTGCTGCTCACTTTATAATATTTGCTCTGTCTTTTTTCGCCTTTTAATCTATGACACTATGTCTAACACAGACTGGATATCCAGACAGAACAAAACGAGTAGGAGTGGAAGTATCCTGTAATTAATCTGATTATCTGGAAGCAAAGAGCAAACCTAAACTCCATGTGAATGTTTATCATACTGCAGGGCCACAGGAGCTGTCAATCTGGTGATCAGAATCAGAATCAGCTTTATTCGCCATCACTGGGGGAAGTTATGAAGAAGCGGAAAGTGGGCAGGATGGGGTGGGATGGATGTTAAAAAATAATTTGGAGCTAAGCCCAATTTCCAAAGTGACTGGGGAAAATTCCTGTCCTAAAATAAACTGCTGCTGGTTGTAGAAACAAAACGTGTGAGACTGCAGCATACTCGCAGCTCCGCAACAGCATTACACGAGGATCTAGACAAAGGTGGGAAAAAAAACCCACTACTTTTAATTTTCAGGAGCTTAAATATTTACACTGGATGAGTACAAGAATCTAAAAGGAGACTTGGGCCCAAACACGATGAGGTAGTGCGTTATTCCTCTCATACCACAGCAGTTTCCCCACAATTACACATTTTATTTTATTAAAGAATGTCATGACAGATTTATAGTTATATTTAATTATGTAGAATGTCTGATAAACAAGTTAGTTCTTGTCACGTTACTGAGAAACCACAAAGTTCAAACTCCGCTGTCCTGAAGACTTTCCTGTGTTGGAAAAATTAAAAAGTCACAGTCTTTTGACACTGGAGACTCCTTCCATAAACGTTAAATAAACGTCTCCTTACAGAAAGCATTAAACAGCATATCATTTTAAACTGTTTATCATTAGTCTTAGATTATGTGGCGCAACCTGCCGTTCAAGTCCCTGTGAATGAGCTGTTACCATGGAAACGATAATATATTAGAAGGAGCGCATTAATATAAACCTGTGATTTGCAGCTGTACTACTGACAGAGCTGCTGTTCTAGAAAATAAGTTTCCTTCTGGTTAATCAGCAGTGTGGTGTAAGTAAGAAATACAGTGAACTGACGTTACAAAAATGATGGGAATAAAAACCATAAACCAGCATTTTCTGTGTCTTTGTCTTTTTGTAGTAAAACGATTTTAAAAGATGACCCCTTTGTGTCATGAGTTTTATTCTAATTACCTTGTGGTAGACTTCCTGCAGAGAGCTCTGGGCGCCCTCGGATGCTGACCCGATCGCCCTGGCATCGCACTGCACGAACGTCCCCGACGGGTCCATGTGGTACCTGCAAAACGAAACAGTGTGGAGGACAAACGTCAGGTCTTATTCTGAATGCGGTGAAAACGATGACTGTTTCGTTCCGTGTTCATTTAGGACTCGAGCAGGACTCAAGGTGATGATCATGATCTCTTTAGTAGGATTCATTGATAATTAGTAAAGTACACTATAAATGTGTGTGATGTGCTCTTGAGGATGCTTACAGTTGGGGTCCCTTTTCATCCACACCCCCAAAGAGCAAGGCAACACCAAAGGGACGGCTCTGAGAAAGAGGAATAAAACTGATTTAAATCAAACTGGAAAGTTACACAAAGTGAATTCCCAGCAACTTTATAAAGTAGACATACACTCTTAAATATTAAAATACAAATCTTAAACAGGGATGCACTCGGGTTTTGATGTTTCTGATATAATAATACTGATATCAGAGTATGTCCTGAGCAGGACTGGTCAATGTGAAGATATAATACTGATATTATGGCAAACTTCATCACAAAACACTAGCGAGATGTTTTTCTAACTACTTTATATCCAGATTTGTATTCATTACAAACTGAATAAAACTTGGAAACAGCTAATTTGATTTTTATATATATATATATTTTTTTTTTACTGACTCAAATTTTCCCTCCTTTTTCAGTGATAAATAATTTTGTTGTAAATATTAAATAAAAGCAGTTTGTGTATTCTGATTCAAATCATTGTAGAAAATCTACGATACGATATTTTTGACACATCGCCCACCCCTACTCCCGATATCTCACAGCAAAACTTTACAAACGTAACGCCGGCGTGCTTTAGGAGCTCTTGTGTCCCACGTTAATGTGGAATATCTAAGTTGTGGATTAGAGCGGTCCTGATCCAATACTTGATGCTGGAGTTCAGTCATGCATCAGTGTTTCAGTGCATACTGCTAATAACATAGTGACAGACATCACCTGAAGGCCTTATCTATATGTGGTCATTTGACACACTTTGTTCTATAGAGTGACTGTATCTCGTTTACACTGAGCATCTTGTCTAGTGTGACTTGCTGAGCACCGGTTTAACAGACTCGGAAGTGCTTTACCATGGCGCCGGGGTCTGCGTCCTCCTCTCCGAACTGCAGAGCCAGGTTCGACACGGCCTGCGTCACGCTCTCTACCGTCATCGTCTCATTGTAGGTGAACCAGTGATTCTGCAGCGGACACAGAAAAACAGTAAAGCACACGTAAAGAAAAATCCACTCAGAACCACTTGCATATTAATAGTTAGAGTTAATAATTATTATTTCATTTCCTTTTTTCACACTGTGGTCTTCCACATTTACAATTCATTTGAGCAAGCGATAAGGCAGAGGCGTGCACTGACCTGTGTTTCCACTCTCGCTTTGTCAATAAGTGTTTTAGCATCGGCGATCAAGCCACTCATAGCGCAACCTGTGGATAAACGACGTGAGACAAAAACAGATCTGTACACATATTCGCTGAATTTGCTCTTCCAGCTCACTCACAAGAAATATTCTGTTGTCTTGTGATTTAATTATTTTCTTTAATCATCATCATATCACTGTGATTTGCTGTGCTTTAAAAAATGTCTTTAATCTCATCTCATTGTGCTTCTTTTTCCCGTTAGGTTTCTCTGTTTTTGGTCGTTTCTCTCTGCTTTGTTCAGTTCTTTCTTTCAGTCTAAAGCAGAGGCGTTTTATGTCACAGCTGCTTATGCTGTGTATAGAATAAAAACAGAACAAATCACAACATGGTGTACGGGTTCAGCAGATGCACAGAGGTCACGTTACCGATGTGAGCGTCGATCTCTACGATCTTCTCGATGCTGCTGGGCTCCATCAGGGAAGAGGTGATTCTCTTCTCCACGGCGAGACACACTCCTTCTGACGTCTGAATGCCGATGGCTGTCGAGCCCAACTGCAAAACGTGTTGGCAAAAGTCAAAGGAGAGTTCGAGCAACAAGAAACAACATATGGAACAATGATGGAAAGTTTTTTTTTTTTAAATATGTAACATTATTATTATTATTATTATAAATGTCACATCTTAAGAATGATCACAGCAGAAGACATTTGGAGGCAGTTACATGAGCAAAGCCTGGATTACTACAGAATATTTTTATCACTTTTAGTGCAAATTTTGCACTGGTGTCCTTTTGATTAGATTTTTTTTTAACTATGTATAGCATAAGAAACTACTTTTTTGTTAAACCTAATACACTAACACGGTCTTTTTCTTTTCGTCCGAACTTTTGCACTCTAGTACACATAAAGTGCTTGAGCATATCAAATACCTTGATAGCTTCGATGGCATACTCCACTTGAAAAAGTCTTCCTTCTGGAGAGAAAGTGTTCACGCCCCTGCAGAGAGAAACGTCTCATTAAAAAATTGATAGAAGTCAAATAGTATGTTTTGTGACTTGGGGTGGACAATAAGACAAACAAAAAAAAAAGATTGTTTTTTATTTTTTGTTTGGTTGCTTGTTTTTTTTCCCCCTTCCCCCTCTTCATATGTGGTTGTTTCACTGCAAATCGTACTGTGTAGGGTTATGCATGTGACAAAATTTTAATTTGAATTATGGATTTTTTAAAAATCGTATCTAAAAACACAACAGTAATCACAGTGTTTAGATTCAATACCCAGTACTGACATCCTCTTAGTAACCGAGCGACTCTCTTCAAGCTTCTTCTGCATTACTTATGTGAAAGATCAGAGGCGTGATGGTGGTGTTCAGTAAAGCGAGTTGTGTCCCGTGTTCACGGAGCTGACGTGTGTCACGTCTGTCAACATCATGCTGATACATGTCAAATCTGATCCTGTACGGATGCAGCAACTCAGCGTCTTTAGTAACACTAACAACTCAAACACTCGATGATAGACTGGACAAGTCTTTAGAAAGGGCTGTACGGAGCGGCGGCTCTGCAGTGACAGGCAAGTTTTTTTAAAAAAAAAAAGAAATGTTAAACTGAAATCATATATCAGTCAAATAATTTAAAAATAAAAGCCTAGTTCTTGTGGGAATTTCAGGCCAGTTTGTGAGAAGTACGGTTTTATTTCAGGACTCTGAAAGGCAGTGTTTAGGTCAGGTTACTGAAGCAAACCACCAGGGGAAGAAAAGAAAAAGAAAAAAAAGAATAGTGAGCCTCCTGGTCATATCTGTATCCACTTCGAACACATCTGTTTGTTTGCTGTAGTAAAAATTGTATATTAGGAAACAACAGAAATATAAAATAACACCCTGGATATTCAGGGAAATGCTGCATGTGTGTATAGTGTGGTACAGATATCACAGGATCACCTAATCATGTACTCAGTACAGTGTACTGCATCTAATGACTCAACGAGACTGAACTGAAAGTGAAACTTCCTTAAGCACCGTTAATTCAAGGACATTAAATCATTTTCTTACCTGTCATATTCTGATCTTGTCAGGAACATCCTGAATCGTCTAAAGAAGGACAAAAATAAGAGCAGGGAAATGTAAGAAAATATCCTGAACTACTCCAGTTACACTGAGTGTTTATGAATAAAAGCTGCTAGCTTGTATGTGGGAAGGCCTCAAACCTATCCCAAAGCTGATTGGTTGAGCCTCCTACCGAAGGCGGGACTATGAGATTTCCTTCAACGCTATTGGCTGAATCGTTCGTCAATCCTCCACCGGGTTACCATTCAAGCTCGCGCTAGCTAAATCACCACCACTCCATCCATAGCTTATTATTATTATCCAGCGGCGATTTTATTTTAATAATAAAGCGGTTAAATAGTAGAAACATCACAGTGACGGGGTCTGACGTTTTATTTCGCCATAAGCAAACTGACAGCTATTAGCTAAAAGCATGGACACACTGTTAGCCAGCTAGCTGACCGAACAACTCATTTCCCACCTGTATTTAGACAAATCCATCCTCCCGCGCTACAAGACATGTCTGCCAGAATACGAATGGGAAACAAAGAACGCGAAGTCCCAACTGAAGTTAGCGACGGCGCGCGCCGGTAGTCTTATTCAGTGAAACTCTTATTTTATCACTCTTACAAATCGCTTTTTTTTTAATGTTCGGATAACTTCAACGTCGCGCCTCATATCGTAAACGAAAACGTGTTTGTTACTTTTCACACATTTTAATTAATAGTTGTTAAACGAACATCTTACCTCCTCTTGCAGCAGAGTGAGTTTGCTTGTTTCAGCAGTGCAGGAAGTGCGCCTGGTTTAATGGTCCGGAAGAAACCGCGGCGCCCATACTATTAGTTCCTACCTTAAAAATATATCATTTTTGTGTTAAAGATTATGTTTCTGTTACAAATTTAGAATATAAAATAAACCTTATATAAAAGGCAACGTTATGTACATACATGCTTCATGTAAACCTTTAACTGTAGGTAACTAATTTAAGATATTTATTTATTAAACCCATACATACAGCTGTATGTAAGAATCAACATGGATACAGTTATTCAGTAAATATTTTGGATTTACAACGGCATGCCAAGTATAACAGTAACAGCAAGTGTATCCTTATCAATTATTATTATCTTATATACCATATTAACTAGAATCTTTAGAATATCCTAGTCTTGGTTTCTCTCTTTTTTCTTTTTTAAATCTCCAACTAGACAGCATTTCTGTGCCGCTGTTTTCTCTCTAGAGGTTAAGGCACTGTAAAGTTAATGTCTGTAAAATTGGTTGTAAAAAAAGTCAATTCCATTCTATTAATTAAAGTTATTTGGAGATCAGAAAAAAAGTGCACCTAATGCACCTAACTATGTCAAATCTACATTACTGAATTATATTAATTATTCAGAATAAAGCCACTTTTAACATTTTACATTTATAGAAGAGGACACAGGAGGAGTTTATGCTTTCTTAGTAAACATAACAAGCTACAATTTTTTTGTCTTATTAATTTCAAGAGAGAGAAAAACAGAGGCTGGTGAGGGTTCGACGCATCACGTAAGCGATAACAGGAACTAACCTGTTTCGTGGAATTTATATCACAACATTAAACATGACTATAAATAGGTAAAATATGATGTCATTCATTAGTAACTTTACATTTTTAATTGTTGGCATATTGTCGTGGTTTAAGAGGGTCATGTTGTTATTGAAAAAGAAAATCAACTTCGGGGTCGTCACGGAAATTCTGCTTCATGACGCTACCCTGTCGTTGATTATTTTCCTATAACAGAGGGTTTTTTTTCTATACATAATTTCCAACCTCATAAATAAATAAATAAATAAATACATACATAAGATTAGATTCAACTTTATTGTCATTGTTCAAAGTACATGTACTAAGCCAATGCAATGCAGTGATATATATATATATATATATACACTATATACATACATACACTATATGGCCAAAAGTATGTGCACCCTGACCATCACACCCATATGTGGTTCTTCTCCAAACTGTTGCCACAAAGTCTGAAGCACACAATTGTATAGAACGTCTCTTCACTGGAACTAAGAGGCCCAAACCTGTTCCAGCATGACGATGCCCCTGTGCACAAAGCGAGCTCCATGAAG
>CM075022.1:2249459-2275574 GCA_037576675.1 Pangasius sanitwongsei
CTTGTAGCTGAATGAACACAAATCCCCACAGCCACGCTCCAACATCTAGTGGAAAGCCTTCTCAGAAGAGTGGAGCTCATTATAACAGCAAAGAGAGGAATAAATCTGGACTCAGATGATCAACCAGCACATATGGGTGTGTGTGTGATGGTCAGGGGTGCACAAACTTTTAGTATGTAACTTTCAGCGTTATATTGGAAGAGAAGTGAAACCCTGTCCCTTTAAGAGTGACATGAGGTCACGTGCTCCGCTGCTGGTTAGAAAGTTTGACAAGTTTAACCGACGCACAAAATCTCTCTCTCTCTCTTTCCCTCCCTCCCTCTCTCTCTCTCTCTCTCTTTCTCTCCTCCGCTGTGGATTGTCAGCTTTTTTGCTTCATTTTATCCACCACAGATAACAACATCCGTGCTTTGGCATTAACACAGAGCCAGCTCGAGCGAAGGAGATCTATTAAACCATGGAGTTTCTTCAGGTAATGGATTTCTCTCTCTCTCTCTCTCTCTCTCTTCTAGCGTTGCTAACGAACTAGCTAGCTTGTTGCTTCTGCGCGAGGCCGCATCCCAAATCGCTCCCTAGTCCCTACACAAGTGCACTACTTAGGATGTAAAAGAACGGCGTCCGCGCCAGATGTGGTGCACTATACATGGAATGGCGAGTCGTTTGGGATTCGGCCCAACTTTTAACTCGTTTTAACGTAATTTGAGGCAGCTGTCATACGGAAACAGGTTTAAAAGTGTAACCTGCTTGCTGAAAAGAGGTTGTATTTTATTTTATTTCCGTGTAGAAACTGCTGTCGGGTTTCAGGCTTGACCTGGGACCCTTAAAAGAGCCGCTGGGATTTATCCGCCTTCTGGAGTGGGTGAGTTTATTGTGTGTGTGTGTGTGTATGAAGTGTATAGTAGGTGTGTTAGTGTGTGTGTGTATGAATATTGTGATTAATGTGGATAAATGATTAACGTGTCGTTGTGTCTCAGAGACTGTACAGAGGAATAAACAGTGCAGAAAGAAAAAGAAACTCAAAAATGTGGGCATATGTTAGTTTTCAAGGTGAACCTGATCACATGACCCTGTAGGTGCATTACAGCATGGGGAGGGGGCACAAACTTTTGCACCAAGAGTCTACAAACCCTTCTGATCAAGTACAGCATGTTTATTTTATGCGAATAATTGAACTATTTAAGTACGTTAAGGCTAAAATGTACCAACATAATGATTTATTAATTTGAGACCTATTTGTTTTTAGATAGATAGACGTATTTTATTGATTTGGGAAATTATTGTAGCTTTTTATTGCTAAACGCTAAAAATATGCTGTGTTAAAATGTAGATGTTGAACACACATTTTTCTAGACGTAGATTTAGAAATTTAGAAAACATTTTGGGGGTTAAATTATGGATCATCTTCTTTTCTTCTTCTTCTTCTTATTATTAGAAATTATCTGCACTATCAGAGAAAATGCAAAGTCCATACATTTCATGTTTCCTTTTTACGATGCCGTATATGATCTTTAAAAACAGCTAAAACATAGAAGGTCTGGAAGGTAATATTTATTTAGAAGAAAAGGGCGCGAATTCTTTTGAATCTTTTGCGTCGGATCGAGTTGTTTGTTGACGTCACGGTTCCTCTTTGAGGCGTTTTTTTCTCAGTTCACTCATCACTTTTTCATTCAACAATAAGCGATCTATCTGCTGCTTAAACTGGACTCGAGTCAGCCGTGCAAATCACTACGATGCAGATTTCAGACGCAGTCTTACACCCAGAGCTCGTTTCTCAGGGTTTACTGATAGTGCTACGAGAACCGAATCACAAACTTTAATTAGCTTCTCATGGATCAGTTCTGCTTGAGCAACAGTCAGCATAACGCCCTGGAAAGCTACATGGCCCCACACACACACACACACACACACATATATATATTTTTATATATATATATATATATATATATACACACACACACACCCACTTACACACCCATTGGTAATATTCTCAGCTCCAGCTGCTCTGCATCGCGACCTTATATCAGTTACAGTTGTTCATGTTTGAGCACCAGATTAAAGTGCGGAGAACATTTTACATGCATGCCCTTTGTTTAAATACAGCTACGACTAAACAAAGAAGAGCTGTGTTTACCTTGTAAATACATCATTTTGTTTTTTTTCTCCCCAAAGCAGTCCTTATGTGTGTGTGTGTGTGTGTGTGTGTGTGTGAGTGCGGATCAGCTCTCAGCTCGCACTGAACACATAGTAGAAATACTGTAATGATCTCCTCACCACCAGAAAAAGAACGGATTGAAATTCGAACCACGTCAGAGAAAGGATTTCATAATCACGATGTCGTTCACATGAGCCGGTCCGGCGTGCGTGAGTGCGTGCGTGCGTGAGTGCGTGCGTGCGTGAGTGCGTGCGTGTGTGTGTGTGTGTACGCGTGCGTCTGTATTCTAGTGCCCTAGTGTAATGTTTTACGCAACCTGTGTGCTGTAAAGCGGTAATGTTAATTAACAGGTGTAACATTTCGGGCAGCGGTGAAAACCAGCCAAGGATCATTTTATAGTGTGTGGAAAAGCAAGCCAGCAGCTGTCTCACACACACACACACACACACTCTCTTATCCCTCCATCCGTATCACAGCCTACGGTGCAGGAGCAGGCGTTCTCAGAAAAGAAGTTTCCTTCTTGTTTGCTTAAGGCGGGAGAAGAAGGTGTTGGGCAGTTCGTATTGTGATCACACTGAAGCAGGAGGGGAGTTACCAGGAAACGTGCCGCGTCCTGTTTAACACACAAACGCAGCTCTATGATAGCCCACTAATCCACAAGGACAAGCTGACAAGGTGGTTAGGTTTTTTTTTTTTTAGCCCCCTCTTTAAATGAGAATTTGCACTGATCTGAATTACAAAAAAAAAAAACTTTAGGTGGTCTACACTCACACGGTGACTGCAGCGTGTTAAAAAGTAACTACGTGGTTAAAGATAACCGACCCACTGTGTTACACAGCAGCGTTTTAACCTTTTAAAGCAGCGACTTTCTAACCAACCTTTAATAAATGAATGATAAAGCGATTAAGAAATCAAATCACGGTAATAACGCTGGCTAAGTGCATCATCAACAGCTTATAGAGGTTTATAATTAGTAGAATGACATACAGTACAATATAAAGCACCGCACACGGGCAGAAATATCATACCACGATTTCGGAAGACATTTCTATGATGCACGAAACGCATCACATACAGGAAAACGTCTACAAAAATACAACCAACAGTGACAAAGATGAAAAATGGATCCTGTTTAAAGACATCACAATATCCATGATATCTCACAAAAGCGTATTGTGACATTGTTTATGACGATATCAGTGTTATATCATGTAATCACTCGTCCCTAAGCAGCGACCCTAAGACGATTTTTAAAAATTACATGATAAGAGCATTCATAATTCTGAAAATGAATATATGCCTAATGATAGGAGGTGTACATTTCAGTCTTCAAATAAACAAAGTTAAATAAAATAATTAAGAAATCTAATCACAGTAATGAAATGCTGGCCAAGTTCTCAAACTATAAGCGGTAGAATGAAATATAAAAAAAGTATGTAGCACCACAGCATCACTTCTACTGACTAATTAAAAAAAAAAAAAAAATTACATGATAAACATATTAATAATGTGCTCAGAAATGCGATTGTCCCTTGCCTAGTGTTTTGTTTTGGTCTTTACGTAAGTCTGCGCATCATCCCACTGTTTCCCCAGAATCATGACGTGTTTCTGCTTTCTTGCTTTTCGAAATCTGTCTGTGATCCGTTGTGTATCGTGACTTGCGTTAACAGGGATGATGATGATGATGATGATGACGATGACGATGAACACAGGTCCTGTGATGTATGAAAAACGCAGTTTAAAGTGTTTCATTGGGATTAGAAGCAAAAGATGTCGCAGGAAGATTGTAAACTTTATAATAGATATGATGAAGTACAATAAGATGAATGAGAGAGGAACTGAGTGAGAGCTTTTCAGACGAGTTGCTCCGGCGTATTAAAAATGAAACAGCAACACGCAGCGTGAAGTCAAACAATTCATTCGAAACAAAGGCAGCCTTTAACGACAGCGTGTAGGTGTGCATTCTGGCGTGACCGTGGCACCATGTGCTCGTGGTGGGCGCCGGGACGCCTCCCGCCGAACACCTGCTGTGGAGAAACAGTGGAGACCGAGTGTTTGTGGAAAGAGCGTATGGTAGAGCTGACGATGGCTGCTTTAGGTTTGCTTTGCATGCGCTAAGCCAAAGGGAAAGTAAAAATGCTGATGACCCGACGCCGTGTTGGTGGTTTGTAGGCGCTCTGCAGTACTGTGTCTGATGTTTTATCTCACAGGATGATTTAAAATATATATATATATATATATATTTCCTGTGCACTCTCCGATCATGTCATATTGATCATTAATACACTGTTGCTTGAGGTTCAGATCTGAAGTCAAACAGAAAGTAAAACTCTCATCTACATATTGTTTGGATTTCTTTCTGCGTTGGAGTATAATTTTTTTTTTGTACAGGAAACAGTTTCAAACAGTTTTCACACACATGGTTCCAAAACTAAAATACGTACCAGATTCAGATTTTTTGTGACATCATAGATAAGACGATAAGACGGCTGTGATTTGATTGGTCAGGATGCTTTGATGGATACTTCTTACTGTTTCCCATAAAGGTTGTTTTACTTCTGCAGGTCGTGTGTTTTTTTTTTTTATATATATAAATGAAAAGATAAAGCTTTATTAACTGGTACACAACAAATAGAGTGGAAATATAACAAATAACTTGAGGTCAATTCGCACAAATTTCAGACATGTCTCCACGCAATAATGGTGCTACTTTAGACCTATTTTTGTGGTTCTTCAGGACGATAAAATATTTTTTTCAAACGTATTTAAGCCATTCAAAGGAAATGCGTGTATGTGTAAATGTGGTTTGTTCTGCAGGAAGAGGTAGTCTTTATTTTTCAGGATTAACACACAAGTCGTACGACTGCAAAACTGTTGGTGTGCATTATTGGTGAGTCCGTATTCGCCTCAGCAGTCTGTCCAAATGTTATTAAAGCAAAAAAAAAAAACACGTTGCAAACTGATGTCACATCTGCGACACAAACACACTGTGCCTTTTGCATCTTTTTTTTTTTTTTGCATGCATGCATACCGTCGTAAAACTGTGATCACACCAGTTATGAACTGAACTGTGATTCACTTGGAGAAGGACAGACCCAGATACAGCCAGGGACAGAAAGGGAAATGAAGCAGGGAGATGTGAAAGAGAAAGATGTGTAAAAATCGGAAACCCAGACCGTGATGCCAAGCCACGCTGTTAAATTTCAACAGGTCGGTGTTTGGCGTCGCCCCTCCTGTGAACCAGCGTGGTTTATTCTTTATATAGTGAGTGTGAGACTCTTAAGGTGCTCGTGGTAACGTTTAATCTGGCAGCGAGGAAGGGATCTCCGTCCAGCAGAGCTAAATTTGGAAATGGCCGTAATTACTAACTGCCGTCGACCATCTTGAGATCTGATGACTTTAAAAGACAATTGAGACATTCTGAAGACTACTAATGAAAAGATTCATGTGCAGAAAATCACAAGATTACAAAATTATAAAGATTTACAAAGCAATTTCAGTGGATCTGCAACATATAGATATTTCTGAGCATGAGAATGAGTCAGTTACCGTTTGCTTCATTCATCCCTCATAATGTAGCTCATTAAATATGCAACAAAAAAAAATCCTCTATAGAAGGTTTTAGCAAAGCGAAACAATAACAAGGTTACTGCGAACATCCGTTTCCTAAAGCGTTTCCGGTGAAGCCGTTTTTAAATGTAAAGCTGTCAAAGAACTAGCACGTCCTTCTTGGGTCTACCAAAAAGCAAGCAAATAAGATGTATACAAAAAGGTACAATAAATGATAAAAAATGCCAGACTGCTTAATATATTTCCATAAATATGCAACTCGGAATGTCTTCCATACACAGCATTTTAAAAAAAAAAACAAAAAAACAACACCTTGTTATAGAGAAACGCTTCATCCGTATTTGTGTAAAAAGTTGTGCTTCTGTTGTTTAAACATTGTGTGAGCTCAGGGGATCTGCAGACTTATTGGGGATTTAAATTCCACTCGTGATGGAAGACAGCTCTGAAAGCAATCCCTTCCTTTCATCCGTCACCGTGCAAACTTTATTTACAATACCACATACGTCTGTCCTCCATCAGCCCCGTTATGGCCACCGCTACAGTTTTATTCTCGCCACGGAGCGTCCCATTGGTCCTGCTGTAATCCTGCTCAACCTCGGAGAAGAACCGAGTTTCAGCGGCCTTCAGTCGTCGCTGACTTTAACCTCCGAGTCAGCGAAATAAACACAGAGCTGATGACTCAAGTGGTTCCTAGAACAACCTGTAAGCGGGTTCTTCCTGAGAGACAGGAAGTGGAGGTCACATGGATTTGATCGTGGAAGCTGAGTCAGAGAAATGCAGCGAGGGACAGAAAGGGAAAGGAGAGGAAGGAGAGGAGGATTCATGCTCTTAGGAGACAGGAGATGTGAAAGGGAAAGATTTTTAAAAAGAAATGAAAACATACAATAAATGCATACAATACACATTAAAACAAACACAGTACTGTGCAGAAGTCTTAGGCACATGCCCAGAAATGCTGTAGAGCAAAGATGAATGAAATGTTTCTACATTCAGAAAATACTATGAAGATCCATAAACAGTAATAAATGAAACAAAGGCAATATTTGGTGTGAAGACCCTTTGCTTTATCAGTAGTCTCAGGTGCAGTGTGTGCAAAGTGCAGTGTAAGTGTTACTGGGCATCTTGCAGAAGCAGCCGCAGTTCTTCTGGAGACTTTGACTGTCGACTCGCTTCTTATTTCTGCAGCCAAAAGTGTCTCTTATGTCATCTGCTGCTTTCTTTACTGATATAGAAACATTTTTCTGTAACATTAACATGTTTTTGTGTTGGGAAACTAATGTTTGGAATCGAACATGTTTTTGTACTGACTCGATAATGTAGAAGTCATAAAATAAAAGTCTATAACAAAGTTTGTACAGGGTGCCTAAGACTTGTACACGATACGGTATATAGCGTGCCAGTATGAAGCCATCAACATTATATTTGCTATAGACACGATTTAAGGATTAGCCCCACACACACCGCAACTACACCAAAGCTCTTAATTAGCTTAGTTTATTATTAAGATTAGATTTATCATCAGTAATGCAGATGAAATAATGATTGGTGTAACTCTGGTGATGAGGAGGTCACTTGCCTTCACTGCAGCTTTGGAGAAAGGAAATCAACACAGTTTGAGCTGCTTGTGCAACTTCACTGCATGCAGCCACCGTTAAAGTGCGAAGTCACATCACGTCACATCATGTAATGGTGAACGTCCCAAAAATGCACACGCTCTTATTTTTAGTTACATCACAATATTGGAATGTTGGCATTGAAATATTTTCTATTGAACATGGCGTAAACCTGCTTATATTCACTCATCAAAATGACTCATCTTTCCAGTTGTTTTACTCGATCGCACCCCACAAACTTGCAACCTGATTGGTCAGAAGGTTTAAAAAAAAAAAAAAAAAATCTTTTCATCAGTCGGTGCTTTTCTGAGATGGTTTTTCCACTTTGGAAGCCCCACTGTGAACAGAAACACTGACGGCAGTGCGCTGGCAGGTGAGAAGGAAAATGACGTGTAAAAGCAGCCTAGAAGTACATTTTCTCCAAATCTATGGAGAGAGACTATATTACTTTTATTCTTCACGTAAGATAATAACTCAGACATTAATAATGCTCAGTCAAGTGACATTAAGGTCTCAGAAAAGATGAAGAATCAAAACAGCAGTATTAAAGGAGTAGTTTGGGTTTTTAAACCGACTGAAGTTTGCTTCTTTAATTTTACACTGGGGCTCCGAGGCTTACGTAGCTAACAGTGGAAGTCTGCGTCACCATCGTTGCCTAAATACATGCCTCAGTCTTTATATACTTGCTTTAAATGACGAGATTTAAACTGTGAGCATGCTTTCACGCTAATTTACACTCTAACAGCATGTCTGCGTGACTGCTAAAGAGCCAGATGTTTTTTGTTACCTACATTAGAGTCATAGCTCCAATGCAAAACTAAAAAAAGCAAACAGCGAACATGTCTTGGCCAGTCGACTACATTTGGGATAAGAGCAACATTGTTTGTGTTTTTTTTTTTTTTTTTTTTTCCCCTTAAATTTTTGTGCGTTCTTGTGACGTTAAATGCACGTCCATATCCGAGTCTAATGTTGCTCTTGTGTTGCAGCTCTTCACCATCTTCGCCTTTGCCACCACTGGCGGATACGAGGGTTCCCTGACCATGACGCTCAACTGTCCACAAAAATCTTCACAAGACATTACTGCAAACTTCGGCTATCCTTTCAGGTACATGACAATACATCAATCACGGTCGTTATTCTCAGCAGTTGTCCGCTGTCAGGTGCTGCAGGTGTGCTTAGATGGAAAATATAACCCCATCCGAGGACGTGATGCTGTTTTTGCTTATTGATTCTATAGCAACAGCTTACACAGGGACTTGTACGCTCGAAAATAATCTTAACCAAATGAGAAACATATCATATATAATCGTTATATCGTCATATAATGTGAAGCTGCTTGTGACATTTAACATTTATGGAAGGAGTCTCCAGTGTCGGTGACTTGTAACCGTCTGAGGGATGTACTGCCATGGGAGAATCTTCAGGACAGAGGTTTTTAGGCTTTGCAGTTTCTTAGTAACATGGCGAGGTTTTTTTTTTTTTTTCCATCTTATTAACTTCAAGACAGAGAAAAAAACATAAGGGCTGGTGTGGGAGTTTATAGCTGCTGTTACGCAAGTGCTAACAGGAACAAACTTGTATTGTGGACGTTCCACAACATTAAATGTAACCATAAATGGTTAAAAAGCAGGATTTGTCATTTGTTAATAAATAAAAAGTTGTTCGTGTTGGAAATTTGCTGTGGTAAAAGAGGATTATTTTCCTGTGACAGCACTTCCTGTCATGTTTTATTCTTTACACAGAACAGATTGTTTGCAGTCTGACTGCCATAAATCATATCAGTAAAACTGTTTTACTAAACCCACTGCACCTGCCTTTCTTTATATCAGTCAGTATTATTTGATCATTTGAACAGTGTGCACTTTCTCTATGTAACGCTTGAGTAATATCAGACCGATCAGTAACCATCTGCTTTATTACCCCTCTGTCTTTATTAGGCTCCAGAAGCAGCATTTTGACGTCCCTAACTGCAACGCCAGCATCCCCTCCAACGTGACCTTCCTGAGGGGGGACTTCTCGTCCTCCGCCGAGTTCTTTGTGTCCGTGGGCGTCTTTGGTTTCCTGTACTGCACTTTTACCCTCATCCTGTACCTGGGCTACCAGCACATCTACAGGGAAACCAGCCGAGGGCCCATCGTTGTGAGTGAGCGGGAGGGAAGTCCGTTAGAGGACAGTGCACTTAGAAATACTCTCCAAAAGCACAGCAAAGAGACGTTACAGACAAGAATATGACAGAGAGAGAGAGAGAGAGAGAGAGAGAGAGAGCTGTTCCAAGGAAACAAGGAGACTAATTGTAATATATTAATAAAGCAGAATAACATTGTTATTAATGCCTTGATCCAGTTTAACTCCTGTTTCCTGCAGTAGGGATGTAAATAAAAATTAATGTTATTTGTAATACAGATACGAATATGAGGAGCACTATGTGTTTAGTTTCGTTTTGTTTTGTTTTTTTAAGAAAGCTTGCTAAAAGTTTTGACAGGGCATCTGGTTGATATGATGCTCGTGTGGTAGAGAAAGACGCTGTGCAGCTATCCATTCAAACATTACATCGCTGTTACAGTGTTCATTAATTCATCCTTAGTAACTTCATGGTCAGGGTCACGGTGGTTTAAATTAAACTACTAGTTTATTTGTATTTTGGTATTTTGGGAAATAGGACCAAATAAATTTGTCAGAATATTTCACAAGCCGCTTCAAACAAATATAACAACTGTTTGAGCAGGATTTTTAGAAAAGTTCTACCATTTCAAATGTTTTTTTTTCCCATGCTTTTCCAGGGACGTAGTGGTAGGGTTTATATTTAATTTAAAAAAAATAAAAACAAAAAAACACCACCCTTACAGTTTAGACCACGCCCACTGGTGTTTTAAATCCGTATACAGATACAGGTATGAATATTTGGGGAGAGTTTCGCAGCAGGGATCTGCAGCTATGTTGGAACTCGCATATATAAAGACGTACAAATGGGCAGGAAAGTTCTGCTCCTTACTTCTCTTCCGCTCTGCTGGTGTGCTTTTTCCCTCCAGGATCTGATTCTGACTGGGATCTTTGCGTTCCTGTGGCTGGTCTCGTCCTCTGCGTGGGGAAAAGGACTGACCGATGTGAAGTACGCCACCAACCCCGATTTGCTGCTCAGTTACTGCAGTCCACAGTGTGTGACCAAGGACTACCCCGCCATGGGACGCCTTAATTCCTCCGTGGTGAGAACATGTCTTTTTTTAAAAAAAATTTTAAAAACACAAGAGGCAGCTGTGTATATGTGTGTGAGAGAGAGAGAGAGAGAGAGAGAGTATAAACTAATGTTCGTTTCTTTAGGTCTTTGGCTTCCTGAATCTCATCCTGTGGGCAGGAAACTGTTGGTTCATCTTTAAGGAGACTCCGTTCCATAAGCCTGCTCAGGCTTCCTCCAACATGGAGCAGGGAGGCAGCTCCTAATTGGATAAGGCAGACTCCACCCACTCCATTCAAGCCAATCAGAAATTAGAGTATGCCACTGCGGGTTCACACGGACTCGTCCTAAAGTAAAGTAAAGTTTGATACGGAGAGGTTTCGGTTCACAGCTGGTCCGGTCCGGTCCGGCTGCTGTCTTCACTGTGCAGAACGTTCACTCTGGCTGTTTGGCTTTGGGTTTAATCAGAAAGCGTCCGTCTTGGTTGTGTTGCCTGGTGCAGGTGTTATTATCTACATCCCATAAATTGTCTTGCATCATTACTAATCGTTTGTCGTTCGCTGTGTATACAGCTGAGTGTGAAAAAAAAATTTTTTTTGTCTACCAGCACCGCAACTGACACGTTATATCGAGAGTGAAAAAGCTAAATTATCAGTTCAAAAGTTAGCATCCCCCTTTCTGAATGTGTTTATAAATACAAATATTCTCTAATAAATTTGTATGTTTAGTATATTCATCCTTTAACTTAAAAACATCTTGAAAAAACTCTGAGCAGCTTCTTTTCTTTCGCTTATATCCCGAGGTGCCAATATTTAGCCACAGCATTTACTTGTACAGCTATCAGTGTAATTAGTGCCATGTTGGACTTTTCCTTTTTGGGTTTCTTACTGTTGCTTGATGCACATGTGAAGCCACTCAGCCACATACAGTACCCTTTTTGTTTGTTTGTTTGTTTTTTACTCACCTGCTAGGATTTTATGGTTAGCAATGTTGGCATCTCTGTATATACATTCAAACTCAGCCAGATCTATTGGCATATTGCTCATTCTCTTGTCCAAATCAGTTTTAATTCTGGAGATTAAGTCTAGAGTCTGAGAGGATCCACGCAAATCTAGCTTTCTGTTGATTTGGGCCTGTTTCACGTTGTTGTCTATATTACAGATCACGCCTAGATGCTAGATTTCAAAATATGATGGGGGGTGCAAACTTTTGCACTCAACTATATATGCACTTATACACATACATACATACATATATGTATATGTGTGTGTGTATGTGTGTGTGTCTGTGTGTGTAGTATGTACACACACATGCTTATAAGCCACTGATGGACTGTGTGTTTCTTATATAATTCTGTTTTGTTAAGTTTTTTTTTTCACATTTGTCAAAATTTGCTCTTGTGCTTTTCTCTTTGTACCAGCTACAAGCTTTATGATTTAGAAACTCGCGCTCACACACACACACACACACACACACACACACACACACGTGCACTCAGACATTACACACTTCAACATATTGTCTTTATAGCGTATGAAGATGTTTTGGACTGTTTATTCTGACAAAGTGCCTCAAATTTTAGACATCCATTGTCTCTCTGGGACTTTAAATACAACTTTGACATGATTGGCGCTGTTCAGAGACGACTCTCGGACTGACTCCTGATCTTAACACACTTTCCCAGTGCATTGTGCTCAGTTTATTTAAGCTGTATGCATTTAATTGTGTGATGTCTGGTGACAAATGACTTACCTTCAGTAAAAAAAAAAAATCGGATCCATTAAACACTAATTTCCTTTTTTTTTAAAAAAAAAAAAAAAAGAAAACATATGTTCCTGTTTATTCAAATCAGAGACATGCTTGTACATTTTCTGCATAATTATGGCAAGCAGAGAGAATCTTATTCATCATGTCAGCGTGCACGTTTTGTACGTTTTATATGAAGTATCTCTTGTATGAAAATTTGTAAGGTCATTTCAGTCACACTTCGCTTTTCAAACTAATTAAAATTCTATTTGATTAAGCATTGTATTACTTGAGAGTAGGCATGTGCTGACATTTAATTTGCCTAGATTTTTTTTTTATTTGTCTATGATGATGTATTTTACCTGATTTCTAACCTGTTTCTCAGATTTGAACTGAATTACAGGATTGTTTTCTCTGAAAAGGACACGTAAACATTCTTGTTTTAAATGTGTCTAAAATAGGGGCCCTAAGAAGATTTCTGAACCCAACATGGGGGTAGTGACGATAATTTTATGTTAGTTATATAATGTGTTAATCATTTATTGGCACGTGCCTGTTTGAGAGTAATTATTGTATCACTTATAGCCAATTTACAGTCTTGTAAGTGTTATTATCCTGCCAATGGGGAATAACAGGATTACACATCGCCCTGTCATTTCTGCTTCTCTTCAGTTTTGGTCTTTTGATATCGATGATTCGGCTTTGGGCTGTTCCTTTTTACCTTTTCTCATGCAATATGAAAGCCTTAAATACACTGTGCCTTAATCTCTAATCATAGCTTTTTAAAAATAAAAAAATTGAATAAATAGTGTTTCACAGTATATATTCCAAATTGTGTTTTGCTATTCACGTTAATTAACAATAATGACATGAACAGAAGCGGAGATAGAGGTCAGTTCTGTCTCAGCAGTATTTAAGGGAAGCACATGTTCCTGTTTTCATATCACCTTGGCTCTCGGATGTTTTACTACCACCTGGATACACTTTAGGTTAAATGTCTTTTTTTTTTCTTTTTTCAACAGTTTGGTGAAATACATTGTTCTTACACTGTATTTTGTATCAGAAAAAAACACATCCGTTGGGTTTGCATTTTGCAGGGTTTTTTTTTTTTTTTTTTTTTTGTTTTTTTTTTTTTTTTTTTTTTTTTTTTTTTTTTTTGCATTTTCTCTGTTGTAAAGTATTAAATGATGAGAGCTTCACTGCTTTTGTGTGTGTTTTGTATTCTGATGACCAGAGAAACTACTGTGTGTCTTAACCACTAGGTAGTGGCACAGTCCATCCTTTAAAAGATTCTAATCATTTTCTAACAGGGGTGTAACGATAAACTCGATTCGATTCGATTCTCGGATTATTTCGAACAAAATTTGAATGAAGAAAAATTATGACAAACAAGACTCCTTTTTTATTTCTGAATCAAAAACAATGTGCATTTTTGTCTGTATAAAACTAAATAAATAAAAATTGCTATGAACAGAAGTTTAATATTGTAAGCAAAACTTCTACGGGTTCACCATACCTTAACAATAAATAAATACATTTATAAATTCTCCCAGAAATATGATTGAATAAACAAAGTCTGTGACCTTGGGAAAATGATTAACGGAAACATAATGAGCTCCATAGCAGCACCTGAGGCCTATTTTAACTGGAAACAGAGCTCCAAAGTCGGCTAAAATGGTCGACTTCTGTTGCCTCTTTCTCAGGCACCATACATCGCAGTGGTGTGGAGCTGGTGTTATTTGAAAGCTACTGAAGAGCTCTTATTAACATTTATAACGTGGTAGTGTAACCATATAATGTATAATGGTCATTACATGTAGCCAGAGGTATCAGGCTATCGGTCACTTCACAAGCGCAGTTGATTTCCATGGTGCAGACTCTCCATGAAAGAAGACAATCATGTGACTAGCATGCTCTCTATATATTATAACTCTATGGGTTGCACAGATTTGGGACCTCTGGTGTTCAAACAGAGCAACTGCATTAGATGCTTAATTAATAGCATGCTGATATTGCACATCGACATACATTATTACATCAATGTATCGTTACACCCCTATTTAAAAAAAACAAATGGGGAAAAAGTATATATATATATATATACAGAGAATGGATGGGTGGATGGATGGATGATGAACTGTTGCTTTAATAGTACTCCCTCAAATCTTGACTGATCAGCTATACATGGACTAAGGGGAAAAATACCTGTTTGTCTGAGTCGCTAGATTCTGCATTTGAGCCTCAGGATGGTCTGCTTTACCGGCTTTGACATCTCTTCAGTCCTCACATTGAGAGACAACTGCAACAGACCACAAATGCAAATGGCACAGAATCAAATCTGGACCTTTAATTTGCATGAACTGCTGATACAATAACCTACTGCTGTCCAAGAAAAAAATTAATACACTGCCTGTGCCATTACCTGTCATTCTCTAATACAGCAGGACTATTACACCTTATAGACGTGTTATAAACCTGTAAATTACCACATATTACAGCACATAGTACCACCAGGACTTTTACAGCACTGGCGTTTGAATCACAGCTTTTATTAACCATGAAGCTGTTATAAATAACACTTCGTATGAACCACACCAGAATATAGACATTAAATAACAGCAAAAACAAAGCAGACTTCCGTGTTTCACGATAGTAATAATAATAATAATAATAATAATAACGTCTCTTCCGCCGAGTAGCCACGCCGCTGAAACTCTTCTTCTTCTTCGTCTTTTTATTTTATTTTTTTATTTTTTTATTTTAAAAGTTCTTCTTCTATGGCAGGCGGCACACTGACGTAGTGTATGTTACTGCCACCTAGTGGTCTGGTGCGCTTGGGCTGTACTGCGCATGCGCCAATGGTTGCTGCGAGATTAAATCTGCAGCGCATGCGTATATGACGTCACGCGTTACGAAACCTCAGTATCCACGTTTATTTATTTATTTGTATGTTTGTTTGTTTGTTTATTAACTATTTACTTCAATAGTTACGTCAATTATATTTTCTATGACAGAATATTAACAATAACATTAAAAAATATGCCATTTCTCAAACTTTATTATCTTTAGCCTGTAAAAAAAAAAAATAGCCACAGAGCCAATCAGTCCAGATTTATTTTATAAACTATTCAGACATTAGGCTCATTATTCAAATGTGCAGAATAATATTCTGGTTAATTATTGGAGCTTTATAATTCCTGAACTTTCCACTGACAGAACAGGTCCAAATTGACATTATTTAAAAGCTGTTTGTGTTCCAGGTATTGAGGTTTTGATTAAATCCATTCAAACAGGATAATAACTATACGATTGCAGTTATAAATCACTTTTGATAACGATGTGTTGTGATTTCCACCCCTGTAATAAATTCACAGAGGCCCCCTGAGCTCACACTGAGACCCACCAACACAGCACAATAAACAGACGATAGATGAACACACCGTTTCGTGACGTTTGATCAATGCTAACCCTGTGAAATCCCTGCTGAAGTCTGATTGTCTGATGATGGCCATGTTTCAGAAGTAATCCAGTCATCATAAAAAATCTGCTTAATGATAATCACACTGATGGAGTACACCAAATTTCAGATCAATCTCAGTTACAGTTCCTGAGAAAGAGCCATTTGAACCAATCTCACCTCCTACGATTAGCCACAGCCCAAACTCCACAAAGTCCTGAGAGCTTTGTATTGATGCTGCGTTCATGGTGCCTTGTAAGTGGTAATTTGTTGCAATAACATCATTTCCCACCTCGGGATGATGAAATATTGATGCCTCCATGAAAACATGTCTTTTGTTTGCTCTGTCAGAGCACATAAAGCTCATAAAAAAGCTACTTTAACTGCACTTTTACAGTTAAAGGCCTGAGTGGCTACTGGTCCTGTTCCACTGTAATGACCTTCAAACATTCCTGCAACATTTTGGACTGAAATTGCAGCAACAACAGACAATAGTGAGTCCTCAAACCATCAAACAACAGCGAGTAGCTTAGCAACAAGCTAGCCATGAGGCAATAGCAAGTAGCGTTAGCAACATTTACATTTACAGCATTTGGCAGACGCCCTTATCCAGGGCGACTTACGATTATCTTATTTATACAACTGAGCAGTTGAGGGTTAAGGGCCTTGCTCAAGGGCCCAGCAGTGGCAGCTTGGCAGTGCTGGGGATCGAACTCATGACCTTCCGCTCAGTAGCCCAACATCCTAACCACTGAGCTACCACTACCCGCAACAAGCTAGCCGGCTAACATTAGTGATAACTGTTGATGATTACCTTCTCAGAACAGTGATTAGTTTGGTCAGTGTTATAGATTTAACCAAGTGTTGTGTCTGTATATTAACTGATCTAAAACCAATGCTGCTATAAACTCATTTAAAAGTAGAGAAGTGGAACTTTACACTGTTCACAGTGAGAGCGGCCATGTTGATTTGATGTCACTCCGTAAACGGGGAAGGAACTGGTAGCTGAGACGACTACCCCAAGTAGACGAGCTGAAATTTCAAGCTGTGGGGTGTTTTCTGTGGCTTTTACTGGCTGTACGCAGGGAATTAAAAGCTACAGCTTCACCTTGAATGCAGTATGAACATGCCACTCATTTCCTGTGAATCTGCTCGAGTAAACCAAGCTCCGCCCTGCTAGGATTGACTGAGATGTGGTGGCCATATTTTACAAATCTCAAAATGTTTTCGATAACTATTGAGAGTCAGATTTTCCTTATTTTACAAGACATATGTATGCTTGTGTAAAAAAGTGTAAAATCATGAATAGTGTCCCACAGTGGCCAATTTGGGTGAGCTTGCAGAAGTTACCAGCGGGTCCCTAGTGGGATTTACAGTTCATGTTCCGTGACAATAGTTCAATGTTACCCTGTCAAATGCCTGCTGAAAGCTGACTGGATGATGGTGGCCATGTTTGATCCTTCTTACAGTTCCTGCGGAAAATTTATTCGAATGTAACTCTGCCCACTGTCGATGGCCACGCCCCAGACTTTGCAGGCATCCTCAGAGTCTTGTCCTGAATATGCCCTTCAAGTTTCATGCAAATCTCTTCAATAAATATTGAGATACAGCTGTTCGAGTAAACCAAGCTCTGCCCCTCTATGACTGATTGGCATGTGGCAGCCATATCTTTTACAGATCTCATCATGTTCTTGATAACTGTTAAAGTTCAGACTCATTTGTCAAGACAATGTAGGTTTTGTATATTATGCAAATTAGCTCAAAATCTAAGTGGGCAGAGTTAAAGGGTTCTTGAGGATTTTTTTTTTTTTGTTTGGCAGAACCCAATGAAAACCATTGAGAACGTAAACCAGTGTGTTATAGTGCCACCAACTGGCTGTGTTTGGCCTTGCATCACTATGTGCTTGGACCCCTAATAAAACTAGCATAAAGACATTAACATACTACGACATACTTCGGTAAATCTGATCACACCTTTATTCTTCTTCTGCCTGCATACAAACAAAAACTCCAACAGGAAAGACCGGTTCTCAGGACAATCACAATGGAGTGAGGAGGCCTTTCTTCACACTATTCTTCACAGTATCTTCACACTTCAGGACAGATTGGCAGATTGTCCAGCATGCAGCAGACACAGACATAAATGAATACACAATACACTCTGTCACCAATTACATCAGCATGTGGACGGAATACATTGTTCCATAAAATCTATATCAAATCCTTCCCGAACCAGAAACCCTGGGTTACTGCTGATATCGGGGCCAAACTTAGAGCATGAACTTTAGCCTACAACCCCTGGGGACCTGGTGGCATACAGGAAAGCCAGGTACGACACTCAGAGGACCATCATGACTGCAAAGAGGGGCCACGGGGACAAGGTTGTGTCGAACTATCAAGGATCTGACCTCAAACACATGTGGAATGGTTTGCACTCTATCACAGACTACAAAGGAGGGAAAATCTGTGACTGAGGGACTATCTGCCTCACTATCTGATGAGCTGAATACCATCTAGGCTCGGTTTGAGGCAAGCAACACCTTCCCTGCAGTGAAACTACCGGTGGACTGAAACAGCAGCACACTAACCATCCCTGTGCCTGATGTGTTCAGATCCTTCAGGACGGTCGACCCACGCAAGGCGTCGGGTCCTGATGGCGTCCATGGCCGTGTTCTCAAATCATGTGCCAGCCAGCTAGCAGAGGTTTTTACAGATATCTTTAATCTCTCCCTAAGACTATCTGTGATTCCTACATGTTTCAAGAAGACCCCCTTTGTCTCTGTCCCTAAGATGTCTGCAGCCAGATGCCTGATTGACTACAAGAAGCTAGTCGAAAACTGTAAATAATCTGTTCCTCCCTTATAGCCACCGTGGACCCACTCCAATTTGCATATCTCGAAAACAGATAGACGGACGATGCCATTGCTCTGGCGATGCACGGTACTCTCACACACCTGGATAAGAAAAACACCTACGTGAGAATGCTGTTCATTGACTACAGCTCTGCCTTTAACACCATCATTCCAGCGAAACTCATCGCCAAGCTCAAGGCCTTAGGACTGAACACTCATCTGTGCAACTGGATTTTGGACTTTCTGACGAGTACACACCAAGTGGTGAAAATCGGTGACCGCATCTCCTCCACACTGTCTCTGAACACAGGAGCTCCACAGGGATGCGTTCTCAGCCCCCTCCTGTACCCCCAGTTCACTCGCAACTGTGTCGCCAAGCACAGCTCCGATACCATTTTCCATCTTTTCGAAGATAAGACAGCCTACATAGATGAGGTCAGAGCGTCATCAGAATGGTGTAACGACAGCAACCTCTGCCTCAACATCAGCAAAACTATGGAGATAATCGTAGAATACGGAAGGCTGCAGGAGGATGGCCACACTCCCTTATACATCGGTGGGGCTGCTGTGGAAAAATTTAGGAGTATCAAGTTCCTCAGTGTGCACCTCACTGACGTACTGACCCGGTGCCTTCACACTAAGACAGTGGTGAAATCTGCTCGTCAGCGACTCTACTTCCTGCGGCGGCTCAGCAAGTTTGGTCTCCCCCCCAAAATCCTGACCAACCTCTACAAATGCACCATACAGAGCATCCTAACTGAGTGCATGACTGTCTGGTTTGGCAGCTGCTCCCTCCGCAACCACAAGGCCCTCCAGAGAGTCATGAGAGCAGCTGAACTCATTACTGGCAACAAACTCTCAGCCTTACAGGACATTTTCCATACACAATGTCTGAGGAAGGCTCACAAAATCACGACAGACCGCAATCATCCAGCAGACGGACCGTGTACCAGACTGCCGTCAGGCATTCGCTACAGAACCAGCAGGTTGAAGAACGGTTTCTACCTGCGGGCCATCAGGATCCTGAATAAGCTGTAATCCAGTCATTACCCCTTCTTCCACTCTCACCCATGCCTCCATTACCTCCCACACACTGGTCACCTAACTGACAGATCAAGGACACTCATGGACAAACTCTTCACATGTCTCTATCACTTTTGGGCATGTTGCAATATTTCTAAGGGCCCTATTACCATTTTCCTGCCGCTAAGGACTAAGTCATGTCTCTGTGCAATATACTGATATACTGATCATACTGATCATACTTATTACACACTACACATACTACTACATCTAATTTAATTGTAAATTAAAAAAAAATATTTAAATGCTACTTTGTACTGCTGCTTCATCTGCTTTTTATACACTCCTATGTCTATAGAGGACTGCTCAGACACTACAGCTGCACACAGCTACTATTTTACTACTGTTCACATACTGTGACTGCACATATTCCAGCGTTTACAGTTAAGATCTGCACTTTACTTACATACTAACTAGGAATACATACTACTATATTCTGCATATTTTATATATACCTTGCATTTGTAAATAATCTCTTTCCCCCTCTTTCCTCTATCCTCCCCCATTTCTCTTCTGATATGTGTGTGTGTGTATATATATATATTTGTATTGCACAGTTCTGGAGTATCTGAGCCTCACAACAAGCATTTCAATGTACAATTGTCACTGACATTTTGTGCACATGACAAATAAACTTGAAACTTGAACTTCTCATAATGAAACTCCTAATTACTAAAGTAAACAATCGTGTTTTTTTAGGTTCACTTTTTTTTTAGGTTCTTTAGACGGCATATATTTCTGGAATCGGTTTATTTTAATAACACGTGGGAACAATACAGAATCAAAGAACACACACACACACACACACAGACACAGGAAGGGCCGCGCATACAGGGTTGCTGCCTTCGCTCGCGGGAGCGCGCAATATGACGTAAGTGACTCGCCGCGCCGTGATGATGGCGGTGCGTGAACGCGCAGTTAAAGTAATGGCTGCTCTGGAACGGCGGGTGCCTTGTCTCGATGATTTCGTGGGTCAAAGCTGGAGCGTTTGGGCAGACAGGATTAACCTGACAGCATCGGACGGTGAGTGATTACGTTTCCACCAGTTTTTCTTGATATTTCGGTGAAAAAAGTCTTTCGGATGTGGTTTATTTTCGCGGAAAGGCACGGCATCCCTAACCAATGTTACCCAAACAAAGAACCTGCCAGGTCCTAGCGCTGGCCGGTTCCCCTGGTTTCCCTCAGGTCCTCTTAGTACATACTTGGAGTAGGCTGCGAGAGCTCACTTTATTACTTAGTTTTAAACCGTTTCGTTGTTTCAAAACACAATAACGCGTGGAGAGAAAAAATGACACAAGTGTAAACTAAAATCAAATCGCACAATCTACTTTTTTTTTGCAAAACTGGAACGCATACAATTGGCCGAACAACTTTAAGCATAGCCGCTTAGCTTAGCCACCGAGCTAACTACAGCTCAGGGTTGCCAGATCGTGACTAACAAATGGCAGAATTCTTAATCTCGTCGATCTGCAGATGAATACTTATTCAGACGGAAAATAATTTAGATTTAAATATTATTTGGGTACAACTGTCAGACGGTCTGATGCCATCGGTGAGGATTTTAAACTGTTATTTTCTTGGAAACACCAACCAATCTGGCAACCCTGCTATATCTTCGGTCCTAGCCTAGCTCCGCTCTCTTTCTGTACTAGACAAGACGCCGGTGATACGTTATTTTTTTCCCCTACCGCTATTCCACCAAACCCTCGTCTCTTGTGCTAGGATTGGTCAGTCGCATCCCGCCTTCTGCACCGTGACTGGCTAATAGTTCTAACTCACGAGCGGGACGGTGTGTATTAGCCAATCGTAGCGAAGGAGGCGGGATCATGTCGGAATACAGGCGAGAAAAAAAAATAACGCGCCGGTTATGGAGGAGTTTTTTTTTTTTTTATGCTAGCTATAACGCTAATAGACCTTAAGAGGCTAACTGAAGAAAAAAAAAAAACCCAACAACAACCGTTTTTAGTTGAATAGTGGGCTGTTTTTCCTTCATGTTAATCAGCCAAATGTTTCCACCTCCCGCTGTTAATATATTTGACTCGGTTTTTCGATGTTTAGAAACGGATTTAGCTTTTATTAAGATCGTGTCAGCTGTGTTAATAAAAGCTTAGCCTGGTGCTAGCTAATAGAAACCGTGTTCGTATTGTCTGGCGGCTCTCCAGATGCTTTAAAACGCTCCTTGGTTTGATTTTTAGGGGCGCCGTGTCCCACCCACAACCTTGGCTGAATCTCAAATGGCTCCCTCTTAGACCTTAAGTGCACTATATAGGCCCCAAACAGTGTCACAGTGACACTATCCTCTGTAGTGCACCTATAAAGGAAGTATGGAGGTGTTTGGGATTCAGCACTTGACACCTTCAACGCATCACTTAACATGTACCTGGAGCTACAGGTACACACTCGGTACTTTCTCACCACCCAAGGATTAAAAAAACAAACAAACCCAAAGATGTTCTCAAGATATGATTTTTCCCACATCCACATCTTCATGCTCATGAGCTATTTGTAAAAATAATATATTTCTTTCCAGAAACATGACTAAATCCTCTGGTGCTCAGAGATAATCTAGTCTCCGTCCCAAACTGATGATGAGTGTCCCCTCTTTATCTCTAACCAGTCTGAAGACATCATGACCGGTAGTGTTCAGACCAAATCCAAATAGCGGGAATGAAAATGATCAGCGAACACAACACGAGCCTTAAAAAGAAAAGGAAAAAAAAAAAAAGAACTATACAGCCTTTGGCAAGACTCTCATGTCAAAGATAAACTGTTGTACAAATTATGTTTTTAGACACACAAGAATTTTACTCCACTTCCTGTCATGGAATGATGCCAGCATCCTGACACTACTTCCTGGAAAACATGACTCTGTAGTGGTCGAAAGGAAGTGCCACTTGGAGGGAACATTTAACGATGTAACGAAGATGAAACCGGTGTTCTGGTGTCTCATGATTGCAAATTAACAACAAACTGAGAGGACTGAGGAGTTTAACATTTACATTCACTAAGACACTTAGTGCGAATTTGTATATTGGGCTAATTTGCATGAGCAATCAAACACGAATGCGTGAGGTAACAGTAAAACGTCAATCCTTTACCGCAGAGCTGTAATTCTGGCTCTTTTTATTTCTTTTCCAGTTACACAATGTGAATCTGATTTATGATTTATCTTGATCTAAGTTCACTAAATCTGGCCATGGCGTCTTGGGAGCAAAGCGTCACCTTTATCACGTCATGATGCTGTTCAGTAGAGAGTTCGAGTTAACATGAAGGCTGTAACTACAGGATCATGAAATCAAAACTGATGTCGAATCGAATCAAGTTCGAGTCCAGACAATGCCACGGCCACCCATGCCCGGGAGTCTAGACAGCAAGAAAAAGCCCGTGCTCTCTGCGTGTCAGTCACAGCAACGCTAGCCAATCACAGCTGTCAGCGAGCTCGTGTATGCGGAAGAGGGCAGATAGCGATTTCCTGCAGGAGGAATTGGTCAAGCGTGTGAGGGAGTGGGATTTATAAATCAGTCTCTGTTCAAATCCTGTCTCTGAAGAAAAATGTGCTATAATTATGTCATATATGTGTTATATATCGTTCAGACACAGTTGTCTCTTTGCACAGCTCCTGTCTGCTCATCTCCGAATGGACACTGACTCTGAGTTTTTCTGTTTTAGGGTCCGATGGGGACGATTGCAGCAAGAATGGCAAAAAAACGACGGAAACCATGACACTGAGGAAGGAGGGTATGGATTCATCCTTTTCTGCTCTTTTCACATCCAGTGTCATCGGTTGCCTAAAAACATGTATAAATTTGACTCTTTAATCCACATGGCTGCTTTAAGTACAGCGGCATGCGGAAGTTTTCACCCCCTGTAGTGTCCAGATGAAAAGGTTTTTTTTTCTGTGTAATCGTGTAACAAAAGAAAAAAAAAAATCAACATCAGCGATCATCTTCACAGATATGTCGATCTTCGGTCACTATCCGGGGCACGACGACTTTTACCTGGTGGTGTGCAGCCACTGCAGTCAGGTGGTGAAGCCACAGGCGTTTGAGAAGCATTGTGAGAGGAGGCACGGCTCGGTCGGGAAGCTCTATGCACACCTGCGCTCCACACCGCCGGCCGGCCAGCAGCGCTCACACGCCCGCCATGGACACGCCCCACCCACTGCTGGCCACGGTGCAGGCGGCTGGAGCGGGAAGAGCCAGGGCGGAGGAGGAGGAGCGGCACGCCCGTCGCCCCAGTCACCCTCCACTCCACCTCAGTTTAAACACACCAAGACGCCCAAGGACGGAGTTCGGTAAGACGCGTAATTGTTTGGGGTGTTCTTGCCAAAAGAGAGTTTTTACTCTCTCTTAGCTGGACACGGATTAAACTTAACCGAGTCAGCTTGAAGGGCTTCAACGGTTCTGAGAACTCGAATAAGTGGCAAAATGTCCTCTAGATTAAATCACACGTCTGTTTGCCGTGACTCTTTCTAACAGAAATCTTTGTCTTTGTGTTCGGTGTTGCTCGCCTCCTCACGCAGCCTTTCACCTCTGGAAAAGACGTCCAGTTCTGGTCACTCAGAGTCCACCGTATTCAAGCAGCCTCCACCACTGGAGCCCCCGCGTAGCTCTCCTCCCCCGAGTCTCAGAGACCCGCCGTGGCCCTACGGAGGCCCGTCTCCCAGCCGACCCTCGCCGGGCTCCACCGAGAAGTCCCCGGCACAGAGAGCAGAGTCTGGCTCGGCCAACGCCGCAGCATCGCACGCCCGCAGCAACCGGCCGTATAAGACCTCAAGTAAGCACCAGATGAGATCACATAGCTTGAGAATTTAGCTTGTATTGCTGTTAAGTTGAGCTGCATCACAGTGATATTGAAGTAGATTAAAGTTAAAGTAATGTTTCTCGGAAAGTCTTAACAAATTTGCTCGTCTCCATATTTAAACCATATCTGGTTTACACACACATTAGGTTTTCCTTTTTGATCTTAACTGTCATTATGGTTAACTTAAAATGGATTAAATGGACAAAAATGTCTCGTGTCTCCACTTAATGCAGAAAAAGAGTGTGACCTGGACAAACACTGTGGCGTGTTGGATCCGGAGAGGAAGAAAGTTTGTACGCGGCTGTTAACCTGCAATGTGAGTTCCCTCTCCTTCTCCCTGTACCTAAAATGCTAACTTTGTTAACATTGACCACGATTACGCTATTCGTGGACTAATTTTCTTTAGTGGACAACATGTTTAAAAAGAAGTCAATGTAACACGTGTAGTAGTCTTAATATTGGCTCAGTTATGACCACAACAGCTGCTAAAATTAGTTTTTAAGGCCATGAAACCACATGACTGCCTCATGCAGTCAATTAAACAATTTTTGTGCAGTCTCTGTGTGGAGGTAGATTAGTTTCTGCTTTCTTAAGTGTGTGTGTGCGTGTGTGTGGTAGGTAGGCTTTACCCGTGGTGTTTGATGGGAGCTGTGTTCTGTAAGATTATACAGACGTTTTTGAAATTAATGTCTATATCTGTAGGCTGATAGGAAGTTACACGGACATGACTTACAGGAAATGAGGAAGGAATTACAGGAAATGACTCTCTGTCCTTTGTCAAACTTGGTCAACAGTGCCTTATTTTGATTTATTTTTTTTGCAAGTTGGAAGTACTGAAAATAAGGCAGCACTAAAAAAAAAAAAAGTAGCGTAGGTGATTTTGAACAATACAGACTGCACTATGCTTTTAAAATAAACAAACAAAAAAAAAAAACATCCAGTGAGCAGCGGCTGTCAGACATGCCAGCATTCACACAATCAGAAGTCAGGAATGTTTAAATGAAAGTCACATTTTTGTTTAAATTTCAGTATCAAACAGGTTCAAAACTTGAATATGAAACTAGTTATAGGGAGAGTGTTCATGCTGATGCCTGTTTTTCTCTTTAACGTAACATAATACTGCTAAATCATTGTTTTAGCCGAATACAATACAAATTAACATAACTATTCTCCTTCCCTCCATCAGATCCACTCCATTCACCAGCGGCGGAAGGTCGTAGGTCGAAGCAAGAACTTTGACCAGCTGGTGGCGGAACTGAAGATGGTCTCAAAAAATCGAGAGCGTATCGCTCAGAGCCACGAGGAGTCGGCCGCTCAGTCCCCGAGCCCCGAGACTCCCAGAGAGCCGAACGCCTCGCCGCACTGCAGGAGACCCCTGAGCAACTCTCCTGCCTTCAGGTAAGAGTCCGGGTCAGAGCATCTCAGGTCTCGATTTCAGTGAGAGCAGAGTCATAGAACTTCATCTCTTGCATCTGAGTCAGAGAGTTTTATATCTCACGCCCAAGTCAGAGTACTTCATCTCTCACACTCAGTCAGAGAGCCTTTCATGTCCGAGTCAGAATGCT
This sequence comes from Pangasius sanitwongsei, assembly GCA_037576675.1. Lineage (NCBI taxonomy): Eukaryota > Metazoa > Chordata > Actinopteri > Siluriformes > Pangasiidae > Pangasius > Pangasius sanitwongsei. The sequence continues at coordinate 2,275,473 of CM075022.1, forward strand.
TAATCTCTCAAATCCGAGTCAGAGCCCTTCATCTTTCGCATCCGAATCACACCATTTTATTTCTCAAATCCAAGTTAGAAAGCTTTAAGGATTGTGATAAAT
>CM075022.1:2281932-2292359 GCA_037576675.1 Pangasius sanitwongsei
TTTTTTTAAATGTAGAAACATTTAACTTCATTATTTTTGAAGGCATCTTTGCTCTACAGCATTTCTTTGCATGTGCCCAAGACATCTGCACAGTACTTTATTTAATAACAATAATATTAATAACTATTATTATTACTATTAGTAGTAGTAGTATTCGTTTTGAATCTAAAATCTACATGTTTTACAGATTTAATAAAGCATATTACTCATATCCAAACTCATCAGAGTATTACGAATCATAAAAAGTATATTTAATAGGGTAAAGACCCGAGAACTATGGACAGGACACATTAAAAACAAGTATGTTTTTAACCTGACAAACCGTAAGCCAGTATTCAGTATTTTATAACCAATCAAGGACTAGTTAAGTCATCAGTTGTACTGGGAACATTTTGCTTTTCCCAGTTTGGGTCGTTTCTTTACAGCGTGGTGTTTTCCTGTTTCCCGGCCCGTTTTTGTAAATCCCTGCTGGGAAATGAATGGGCTCAGAGTGCAGGGTTGATCAGGGTGTCTGCACCCACCAAGGGTTCAGGTAGTCCTGAGACTGAGCAGAAAATTTGAGTCATCAGCTTTTAACCTAACCCTGTCAGCTTAATGAGGTGTGTTTGGGTGTTTTCCCACCTATCAACATTCATGCTGTTTGCGTAATCAGCCTCAATTCAGTTGCTTCTGCAGGTCTGTTTTCTGTTTGGTCGGGTTGGGATTCACAAATTTGAGCAGACCAGTAATTCATTTAAAAAAAAAAAAAAAACCACACACACACACACACACACACATTCTTGTTGACAGGAGTGCGAGAAATGGTGGGAACGCCTTCACAAAAGACTTTCATTCATTGGTCAGATTTGTGTTGATTTATGACATAAAATCCCAATTAAATCCAGTTCAGTTCCAGGTTGTAATACTACAAAATGTGGAAAAGCTAAAAGGGGGTAAATACTTATGCAAGGCACTGTACATGTTTTTTTTTTTTTTCTTTTTCCTGCTGAAGCTTGCCTGAAGACTACTTCATGCTTTGTCAGAACCACCTAAATTTAACTCCTTAAATCCTGGAATGCTCAGGATAGTAAGAGTTTTTTTGCTTTTTGCAGGAGATTAAAAAAAAAGGAGTAACATTAGATGAAAGGTGAGTTTAAAACAGGCTTAACCCAACTAATTACTGAGATATGAGCCAAGGCAGGCATGAAAGTGCAGCGAACCATGCAGAAATAAAGCAGAAATGTGCTCAGCATGGCAACTACAGGATCCATTGATAAAGTGTCTGATATTTCCAAGACAGCAGACGTGATTTTTTACGATTGGATTTGGACCAACTGCTAAAAGATCACCTGCACCTGGGCCACACTACAACATTTATACAATCCTCAGGGTGAATACATGAGCTATTCACAACTTTTTGCTCCTCTTTCAGTCATCATATCCCACAAAACAAATCTTTTAGATTATGCTCAGTCCCGAACAATGATCTTGAACCTGGGATCTCACAGAATTTCTCATGAAGAGGTGTGACGTCAGATGAAAAGAAGCACAGCATCGCTGTGTCATTGCTCAGTCTTTCCACACACGACTTCAGGATTGCGTGTCACCCCACGTAGCGCAATGTTCCTGCACAATAATCAGGCTACGATTTCAGATCACATTTTCGTGATCGTCAGAGGGCTGGATCAGCCGCACACTCGGCTCAGTTATCATCTGAGCATCATGAGGCGTTAAGGATCAAGAGAGTAAAATACACAAGCCGACTTAATGTAGCTTACGAATTGAAGAAGTAAAGAAGGAAAATGCAAATCATGATCATCTTCCATGTTCACTCTAACCTCCAGGTGCACATTTGTTTATTTGCAGGTCTCTTCTCTTGGCACCCGCTCTGCATGTCACTCGGGGTAAGTTCCTGAAACACGGCTTTAATCCAAACTAAACATTACACAACAGTTAGCCCTTTGCATCTGAAAAAAAAATGCCCTTTTCCTTTTGTTTCCCTTCCTTTTCTCTCTAGCAGTCTTTTGCATTGCTCCTTTCTTAAATTTTTTTGTTCGAGGATGATGAATGTCTAACTGGCGCACGGCCTCGAGGCCAGTCGATGAATAATACACAACGCTCCTGAATTATGAATAGTATACGGCTGAACAGTGAGATAATTAGGCTCGCACCTCTCCCCTCGGCATGCCGGCACTGAGTCTATAGTTACGACTGACTCAGGACACAGAACACTTTTCCATCGCAGTGACGCGCTGAGCAGTGTGGCGTGACCCTCCTGCTCCTCATCTGTACACAGTCTCCTATTGTACTGGGTGCCAATAATAAAACCTCAGTGATGGTGTGCCTTACAGTTTCCCTTCCTAGAGCAATCAACAGAGATGTTAAATTTATGCTTTTTCCAGCTGAAGTTAATTAGACTTGGTGATTACACTGAGTGTGTTTACATTATATATAAGATTTCCTGGATTTTAAAACTGATTAAATAATCAGTTGCTTGAGCTGACAGTATACCAATAATAGCTTCATTCTACGTATAAGTCTGGATCTAGTGATGGATGCTGGGAGTTTAAGGGGTTAATCTGATACCTTTTGTTTTTCCAATTTCAGTGGAAGACGTGAGTGTAGGTGTGGAAGAATGAAACATCAAAAAATTAATTAACCTCTGCACCCCATGGTGGCAAAACAAACTCCGGAATAAATGTCTGCCAGTAAATCAACAGCAAGCAGCCAGAAATTACAATTTTACTACACATCTTTCTTGTTCAGTGGGTTTATTGACGACTCTAAATGTGCAGTGTTGTGTATTCGGCAAGGATGTAGACCTATTATCACATCACTACTCAAATTATGGCCCAGTTATCAGATCATTTATTTTGTACATGTAAGCATAGTCAGTGTACTGGACCAAAGTCTAGTTTTGGTCGTAGTGTTTTCCTGCGTAGCTCTAATCCAAGGCTTGTAAGAAGTTTCTTCAAATGAGAATCCTAAAAGTTTAATCTCAGAATGCGACACCACAACGTTCTGTATTTCTCCCTGTTCCAATACACACGATTCAGTGTCATGTGTATTAGACAAGGAGAAACATGACGAAATGGGTGTGTGTGTGTCTTTCCTTTCCAAGGCTGTACGTTCTGCAGGTACATTCACATTAGCCAAAAATTCAGTGAAACACATTCGTACGATTGAAGTGTTTCATATTGTGCAGTTTGATTTTAATCGGGGAGGAGGATGGACGGACAGTGTAACCTACGTTCACATTAGCAAGTCACAGAGTAGAGATTTCAGCAACAAAGCAACAGCGTGACAAGCGACATATGAAGAGAGATTTTCTCTATTTTTTGCAAATTAGTTCTGACACAATAAAGCAGCACATCCAAACGACTGAGTGGAATGATTCCTCGCGAACAATCCTATGGCACGTTCAGTCCGATGTTTCTTTACTCACAACTTTAGTTTCTAGCTCCAGTTAGTTCCCCTTTACCCTTTGGGGGAAAAAAAACAACAACATATAACCATGGTTTCTTCTTATCCTGTTATGTACAGCGACTCAGTAAATGTGTACAGAGGCATTACAAAGACAAATAATCTTGGAAGAGAGTAGCAAAGATCATTAGTACCTCTGGTGAGAGCACGTAGCTAACTTTGCTAATCTAAAAATAAACAAAAACAACAACAAAAAAGAACTCAAAATGCTGCAGGTCTACAAGCGACACGAGTGACATGTTACCTACTAGTGTGAACATAGTGTAAGCTTTGTGGAGTCTGAGGCCACGCCTCCTTGACTATGACTGACAGGCACAGAAGGAGCAGTGAGAAAAGATGAGTGTGTGGTACGAAACCCTGTTAAACTCATCTACTCTTTTCTTTCCCCTCTCAGTTCTGCCTGTGCATGACGGAGGGGATCCTGCTCTTCTCGGGTGAGGGTTCTCCGTGCTGCTTAATGTCCCGTAAGGGGAAGATCCGCATACACTGGTTCCTGCAGGTGCTGCTGCTGCTTTTCGCAGCCATGGGCCTCGGCTTCATGGTGGCCAGTAAGAGGAAGTCGGAGCACCCCCACCTGGAGACATGGCACAGCCTGCTGGGCGTCGGGACGCTGGTGGCCACGGTGCTGCAGGTGGCCTGCGGCATGTGCCTGCTCTTCCCCAAGCTCATCCACACCGTTTCCGTGCCCCGGCTGCGGCTCTACCACGCCACCTGCGGCCTCGTGGCCTACCTGCTGGCCACCGTCACCGTCACAGCGGCCTTATTCAGCGACTGGTTCCAGGCCACCGTCAAGGGGCCGATTTGGTACGCCTTCCTGCTCCTGCCTCCGTTCCCTGCTCTGGTGGTGATGAACCAAATCACAAACACCTTCCTGCCTAAGAAGAAGCTAACGACGTGAACCGTCATGACAAGCACAAACTGACACAATATAAAAAATGGACTTATACTGCCTATTAGGGTTCCAAAATGATCCGCACACTCTCCTGGTCTTTTTTTTTTTTTACAACTCGACTTCACAAGTTGTGATGCAATGTTGAGCTTTTCCAATATGGCGGAACTCATAGTGGTCGATGCTAAGTGTAATTACAGTGTAATTTTAAATGAACTGCGATTTTTCATAGTAATCCCTGAAGAAAATGGTTATATTCCTAATAATTTCGTCTCGTTTCCACCATCACTAAGCCTTTACTTCGTGTGTATTAAACACTTAACAACCAGATGCAAGGTAACTAAGCTAACACTTAGCTTCAGTCAGTCGCTTATGGTTGTCATCCATATTTCGCACAACTCTAGCATGTTAAATACACATGTTTATGTTTTGTTTGAAGACACTATGTAAAACAAGCTGCACTTGAAGCGTGACGTATCTCCTGTGAAAACATACTTGCACATTTTTTAAGGTGTATTTTTGTGTGCGCGCGCACGCTTAAAGAAATGATACTTCACTTTAATTCGAGAAGCATGTTTGTGGACGGAATAATGTGTGTACATCTGTACTTTAACAGCTGTATTATGCTTCCTCTTAGACGTGTGTCGATATCAGATATTTATGATAATTTCCTAACCTTTTATAACGGTGTAGCACAGGAAAGAATTTTAGCTACAAGTTACATTTAGCAAGAGTTCAGTCTGTCAGTTTTTCTTAACCTTTATGGCACTCTCATCTGGTGAACTGGATTGTGTTATCCTCAGTACGTGTGCTGCTGCGTTGAAATTTAGCTATACTGAGTATTTCTGGAGTATTTCTTTAGGAATTTAGCAGCACTTCTGAGCTAAATATTGACCTTACTGAAATTTTTAATTGTTTCCAGTCACTCTGCCTTTACACTGTCCGTATACAAACACATGAATTATTACTAATGGTTTTGGTAATAATAATAGCTGCCCTTGTGTGGCCTTTAAAATGGTGCCTATCCCCAGTTAGCAATATTTTGAAGCGTATACACTAATAATGTGTGTGTGTGTGTGGGTGGAGTTTTATATGTAAAAGATAAGGCAAAAAAGGGAAGAACCATGAAATGATGGAAAGTCTGTTACGTGCTGACATGAACAGCATGACGGCAATAACGATGCATAAATAGAGGCCTTGTTGTCATGGTTACATTCTATATCTCGTGTATGAATCTGCTTTAGAGAATTCCAGTACCAGAAAACAACATACACATGTCAACCCATCAGAAACAAGTATTTTATATGTTCATGGTACAATATACGCGATATACTGTATAACTGATTGTCAGCGCATTCCTACTTGGGTGTGAGGATGTGCCTCTACTTAGATTTACTCTCGATCCTGCGTACACACAAACCCTTAGCGGAAGAAAAGTGTCATCACGGAAAAATGAATTTTTCATCAGTCATGTCAGCATCATTGCTGACTTCGGTGCTCAGGACAAGGGTTTGCGAATACTCATGGCCAGTTGTAATTCACACTAAACACACGTCATCAGTCAAAGAGAGTAACTCGATAAATGACATTATGTTCGTAGAAAAAGGTCAAAAGGTCACAAAGTTTACGCACAAACCGATGTGTACGCACGGTTGATAATCTACGACCTCTGAGGTCCCTTGGCCTGTTGAGCTTCACAGTACACACTGAAAGGAATCATGGGACAAAAAAAAACCCTGTTGCTCTCAGAGTGAGGATTTTAATTTAAATTTATCGAGTATTTGTTAACTGAGGTTTTGCTCTGAGATCATCCTGGTTTTAAACTTAAATGCTTGAATAAAGGTCAACTTTGCATTTGCTGAACTGTATTTATTCTAAAGGACACTACATTTAAAGCCGATTTCAACTTTTGTACCGTAAAATGGGGACGAGAACACCTTCTGGCACAAAGTTTTCCTAAAACTATCGTACCATATTGTTACACTTACGGAGCAGCTGATCTCTGATGGGTGGATTTAATACACTGTACTGCTGTGGTGTTGTTTTATTTCTTTTTGAAGAGCATCTGGAGCACACACTAGTGATTTCGCAATCCTAAAGCCAATTCCTTTATGTAATCAGCTCGAGTGGAGTTTGTTTGCTGACCCCTCGGAGAGCGAGTCAACACCCGCGTACACTTTAGGATCAGAACTTACACAAAAGGCATTGCAGTGAGAGATTTTAGAGAATATATAATATGCACTTTTAGATTAAAGAGGTAAATGGTATAAAATGGCAGTGATGGATTGTATAAATGTACATCAGCAATAAAATACTGTTTCAAAATATAATGTGAATTTATTATTTTTTTAAAATCTCGTTTTATGTAGCTAAATAGTCCAGCAGTACACTGCGGCTGATATAATATGACTGTACATACACACTTAAGAGGGGGAAAATATCCAACTAGAACCCTAATGATGCTTCATTAAAGGTTTACAGGTTCTTTCAAGAACCTCCACAGAAATCTCACAACACAAATTAATCAGCCATGTGCAAGGGAGCAGGTTTTCCAAAAAGGCTCTCCTCTGACACACTAATCCCTTTGTGCTGCATGTAAATGTCAGGAGGAAAAGGCACTAATGGTGTTAACCCTCCAACTTAGTGAAAATGTAGCTGATCAGGGAAGACATTTTCAGTGTCTTAAGTTTACTTCTTTAGTTTTATACGCTACAGTGAACAGTGATAAAGTAAACTGCACGTCGATATCAGACTTGTCCAAAATGACGTTGACGTTGTCAGACAAAAAAAATAAAAATACATGGGTACATATTGGGGTAAGAGAAGAATTGTGAAAATTTACTTTTGGCCAAATAGTTCCTTTATATATGTCTATATATATGTGCTATATATGTCTATCTTTGCTTTGCAGAATAAGAACCATTTCAAATTACATTATTAGGTGTCATTTATGGATTTTATCTCCTTCCCAAAATATGTACATCTTGTGGCTGAATTTCCATCTGCTTCCTGAATTTTATTTTCGCTTTACAAGAGAAATAAAAATAGTGAAATTGAAATGTCATTATTTTTGATACAGCCTTGGTGTCTCTGGGACTAAAAGGAATGTCTAAAAGTAAAGACAGGACACTTGGTGTCCCCAGAGATGTCTAGACAGACAGGGTGAACACACACACACACACACACACACACATTATGCAATCATTACCACAGCAGCTTTATAAATCAATAATGCCTCATTTTCCTGTGCATATATAACGCCCCTCCGAGAGAGTAAGATGATAAGATTAAAACTAAATTACTGGTTGCTGTATATGCAGTCACACAAACATTCGCCGTCTCATCAGTTAGCAATTTAAACATTATATAATGATATAAATCAGTTAACCTGCTCATCGGCAGCAGCCTGAACCGTGCTGTCGTCTTTCCATATGCCATCTGGCCCTCCTTCATCTCATTTACGACATGTGGTGCACACACACACACACACACACACACACACAGAACCTCTAATATCCTGAAGAGCTATAGACTTGAATCTGCACCACGAGCTGTGTGTGTTTTCAGGTAATAGTGGATTAATATACTGTGTTTGTCTATAATATATGATGTATAATTAAATGCTTTAAAGATCATGTACTCTTTAAAGTTTAAAGCTGAGACAGAAAGGTGTGTGTGTGTGTGTGTTTTGCCAACATATTTGTTCTCCTGTATAAACATGACTCTACTGGTTCTCCTCACAGATCAGTGTGACGCGGCCCGTCAGCAAGTCCTCCATATTAACTGCAACGATCCCCGAGTCAGCCGCTGCCTCCCCGCCGTCACCCAGGGCAACAAACACCTGTTGGGAGCCGGCCAGCTGTGATTGGTCGAGCCCGACGATCTGTGCCGCCCCTTCAGCTGAGGCATCTTCTGTCTGGATCACCTGATTGGGAGAGAAAACAGTATATAATAAAATTATACACAATAAAATGTCCATGACATACAGTATCTGGTGATACATTTCTGAATAAAAACATAAGGTGTGGGGAAAAAATGATTCACTCCAACCGACTGGATCTGACATTTTTGTCACATTTTTATTCCTTGAGGAAAATGTTGATTTTCTCAGTATTTTCTTTTCAAAAATCAGATTTGCATGCTGCTATGTTTGAGATGTTTGTGATCTCACTAAATCAGCTCAATGGCTTCAATCAATCATGGTTCAATATAATAAATTATATTATATACCTCTAATAAATTATTAGAGGTAGCCAAAAATGTAAGCTCACAATTTGCATATTCATAAAACCTTACATTTGCTCAGAGTTAAGGTGTTAAAGTGTTCCTAAATTTTTTATTATTTTTTTTCCAGTAATGAAAAAAACACCCTGAGCACAAACACAGCCTGTGCTAGTGGGAGGAGTTACCATTTGGGAGGTGGAGCCATGAGCCTGTAGCCCCTCCTCCTGGACAAGCTGCAAGTGGTTGGTGAGGAAGTGCTGCTGGAACTCGGCTTCGGAGAGGAAGGACAGCGAGCAGACGGCGCAGGCAAACACGGATCCCTGCTGGCTCACGTGTTCGCTCGACATGTGCTGCTGCAACTCCTGCTCGCTGCTCAGAGCACGAGGACAGTACACACACCTCCACACAAGGGCATCTGAAAGGAACACACACATCAATGTGTCTACGAGCCAAACATTTTAGGAGAAGCTGGAATACTTCATCAGATAAAATACTAACATGGGTAACAAGATCCACCCAGAATGTGCATTAAGAAACACATGAAGCCTTGGCATCCAAGTATTAGGAAATAAAGGTGAGCTTTTGGTATATTTTCTTGCACACCAAGCCTTCAGGGACACCTATATTTCAATTTTGCCAAAAAAATCCCAGCATCTCTACAATATTTACCTGCCTGTGCCTCCTTTTCACCCTCTTCAGCCACAGCACGAGTTTCTTTAAAAATAATAACAATAATAAAATTGTTATGCATGAAACTGTAATGAACTGAATTAAAGACAGGCATTAAGCAGACAGCCCGAGGCACCGGGGTCCTTCCTCACCTGGGTGTTTGGTTATGTTGTGTTTAAACAAGCTGCTCCTGTTGCAGAAGGTCTTGTCGCAGATCTTACAGTGCAGAAGGTGTGAAATCGAGCGACCGCCCTCCGCCGTCACCGCGTCCGGGTGTGTGGTGCGATTGTGGTACCACAACCCTGAGAGAGTCTGATACACACACAGCAAAGATGCACACAATCATTACTGACTAATATTCATTACAGCCTGACCAGAAGATCTGGTGCAAAGAAACCGATCCAAATGTCATGCTTTCTTTCTTTCTTTATTTACTTATTATAATCATCTTATTATTCATTTGATCTTTAAGAAAAGAGATTTAAACCATTTCCAAGCGTTCAGACTTGTTCAGACCATGTGGTGTGGTGATTTGCTCGCCTGGTAGGATTTGTGGCAGCTCTGGCAGCTGTAGGGTTTGCTGCCGTCGTGGACGCTCATGTGTTTCTCCAGCTGAGCCGCGGTGTTTAGGATCTTATTGCACTCGGGACACTGGTGCAGCTCTTTAGGGTGAACCTCCTGAATGTGCTCTCGAAGCTTCTCCAGACAACTGAAGCTCACTCGACACTTCTGACAGTCGTGCGGGTCTGAGATATCTGTCAGGGAGAGACGGGTTTTAGGTCAGAGTCAGGATTAGTGGAGTGTTTAAAATCATTGCTGTATAGTAGTAAATTATAGATACAGAATGTAATAATTGTGTGTGTGTGTGTGTACTCACTGTGGAAGGTCTGCAGGTGTACTGAGAGCCCGTTGGCCTGTTTGAAGCCTTTCCCACACTCTCTACACACATACGGTTTGTCTCCTGTGTGTGTGCGCACGTGCCGCGTCAGCTCGATGGACTGCGCAAACGTAGCCGAGCAGTACTGACACGAGTACATCTTACCTGAGACAGGTAGACACATGTAAAGACATGTAGAGACATATAGACATAAGTCAGGTATAGACAAGTAGAGGAGACATGGGAAGAGACAGGTAAGGACAGGTAGAGACAGGTAGAGGAGACATGGGAAGAGACAGGTAAGGA
>CM075022.1:2292369-2327529 GCA_037576675.1 Pangasius sanitwongsei
GTAGAGGAGACATGGGAAGAGACAGGTAAGGACAGGTAGAGACAGGTAGAGGAGACATGGGAAGAGACAGGTAAGGACAGGACAGGTCTGTTGCGTGTTTGGTGTGTACATGTTGTGAGCTGTCGTACCCTCTGAGTGTTTCTTCTTGGTGTGGTAGGACAGCGCAGCGGCCACGGCGAAGCTCATGTCACAGTGCTTGCAGCGGTATGGTTTCTCCCCCGTGTGCAGCCGCATGTGGTTCTTCAGGGACGAGTTGGCGGCAAACTTGGCGCCGCATTCCTCACACGCGTACGGCCTTTCCTCCAAATGCTCAGTGCGTCTGTGGTACAACAGACCTGCAACACAACAGCAACCTTAAAATATCCGAGTGCACACCTGCTGATCCAGGATCAGTTTTTTTCCACTTATCTCCTTCAGCTATAGGAATAAGCGGCAACTGATTCTAGATCAGTGCTGTTATGACTTACACCAGGTTGTCCTGATGATTTAATGGGGAGCTGAAAATGTGAGAGAAGTTGCTTTAAAGGTGCAATCAGTAAAATGTCACACACACTACATACTTGTGAAAATGTGAAACGAAGTGTAATGAACCTTTTTACATTTTATTGTAATCAGACTGCAGAATCAGTTTTTTTTTTTTATTTATCATTGCAGCGTAATATACAGCCTTATGTTTGAGCATGAATATTTGGAAATTCTATCAAAATGCTGAGAGATACAATTCTATGTAACTGAACATAATTATGATAATACTATAAATAACATATTAAATGTTTAATGCCAGAATTTTCACTTAACTTTCACATACAGACCAAAACCGTGAGTGTGTGTGCGCTCACCAGAAGGGTGTTTAAATGTTTTTCCACAGAGCTCACACGACACTGGCTCTACTTTCTTCCTCTTAACTGGAGGGCCGTCGTGAGTCTCGGCTCGGTGCTGCTGCAGGGCTGTGACTGATGGGAACACGGCGGAGCACTCGGCGCAGCGTTGCACTCTGTCCGGACAGAACGCACACTGCTTCTTGTGCTTTAGCAGACGACACTTGAAGTCAAAGGTCTTGTTGCACCACTGGCAGCTGTAGGACACGACGACGCCCTTCCTCCTCCTGTGTGTGTGATCTTCATCCTTCTCCTCTTCCTCCTCCTCTTTCTCTGAGCCTGCAGTCTCCTCATCGTTTTCCACTTCTATTTAAAGGTACAATCAGCGATTTTAGCTGGTACTTATAAAACTTTCCCTTCAAAGCCACACCCCCAAAAACACATAAGTTCAGGCTAGACATTTTGGATGCTAGTGTAAGAGGCGGAGCTTTTGGAAGCAGAGACGTGTCTTTGTTCTGATTCGTTAGATGGTGCTGGTTCACATCATTGTCATCATCATCATCACATTCCAATTACAGGTTCTTGAGTGCCATGGAGTGTGAAGTTTCTTTTCTGTTCCTATATTTTATTAATATTTTATTGACATTCTAATCAGAAATTTATTGATATTACAAAAACTGTTTTTGCTAACCACACCTTTAAGAGTGAAATATACTGTAAACAGTGCAAGTAGATTTGTTTTTTTAATCTTTGTTAAATTTGTTATAGTGAAAAAAAATCCCATGTGCAGTTTTTTCTTTGATTAAACACTGGATTAAAGTTACAGCCTACTGTACATTATAAATTATAAAGCCTTACCAACATGGCTGAGCTCCTCGATGAGGACAGAAAGCTGGGGGAAGCTCGCCTGGCTCATGGACAGGAGGTGGCAAAGCGGCTGGACGTGCTGCGACTCTCTGCTCAGTACTCGGTCCAAAACCTGCTGCATGGACTCCGTTCCTCCGTCAGCACCACGGCAGCTCTGCAGGAACTGACAATTACGCAAGAGGTTCATGTCAAGCTCTAATGCATTCATGTCATATCAGTTAATAACAGGTTTCCGATTTGTAAACACTGCATCAAACCCATAATTACATAAGTATTCATAATTATAAGCTGCACAGTTTCGGAAAGATGTGTATGGCATCATGTTATGAGCAAACATGACTGAAGCTACAGGGTGTTCCTATTCAAGTGGTTGGAGCAGTACTGAGGGGTTTTGCAGTTTCTTGGTAACATGCATATTTTTTTTCTTGCCCTATTAATACCAAGAGAGAAAAAAGAGAGACTGGCGAGGGAACAACTGTTTATAGCTACTATGTATGACATGTTGTTCTCTAATGAATAACAAATTGCTGTGTTATAAAAGGAATAAAACACTTCAGGATGTGCTGCTATAGGAAAATAATCAGCTTCATGGTGTAACTCCACCACTCCGTCATTGATTATTTTCCTATTACAGCACGCTCTGTTTCTTTATTTCCCCATATATTTTATCATATTGTGAAAATGGAGTCCCATAACACTGTTTTAACCAGAGAGACTGCTACAGGAAAGAAACTATTCCGATGTTGTGCTGTTTTTGTAATCGGTGACCTGAAACGCCTTCCTGTTGGCAGTTTTTGGAACAGACTCTTTGCACGGTTTGAGGTGTCTCGCCTTCGCATTCTGGAGACGTGCAGGTCACGTAGCGGAGGCAGAGCGCAGCCCACGGTGCTCTGAGCCGTCTCGACAAATCTACAGAGAATCTGAGACTAATCTGTTCGATTAACAGTGTACTTCACACACGCTCACCTCAGTGACGTCTTTATCGTGGTCCAAACTGCCCGCAGCTCTTTCCAGGTCAGGGATTTCATTGATTGTTTCCAGAATGAGCTTTTTGTGCTTGAACAAGGCATCCACTCGGGCAACTAGAGACAGAAAAAAAACGTAAAACACAGTACAGAGCTGCAGCAAGACTACTGGCAGTGATACGATAGCTCAGGAGGGATTTAAATGTGTTACATTTAGAAGGAATTAGAGTACTGAGTACTAAGATGCATTTACAGTATGGTCATGTTTGACTTCTCAGTTTGAGGAATAAATCAAATTCTGAAACCATACAAAAGAAAAAAAAACAAGTTATTATACCAGTGTGTATGAGTTCCTGAGCTTCTGGTTTCGCCCTGATTTCCTGGGTGACGAGTCGGAGCTCTGGGTTGTGAGTCGCGGCCCAGAACAGGAGCCTCCATACCGTCAGAGGCTGAACCGAACCTCCATCCAGAGCAGCTCTGAGCAGCTTCTCCACTTTCCCATCAGCCTCTTTCTGCAGGACCTAGACACACACACACACACGATTTACTCAATTACTGAGCAATGAACTCACTATTAATTCGGAGGACGTGACTGCACAGGGATTATATAATATTACAGTAGTATAATATAATGCAATAGTTTATTATAAAGTAATCTAATAGTTTAACAAGTATCTAAGGTAGGTAATTTTAGGTGAAAGATTGGGTGATGTCATATCATCAAGCTTGTGACTGGCTGATCAATTTTAGCAAAATCTGAGCGTTCATGAGACTAGTCCAGACTATTTTTGTTTGATTATTGTTAGGTTAATGCACAATTTATAAGATATACACTGCATTATGCTGCTTTGTAAAATCACAGCACCTGCTAGAGATGTGCAAAAAAGCACATTACTGTCCGGAAAACTTTTTTATCTTTAAATTAGGAAGTGTGTGATATGAGTGTTACCTCTCTCTGGTCAGACGAGATGCTAGGCCCTTCCTCCAAACTCCGCCTGATGATCTGAGCCTCCAGATTCAGCGCACACAGTCTGTTCTGGAAAGTTCTCAACAGCGACACACCAGTGCGGTCGTCCTTCATCTTACCTGACAATCACATACAATAAGAGTGTTAAAGTGAAACAAATAATAATGATTGAGTGTATGTGTGTGTGTGTGTGTGTGTGAGATATATTTCCCACTTTGTCACATTTTGACAGGATACCTGCAGTATTTGTGCTGCTGTCCTCCGCCTCCTTTAGCAGCAGCAGTACAGACGTTTCCTCTATTCCTCTCTCAGTGAGCGTTCTCAGCAGCTTCCTCAGCACCTGCCCATGATTCTGCTCTCCACTGCACTCCAGCAGAACCTGCAACATGGAATTCATCCAGAAAATTAAGATCTTATAAGTATAATTTTTCCAAATAATTAATAATGCACAGTATCCAATAAACCCTTAAAGAATGCTTGAAGACCTTTTTTTCTACGAGTGTAGGTTTGGATAGGGTTTGGATTAAACCCATTCATTTCACCTGAGCAGTCAAACAAGGTAAAAATCTTGTGATGTGCCTCTGGGCCTGTACTACTTTAGCCGGCTGTGGGGCGCGACTTTGAGGTATTTGTAATGCTAAACACCTGTAGAGAATTATAAAAAGGTTTCTGGTTCTCAGGCTTAGCCCCTTCTGTTACCCTTTTGGCCCTCTGTTATTTTCAGTTGGTTCTTGTTATTCTTTTGTTACCTTTGTTTTTGTGTATTAGTTAGTTTGGGGACTGAAATGTTTGCAGGCCTGTATGTTATGTTGGAATGTGATGTTATTATTTTGCGCTTGTGTTAATTATGTATTCTTTATTTACGTTGAGGTTCCGAGGGGAATGTTTTTGCAAAGCGGTGCTTTCCCTATTTAGTTATGTTGTGTTGTAAATTCTATTTTTGTTAATAAAAACTTTGTTTGATTTACAATAGTTCTCGTTGCCTCCTTCATTTGTCGCGGTGTTGAGCCGGCCGTGAATATCTATAAACAATCAATAAAATTTCTAAAATTGTGGATCCCCTGGATATGTTTCACAGACCTCACTTTGAGAATCCTGGACACAGAGCATTGCATTAACAACGAAGTGGATGAGAGCAATTAAACTGGCTGGCCTTGTGTCCAAAATGGCATCCTACCCAAGTGCATGATGGCTACTCTGCATCCCTTACACTACCGACTGTTTGGACACAGACCTACTGCAGTGGATTGTGGGATTTCGGTAATGTGCTAGATAGTGTGTTACACTGAAACGACTGCCGCACACCTGCTTTACGTCTTCGCTCTTGCATCTGTCCGCTGTCCGAGTGAGCAGTTCAGAGATGTTCTCCACACCTGTGAGGTAGTCAGTCAGGTCTGAAGTGAGGTCACGCTGATATCCGGAAGACCTGGCAACCTCGGTCACAGATCCTTCTCTGACTGAAAGAGCGTAAGTATGAACTGTCCTCAGAAAATGTAAAGGGATCATGTGTGTTTGGAGAAAAGTGTGAGATCAGTTTAGTTACTGTAAGTATTCACAAAAACAGGACAATTTTATGACATATATGAGTTAACATAGAGAATGACCACATTAATAAATTTTTTTTTTTAAAAACTGTGATTTGTAGCTGCACTAGAATCTGCTGCTGTTATAGAAAATTTATCAGCACCTTCTGACCAATCAGAATCAGCAGTACTGTGGTATAAATGGTATATAAAATGGCTTTGCTTATTTGTGTGGGTTAATCAGTTTACCTTTGGGGTCCGGTCCCGTCTGCTCCCTCTCCTCCACCTCCACTGACTCCAGATCAGGCTTTATGCTTTTAATCTGCTCCAGCAGCATAACAACAGCCTGGACCGAGACGTGACGGCCATCCTTGTCCTGGTCCAAGAGGCGCTGGAAAACCACGTCCACACCTGGATCTCCTTCAAAACACTCCAGCAACATCTGGGCAGGAAATGATAAAGATCAAAGGACTTCACTAACAAGACAAATGTGGAACTAATCTGAATTACATAAAGCACCTTATTAGCTAACTCAATCATTATTTAGACTGGTAATAATCAGGTGTGCTATCATCCTTTTACAATCCTGTCTCCACGGACACTGATCAAGGCAGACCTCAGTGCTATGACTGTGCACTTATTTCAGTATATGGATGATTGAGAAATAATTATGTCCTCAATTCTCACATGTTGCTGCTGGCTTGACAGTGCGTTCCAGGTGCGAAGGATGTTAATCCATGGCTGGATGTCCTGCAGGGTCCTTATGAGAGCGTCACGTTTGTGAGAAAGCAGCTCCACAGCACCATCTTCTGATCAAACGAAGTTACACACCACAACTCTGATCAGTTACTGATATACAGATGAGTTTATTGATATGGCTACACTAGATAGAATAACTTTAAGAACAGACTATAATAAATAATAAAGTGTCCAAATTAGGGTTATTCAGTGTTAAACTGTGCTTAATGAATAGCTTAATTATTCACTCATTCATCTTGGCGTGAGGCGGGAATACAGCCTGGATGGGACATCAGTCCATCGCTGAGCACCATGCACACGCTCACATTCACACTTTAGCGTAAACAATCCACCTGCCAGCATGTTTTAGACGGTGGGAGGAAACCTGAGAACCCAGAGGAAACCCATGCAGACACACAAAAGAGTAACCTGAGCTCAAACCTGGAATCCTGGAGCTGTGCTGCAGCAACGCTACCCATGGCACCACCATGCTGCTATAGTTTAAAGTATAATTAAAAATAAATAAATAAAAATCACCATTTTTTGACTCCAGTCTGTTTCTTGGACTCTTCGTATTGTCCCCATATCCTTGTGACGCAAACTCTTGTCCAGAAGCATCAAGTTGTCTTGGCTCTTCTCTTTCACACGAAGGAACATCCGTGTGATCTTTTGAACCCTGAGCATCTTCAGACTGTTTCACAAGCTCGTCCAGGATGTTCTTGCAGCCGACAGCCACGTCGAACATCTGCAGGCTGTCTGCGGCGGCGATGACACGCATGAAGTCGTGTTTGCCCGGCAGCAGTCTGCCCAAGTAGGCCATGTCCAGCAGAGAGGACAACTCCTGCGCCGTGACCACTGCCGTGTCGATGGAGATGCTGTCTGAAGTCTCGAGGAGAGACTTGAAGAGCAGGCTGGAGGCGGCCAGGACCACTTTGTGCGCCGGATGAGCCACGTCCCCCACCAGGATGGTGCAGTCACAGAACTGGGACTCTTTTCGCAAAGTCTGCAGCTGCTGCATGAGCTGTCGGCTGTAGTTCGGCAGCTCCATGATACACCTGTACAGGTGAGAAAGTGAGAGAGGGTACATCATTTATAAAGTGGATTTGGGGTTGGATACAGCATGGTCAGAACAGAGGGATTTTTTTTTCATGGGTAGAAAACTGTACTATTACTTGTTTTATTGGGATGTGTGGTACTTATAATTATATACTGTAATTATTTTAATCTTACATTTCATTCTTCTATTTTTTTAAGGTTGTAGTGCTGTTCAGCTTATTAAAAACAACAACAACAAGGCAACAATCCATATACAGTTGCAGAATAATGAACTGTGATCTGACTGATGACTTGACACTTGAGAAACTCATCATTCGGATTAAACAGCCAAACATAGTGTTAAGAGACACTATATTTTTTCACAGGTCTTAAAGCTAGACTTTGCCATAGTTATTTTTTTGTTGTATGTTTGCTTGTTTGTTTTTTGGTGTGTGTGTGTGTGTGTGTCAATAGTTTTTATGCACCTCATATATCCTAAAAATCTGACCTTTAACAAGAAGAAGGCGGCTATTTAGGGTTATTGTTACAATAAAACAAACCAGAAAATAATTGTGTGAAATACTTTTGCTGTGTTTTTTTAAATATGCAAATTCGCACATATTAAAGGATCTACTCTCTCGTTTGCATATTTAAACTCATTTGTATATGACTAGAATATTCTTGCACTGTATTTATGCTGGACAGGTTTCATTCTCAAACTGGTTAATGAGCAGATAAAAGCTCAGAAAATATCATTTACCTTTCAGGACATGGAATAATATAGTTCCATGCACTGAATAATTGTTAATTAATGAAGTTATTGAGGCTTGATTTGAAGAGAGAAGGGGAGCACAGAGCCTGTAATGGTACTTCATGAACCGCTTGCCTTAATACTGTCTCTAACTCATTCACCATGACTAGCTGCCCACTGGGCTAGCTAATTTAGCAAACCAGCAATGAGTGTTAACGGTTGCTAAAAGCAAGCTAAAGTGCAATACAGATTATTTAAAGCCTTTTTTCGTTTTTTCCCCCCTTTCATTTTTTTTTTAAACACAGCACTGAACACATAACGACCATTCTAACTTCCTCATTACCTTCAGTTTTATTCAAATAATCCGGGTCTTTATTTAAACTCCACCGAAGAACAACATTTTCTCCGGGCAATAAAGATTCTTGATTTTGAAAATGGCGTCTCGTTGAACGCTACAGTGCGCATGCGCGAGTTTCAATACACCGCCAATGCAAAAGCAATTTCGGACCATGTGCAAATTTTTATTTAATGTCTTTATACTTTATACACACACACACACACACATATATATATATATATATATATACATATACACACACAAACATGTATGTGTGTGTATATATATATATATATATATATATATATATATATATATATATATATAAAACACGTGTATGTGTTTTTTCCCTACTTCCTGATTTTGATCTACATAGTTGAGATAAACCTTTGTTAATCAATTACTATAACCCTCTGCCATCTTCACTACTTAATCATATTTCACTTTTCCCTCTCTCTCTCTCTCTTTCCCCCCACGTGCTTGTATAGCCCTACTCAAAAAGGGCTAAGTATTTAATCTTATAATCTAATAATCTTAATAATCCTAGTCTTAACAAAGACTTCACCCTTCTATGTCTCTGAAAAAGGGTGGTGATGGCGGTACTGGGGTTACAATAATAATAATAATAATAATAATAATAATAAAAGTTGGAACTTACACAAAGGCAACAGATTATCTACAGCATATATACATATATACACTATAAACAACATTTATTCATATATCTGAATTTATTTGATTTTGGTCATATCTAAGTCTATGAAGAAATCTACAATATTTACAAGAGTGCAAAAGCTTACTGTGAAATCTGGAGTTACAACAGAGAGAATATTACTGAGAGAATTCTACAGGGGCAAAGGAAGAACAAATAAAGTATTAGTGAATATTCCTGTAACATTCAGAAAGGCAAACGCTTTTCAACTGTTATCATTCTCACATTTAAATTACTAGTATATCTGAGCCTGTGAAAAAAAAGGAACTTTATTTCCCATATGAAAGATTTACAGAAAAGAATATTACACACGTCTGCATAATATTTCAAGTAATAGCAGAACATAACTAGTGTGTAGGGTTTCATTTATTTTTTTTCCCCCCATTTAGGAAATTATTCTTCCAGATCGTGCCACAAATTGCTGTTACTGAAGTTAGATTTTTTTTTTTTTTTGGGTGAAAAAAAAAAAAATTCTTTTTCAATCATAGCTACACAGACACATTTTTAATATTGAAGTTGCTCATGCATTCTTTATGAATATCTGAGAGACACTGCAGTGTGTAACCATGTGACTGCTGAATGAAATATTCTCTGGAAGCTTTTACAGAAACTAAAATATCAAGGGCGCCTAAAACATCAATCCATCGTCTCGAGATAATATGACACTGCCACGAAGAACAAAGACGCTGTTATATAAGGTGTCGACCCGTATCTGTTCACAGTCATGGTGTGCACTTACAGAATGCATCAACAGCTTGAAATATTAAAAGCCAACACACGTGTTTTTTAGGTTTGTTTTTTTCTTTTTTTTTCTTCAAAGCAAAGACAGACAACTTTAAAGGAATTGCAACTTTAAGTTACAAGGCAACCAAAAAAATAAAAATACCAGACTCTAAACAAATCTGACTTTATTCTCTCAGTCAACTTCTCAGTCTAATTCAAGCTTTTTTTTATTTCACACGGATGCTGTCGGTGTTCATCACATCCAGAGCCTCCATCAGTGTCCTAGTAGTCCAGTACCTGCAGATTTAAACACGTTTGTTATTAAACAAGCCAAACGCTTCCTAGTTGCCTCTGTTTGTGGTTCGCAGATTTAGGACACAGCGGAACAATCAGTCCATGATCGGAACGGTCTGGTTTACTGCAGCTGACTGCGCAACACAATCAGAAGCGATCAAGCCTGCACAGGGGAAGTTAAACTCTAAACAGAACCCTCATGCCAGCTATTTGTTGGGTGATATCAAATAAAACTTCAAGTATATTACCATTACATCTAATAACAGTAAATTGCATTAATTCATCTTCAGTTAGCACTTTATCCGGATCAGAGTCGTGGTGGTTTTGGAGCCAATCCCAGGAATACCGGTCCATTTCAGGGCACCGCGCACACACTGATTCACACCTAGGAGCAGGTTAGAGTAGCCAATCCACTTAATGGCATGTTATGGGGAGATGGGAGGGATGAAACGGTTTCCTACCTTTAAATCCTTCTTCAGGCAAACAGACTGGGGTAGGGGGAAAAAAAACAGAAAAAGCAAACATTTAATATCACAAAAACATAAAGAAATGTGCAGCAAAGATAATAAAAGTACACCAAATATTTCAGATAATCGATAAGGTGTGGTATATGAAATAATATTAAGCGTTAGATTTGTGTATATTTAGATATATTGAGAGTGTTTACCTTGGTACGCATCATCCATAGCTGCGTAATCTGCAATTGGCTCATCAGCCTATGGCACAAAACAGGGGTCACGTATAAGCAAAGTGCATCACATCAATTCGCCTGGTCGTGAACAAAAAAAGTGGAGTAGGCTAGGATACGGTACTACCTTTAGACAAATAATGCTTTCTGGAAAGACTCCAAGGCTTCCTAGCGTGGCCGAGTCGTCGGTTAAAGATCGGCCATCTATGGACAGGTTTTGGTCAAACGGAGCGACGGAGAAGGCGTGCATGATCTGTGCATACGGAAAAAAAAAAAAGAAAAAAAAAAAGGGAGTTAGGACACAACTGCAAAACCGTCTCGAACTGACACACCCGAGTTATCAGTGCGTACCTGGATCTTGAGTTCCTTCAGGGTCTGGTTGGCGGAGACGATGAGGGCTTTCTCACCGCGCAGCTTCCTGTGCCGCATGCTCCGCCGAATCCCCGATTTCCCCAAAGCAGCGGAGGAGGAAGAGGAGGAGGAGGAGGAAGAGATGGCGATGGCAGGAGTCACCTCACTCAGCTTTTGCCGCTTCGCTCCGTCCTCAGACTGCGGTACGGGAAGACAAGAGGGACACACTTTAAGCACACACTTATCAGGTTTTAAAATCAGTGATGATAAACTGCTTCTGCTTACTAACGCTATATTGGCATTTAACTAATTATTTTCTGTATGTAACTTTTTTTGTAGCATTATTCTCTAAAAGCTGGAGCACACAACCATAACAAATAAGCAGCATTATTTATTAAAGCTGCTGTAATCTACTTTTATTAAAAATCTAACAAGCACCATTGATGAGTCTGTAAGGAAAAGTCGCTCTGGAAAATGTTTTGGGATTTCTATTAGATTCGAGCTTTCTATTAGCCATCTTCAAGTTGCCAAATCCCTAAAAGTTGCATACTGCCGCTTTAATGAGGTGGAGTTTTTTTGTTTAAGAAGGTTCAGTCAGGTTACCTGATTGAAGTCTGGGTCTTTTTCTCCTTCTATTTTGGGCTCTTCTCTCTCATCCTCTGCTTCAGACCCACTCATACTGAACTCAGGAGCAGCCTCTTTAATCATCTACCCAGAAAAGGAAACAGAGTAAAAATAAATAAATAAATAAATAAATAAATAAAAAATGAAAGAAGACAGTGAAACGTTTGTAATGTCACAGTGCATGGAGACTCCAGAGGGAAGCTGGAGAAGGAATATTATAGACAAATTTGTGGTTCAGAACGGGAAAGCTGACCTTCTTGCTGTCGATGACTTTGCGCACATAGACAGTGGCCTGAGCGTACTCCCGCAAGTCCCTTTGCTGCTGGAATATGAAGCCCTCGCGACATTCTCGACAGAGCTCTGACAAAAACACACAATGTTACATCACACGTCTCACTCATCACAGCATAGCTTCTCTTTCTCGGTCACGGAGAGCCACCAGACTCCACAGTGCAGCAATTTCCCCTGGTCTATTAATATCAGTGACCGATTATCAAGCAGTCACCCAGGTATTGGGTTGTGATTACCAGGCTGGGTGTGGTACTGCACGTTCCCATTGTCTTGCGCTGGGTCGTGGATCCTGCATATGGAGATGGGCTGGTCCACCAAGAACAGCCTGCATATCACCTCCCATTCAGCAGGCCAGAGCAGAGCTACACTGTGCAACGACAAACACGCACGCACGCACGCACACACACACACACGCACGCACGCACACAGACACAGACACACACACAGAGACGAGGACGGTCTTAAAACCATGGCCACTAGGACCAAAAGCACACCGAACCACATTATGGTTAGAAGTTACTCACTGCTGTGCGTCTCCCTGAAGCAAGGAGTCGTAGGTGAACATGAAGCCGCCATGAGGACACAGTAGGATGCTGTTTCCTATGCTGGACACCGGGTTCGACTTTGCTGGCTTCCTGTGATGGTGTGTGCGTGTGTGTGTGTGTGTGTGTTAATGGAAATCATGGAAAAGGTAAATATATTGTTTTAGCCATCAGAGCAATCGGGAAACATCCACCAGCTCGTTAAGCGTGCTCCTCCACCTACAGTGACGCTCAGAACTTTCCGATAATCATTTCTTTTAAGACTTTCGAGTACTGCATGTAAAATATGGATTCACCTGATAAATTTCTTCCACTCATCAACAAAGAATAATGGCACAATGTACAGAATATCGGTGTCCTGCAAACACACAGATAAGACAGCATTTAGGACATGGGAATAAATATGATGGGAAGACACTTGCCTCTGTCGTCCATTTCTAAAATCCTAAAAAGAGCAATATATTTCATATATTTTATTAGATAAGAAGAAGTAAACCTCAGTAAGAGAAAATCACAGAGAAAATACACCCTAAATTGTAGAACTACTGCTCACTGTAGAGGAAAGAAGCTCGTACCTGGGGCCACTTCTGCAGCGAAGGACGATTCTTCTCGTGGAAAAGATTGAGGAGAGAGCTCTTTTGCTCGTTGGCCATCATTCGATTCAGAGCCTCATTCTCTTTACCCTCCCTCTCCAACCTCTAAGGGGAATAAAAAAAACCCACACATTTAAATGTGTATCAATCAACATGCTCTGGAGTTTTTATTTTAAATGCTGCAACAGTGCGAAGTGCCGAGTCAATGAGTCGAATATTTGTGTGCAGTTCCTGAACGAAGAACAATTAAACTGTCATTGTATCTCCATTTTTAAAACTTTAAACACCACAGAATATCATTTTAGGCCAGCTTTCTCACAGCTAATGTTTGGAAGCAGACAGTAAATTATGCCTCAGATATTTGGAGCTATTTTACTGTGTGTAATGATGATGATGATGATTGTGTGTGTGTGTGTGTGTCTACCATGCACTGCTGGCAGGGCTCCTGTTGCTGCGTGAATTCCGGCGCTTTGGGAAAATAAACCTTCAGCTTGCTCCATACCTCACCTGTGACCAGCCGCCTCTCGCTCTCCTGAATACTCAGACCACCTGGAGGGGAAACAGAGGGGTCACACACACACACACACACACACACACACACACAGGTTCCTGACACTTTACAGGTGCAGTGCTTCTCTCAACATATGCATACATATATGTCTATTATGAACAAGTTTTATAGTTGTTATAAATGTTTTATACACATCTCGTTCAAACACGGTGTTACAGAAACGACTAACCGTGAGAGCAGAGAATGTCTTCATTAAAACTCTTCATCTCGTCGTCATCTCTGTCATTCTCCTTCACGCCATCTGTTTACAGAGAAGGGAAAAATTGACAATCCTATAAGTTTCAAATGCACACACTACAATCGTAAACATTATATGTGATATAGACATTTGTCATTTTTTAATCCCAAAAAAAAAAAAAAGTAATTTCTACTGAGATTCTGAATGTTTATATGCATCATGTACGCTAAACAGGCTAATGTAACTCCAATCAAATGTATTGCGATGTGAAGGTCAACATTTTCATGACAAACGAGTGTAGCACAAGTAGTTAACGAGCTCGTTAAGAGTTTTCAAATCGCCTTACTGGGCTTCGACAATTTATATTCTTTCACTCTCAGAAGGTAAAAAGAAGAATTCATGCCCTGCATCATTCTGCCTTGAAATATTAGTGGTGTTATTTTTAAATCTGCTAAAATGCACACATGCAGAAAGTATGCACAGAAACCAATTGTGAAACTAGATTTACAAGTTTACACAGAGATTATTTTTCTATTTAACAGATTATTGAGATTAGCCCTGATTAGATTACTGTACTGTGGTACGGAGTTGCAGGTCAAGCCGTCAGATTTATTAGTCTGCAGCTAAATATCATCTCGCTAGTGAGCCAGAGTGAACGTTACCTTTTGCACTTGTGGAATTTTCCCCGTTTGTTTTGCAGTCGCTGTGTTTGGTCTCCTCTTCCTCCTCCTCCAGCTGCTCCAGAGCCAGCTGCCTCCACTGCCTCAGAGACGCCTTCCCGATCCAGAAGCCCTGTTCATTGCTAATACAAAATTAAATCAGACTAATACCCAAAACTTCATCGTATATCCAGTGTTTTCATTTAAATCTAATCACAAACGAGACTGGAAACAGACTTAGACACAGACGTAGCTCTACCTTTTCAGCTGAGCCTTCGCCAGGTTGGTCACCTCTCTGTAGTCTTCGTTGAGTTGGTTTTTAAGCCTCAGGACACGGCACCGTCGCGCTACACACTCTCTACACAGAAATGACCCTGCGCAGCCCCAGAGCGATTATAATCACGCATTCACACGTTCTGACAGGCGAATCTAAAGTGCAAAACAAAGTGATCAGTAATCACTTCGATCAGTAAATATTAGTAATCCTTACCATCTATTCGGGGTCCTCCACCGTAGCGACTAAAGAGCATCTGAGCAGCACTGTGGGAAATGCGCTTGGCCTCGCTCAGGCGGTCTGGGTGCAGCTTTCCATGCGAGCACAGGAAATGGCTGTTGTCAATCTCTTTGATGGCTGTCGAGTCATCCAGCCATTTTTTCAGCCACTCCACAGGGACAAACTCATACGGCTCACCTGCAGGGCATAACAATAATCCATACTGATCATCACAGGTTGATGCACTACCTCTATTTATTGAGTTTTTCTTTCTTTCTTTTAATAAACATACCCTCTCGTGGAGGTAACAGCTCATAGAGCTCCTTGACCTCAACGTGTTTGGCTTTGCCCTTGTCCACGCTCTGCTTCCTCATATCTGCCATCTCGCTGCACCATTCCTCAAACTTCTTGTTGTCCTGTTCCACAAGCTTCTGGAGGAAGGCTGTCAAGAAAAAAAAAAAAAAGATGGAACACAGATGGAAAAACACAGATGGGGAAAAAAAAAAAGTGCAAAAATAAAAGGGGAAAAAAAGTTTGATGTGTGTGAGCCCTGGTCGTACCTGGCACCTCCACGCTGGTCTCGGTTTGGTCCACCTGCTCTTCCTGACGTTTATACACCAACATATAGGCGTTTCTCGAACAGTGAAAGCCTTTGCTATATTTGGGCTTCCGGGCCTGTGACTTCACAGTTTCAGCTGACAGACAAAAAAAAAGAATGTTATTTAACGGAAATGAAGTGTGCAATTATTCTATTATTGTATGTGTGCATTACACATTCCAGTCAGTCGTAAAGGTCACCGCTCTGCCGTTTACCAAGATCCTCCTCGATGCCCAGCTGGAGCTTCTTGCCTTCCATCTTCTCAATCTCCTCGTCGTTGAACTTGTACCAGTCGTTGGTGCGAGCGTCTCGGACGTGAGCGATGTAGTGGCCGGAGTAGGCGCTCACGCCGCGGTGAATCAACACAGCGCTCAGCTCGTACATACACTTCTCCTCTAGGTAGGCAGAAATTTTTTTTTTTATGTCAATTAAATTCAATTTAATTAAAAATATATAGTTTAGGTGTTTATAGCTGACATTACAGCATAATTAATATAAATAAAACACAGTGATAAGACTAAATAACGGATATGTGTACTATGCACTGTAGATTAGCTGACTGAAAATCATTCACAGGAGCCCAGGATGTTACGTACGTTATATAATTTTACCAACAGCTGGGGAAAAAAAAATAAGCTAAGTGTGTGGCAATAAGGTGAAAAATACCTTTTCCTTCCAAAAACGGGCTCATGTCAAGAACTTCTGGAAAACTAATATAAGTGTTTAGCTTCTTCTTGTGACCGGACTGCCTAGAAATGGAAAAAAAAAAAAAAAAAAAAAGAACCACCACCCGCATGTTATTCAAAGCAATTCTCTACTGAATAAAAAGAAAAATCCTCACAAGAGTTATAGATTGTCCTCCACTTCAAAATATTATATCTTATCTAAAGCAAATATGAGATTATGAGATTATTCGGCCTGTTTTTAGATGATTTTACACATTTCAAGCTTTACATTTCCATATTCTATTGGCGTATAAATCTGTTTCTTTCTAGAAATAAATGCTTAAAATTATTTTAAAAAATTATCTGAAAATAGAACAAAACTATTTCAAGCTTGAAATTTGCAAGAAATGTCTAGCATTTTAGCAATCATATCTGGCTTATTACAGTCTTATAACCGGAAATACTAGACACATTTGATTATACTTAAGATACTGTCACTTTTTGCAGTATATATTCTACTGCAGTGTTTGCCCAAGTCATGTAGCCTATACAAAGCATACAGTAGATATTAAAATGTCTGGCTGACCATCTATGATTGCTTGACAGAAATCTATTCCATTATGATAGGGATGTTTACTCATTAATAAGAAACTCTTATTATAACTACGAATAGTTTAAGCTAAAGAGTGTGTAAAGAGTTTTATTAAAAGTGGATGCAGTGAAATATAGCATTCCTAACGTTCTCTGCAGTTAGTTTAGTAGCAGAGTCGCAAGTAATGAAATAATAAAACTGCATGTAAATGGGCCCTACAGATTTTTTAATTTAGCATTATTAGGATTTTTTTGACACATCCAGTTAAAATGAGGCTCGGTAAACTCGCCTATCAAACACGAATCGCATGAGCTGAAGGTTGAGAGTCCGCGGCAGGCTGTGGAGCTTAATCCGACGTGTGGCGCACTGCTTGCTCTGACAGCTCTCGCAGAAGTAGCGGTTATCCCCGTCTAATTTCTCCTCCTGAACAACACCAGAGAAACAACAAGGACACGTTAGTCTCATATCACATCATCACATCGCAACATTCTCAAGAAAACCCCTACAAACCCAAAAAGCTGAGGTTCAAGGGTGTTTTAATTTTTTAAGATCAGGATGCAGTTGAATGAGCGGTTATAAAACTTTATAAAGTTATAAAACAATTCAAGTCATTTTCACTGCTTTTCCAAAGTAATTACACCAAGCATGTTGTGCTGATACACATCCCATAATATTCACAGCCCTGATAACTTTTACAGTCTGCAGTCTGGGGATATTATTAGGCAAAGAAGGGTTACCTTGAGGAACTCGGTGACGCACTCCGTCAGGTTCTTGTGCCCTTGTATATTTAGCTCCAGCTCGTAAAACCGAGACGGTAAAGCAGACGATCGTCCACACTGGTTACATCTGTCTCAGGAACATAAATCAATCAGCAACATCATACCTTAATAACAGTGTAATAACAAAGTGTAATGACGTAAAAATATTCAATTAAAAAAAAAAACAAAAAAAACTTTGCTGCATTTCTTTATCAAAATTGCTCACATGAATACAGATTCCAGTGACAAAGTAATCCTACTCTTATACACAAATAAAAGTCAATCAAACAGACACAGTTTAATGAAGCATCACACTTTGCGAGTTAAAAAAAAAAAAAAAAAAAAAGAACGCTATAAAAGTTCAAGCAGGCACCAAAACTAATATTAAAGCACATAAACTCAGACATTTGACTTTATAAAACCCACTAATAAAGAGCGCTTTACCCCAGGGATCCCCTCTGTCTCAAATTCCTTCCAAGTAAAGAAAATTCTATGGTTTCTAACATTATTTAGGTTCAGCTCCTATACCCTGTCTGCTGTATTTAACCAGCTTCACTGATCTATGCTATGATTCATTCTCATTATTATTTTTATCAGGGCTACAGAATTTATTATTTCTACTCATTATCACGATACAACATTTATGTAAAAAAATAAAACTGTGCTGCTCTTATGACGCTCTTATAATATTAATACTCCATAGTTTAGAACAGATATATCATCGGAGATAAAATTCTACACGGTACAAAAATAACACTCCCACACAGGTCAACAGTCCAACGATATACTTTCTACTCTGCGTTGTGAACGAGAATGTCAAGAAGCTTACACAGTAACGTAAGAAAACTGTCCGCAGAACTGCTGCTGAATCACGTTTTGGAGGTTTGGATCCTTCTGCTTGGACAGAGTGTCTTCCAGGAGTGAAAGGAAGAGTTTGGAAAACTCCTGCGCATCCTAAAATCGCGAAAGAGAAGAGGGTTGCGGTTAATTTGGAAAACACGATTCAAACAATGAGGATTACTAGCATTGCTCGGGTCCGTAATTAAGACTGCTAATGATGAGAGCTGCATTTAACACTCAAAATGGACAAAAATCCGTTTTGTTTTTTCTTCCTCAGAATGTCTGATGCCCATGATTACTGACAAAACTTTTTTTCATTTCAAGACGGAGATCACCAGGTTTTACCTGCTGCTGCCCTGTATCCAGTCCCAGCGCTTTCACCAAACCCGAGGGGTCGATGTACCTTCTGTTGCTGTTCTGCAGCAAAGCAAACAGGTACTGCAGGTGTTCACATATCGTCTTCGGCTCATAATCTGTAGGTCCAGTTAAAATGAGGCTCAGTGCAGCTTAATAAAACGTACAAATGTTAATTATGTCATTACTGAAATGCATACAATAAACAATTTGGTTATATTCTGGAGCTATAGAGCTTTTCACTCCTCGAATCTCTACTAACAGAACACATTACGCAGGTCTACACGACATTATTTGTAGACCTACTTGTTACCCTCTGGCTATGCTTCATGGACCACTGGGGGTCTCCGGACCCTACTTTAAGAAACTATTCTCATCATTTATACTTGCATGTTCAGAGTGACTGCTTCTGTATTAACAGCAGTGAAGTACAGACTCAGAGTGCGCAGGTGCTGAAAGCCGGTTCACCTGACTCTGTGTTGTGCACCTCAGCTCGGGAGCTGTGACACTGGTAAAGCATCTGGCGCAGCTCCAGGTTATGGAACCACACCTGGAGGAAAGTGTTCACGTAACAGGTGGCGCCAAGATTCGTCAAGCCCACAAACGTGTTCTGCCAAAAAAAAAAAAAAAAAAGAAAAAGGACAAATTCATTAGAATGTTGTACTATTAGCAACATAATAATACTATGTTAACCCCCGAAGTGTTTGGACTGTGTATGTGTGTTCAAGTTCAAGTTCACCTGTGGATAAATAATTTAAAAAGCTGGAATTACTAAACACTAGATACACTGCGTCACAATTAACTTAGTATTTATCTTTCTGTTAATATTTGTGCTGTCTGCTTAAAATCCGAAGGTGTATGAATACTACATATTTAACAACTGCTTAAAATAGTTTTTTATATCAGACATTTTTCAGCAAAAATATTTACGTGGAATCCTGTGTACCATTTTGTACATCAGAGACACGAGGCATTGAAGAGTCTATTATTTTTCCTATTCCTACTAATACTACTGTTACAAATAATAACAATACTAATAATAATGAACTTATATAAAGCGCTTTTCATGTGGTAGCTCAAATTACTGTACAATCAAGTGGTGACAATCATATGATACAAAGCAAAATATGTACTAGAAAATATAATTATAATAACTGGTAAACTTGTTACACAGCTGCGTGGACGCTTAATTTTACTGCCTTTCTTCAATTGGTACAGAAGATCTGAGTGATGATCTTATTCCAGTGGAATTCCCCAGGACTCCCGGATGCCTGTGTTTCAGCTTCAGCACGTTTAGGTTATGCTTCATCCGAGTCAGGGTCGTAATAGATCCGGAGTCTATCCCAGGAACGCCGCGAGGCAATTAAAGTCACCAATCCACCTAGCAGCATGTTGTTTCTGTGGAGGTGGGATGCTCGAGAATGACATACCTTGTCTCTTCTTTCAGAGTTTGGGTCATCAATGTTGTGGAAGGCGTTTTCGTCAATTTCTCCCAGCCATGATTGTTCCCCAATTCCGACTAGACAATTCGGGTTCCCTTTGCAGTTCCTCCTGTGGGACAGTACAGGAAGAGATTATGCAGATTACATTTAGCACCTTTCATAAGATGCAGACATGGTGCAAAAACAGATGAGATCACGTGACAAATAGGCAAATCCAAAGTACAACTGAATAGTAATAACTATTATGAATTAGCCATCTGAATTGAAAAAAAATAAAATAAAATAATCGGTCTAATGGTATGCAGCTGCATTGATTTCTAAGCCTAGATCTGGTCCAAATCAAAGAAGAAAATGTTGAAAAACTGATACTGCCACTGGAAATCATCGCACACGACAACTGATGTACACTCCCCACAACATACCACAACAAAAAAAAAAACTAAGCAGGAAATCTCAGTTTAAAAAAACAAAACAAAAAACTGCCATAAAACACATCCAAATACAAGTTAGATTGTGTATCATTTAAACGACAGGAGCTATAAACAGTTCCCTCACCAGCCTCTCTTCATTAACAAGAAAAAAAAACACTTTATCAACTTGTCATTATACAGAGAAACAGAAAGAGCAATGTCCTCCGTCCTGAAGACTTTCCTGTGGCGGAAAACCTGAAATGAACTGAACTGAATCATATTGGATCGAGTCGGAATCGAATGCTGAACCGATTCGTATCGAATCAGTAGTGAATTGAACTGTATCGTTTTTGTATCGTATCGTATCGTTGGAAAGAAGGAGAATCACACCCTAACAATGACTGCAATCGAAGCTAATGAATATAATTTATAAATATATATATATAAATAAATAAACCTGAGAGTGCTGTACCTGCAGGTTCCCCTCTTACACGCCGGTACGGCAATACGGTACGCCAGCTCGATGTGCTCCTGCGTGATGTCCTCCGGTTTCACCGTGTCGACCCACCGCCAAGCGGCTTTCTCCAGCTGCAGACGAGGGGCCATTCTGCAAAAAAAAACAACACGGCAGCAGAAAACCGGCGCGGTTATGCACAGAAAAGCTATAAACAGGCGATTTCGTGAAACAAAAAGTGAAAGCTCGGATGCATTAGCCGGCTCTTAGTTTGCATGCTTTAGTTAAATTGTGTTAGCTTAGCTAGCTAAGAAAGAGTGTCGCAGCAGTTTCTGTTTTTCATTTAAACACAATTCCAGCAATACAGTTAAAAACTTAACCGTCTAGCTAGCAAGTTAACCGACCTTAAGGCGTCAACTTTAATTTATATATATATTTATATATTTCTTGGCTAATTAGCTTAGCATGAGCACCTACAGCTAAAGCTATTTCGGCGTTGTTATTATTATTACTATTGCGCTACGCAGATAGCAAACTAGCCAGCTAGCGAAAAAGCTAACCTAGATACGATGACTAACGTTAGCAAAACATTATTTAAAAAAAAATGTGCGCGCGAACCTTGCTTGTATTCACCAGAAAAAAAATCTGCTCAATAGAGATGCTTTAATAATTAAATTTTTTTCACATTTTATTCTGTTTGTATGTTTGTATTTAGCGCCCTTGTCTCTGTTTTTAAATAAATATTTTTCCTTCCTATGTTTCAAACTTGTTTGAGGCGTACGTACTTACGTAGGACGTGTCGTTGCGTCTGACGTCACCCACGCCCAGCGCGTAACCCTGTCGTCGCGCGCTACATACTGCGCATGCGCACTTCGTAAAGTCAGTTATACTGTTGTTTTTTTAAGCAGAATGTGTTAAATTGAGGAAGAATACTTTTAAAAGAGCATGTTGCTATTCAGAAAAAACTTAATTAAATAAACAAAAACATTTTGAATACCATATAGACTCTTAATTACTCACTATTGCGATGCAAAATTTGTCAGCCATCAGTGGAAAGGGAGCACCAATGGATCACCACTGGCCAGATTATATTAGGTTGTTAGGTTGATGGATCATTTCATCACACCACTGGGGTTTCTATACAACTCAGTGCCACGGCTGTGCTGAGAATAAACCACCGCCCAAATTACATCTTCTCATTGTGGATCTATGACAGTCCCTTTCCAATGATGCTTGTCATAACAGCTTTGACAATGAAATCAGTGAAAGCTAGTTGACTTTCAAGAACTGAGAAAGAAAGGACAAAAAGAAATCAAACCAAGAAGAGAAACATACACGTATTTGTGTATAAAAATTCTGTACAATTTTTAATATAATTCTTGTTGCCACACAGCAATGTTTGTTGTGTTTGTGTTCAATACATCTTAACAACGAACTATAAACTAAATAATAATGTGCATTACAAGACATGATGTCCAGATAGTACAGATAAACTGAAACCGGTGACGGCAGTTTGATCGAAGTAGATGTGTGACAGTAATGACTAGACAATAATACCTTCAGAATTAGGAATGAAGATTTAACAGAGTGATGAAGTACAGTTTGCAGTGGTAGAAGTGCACAATTTGGCTCATTTCCAAGTGAGTTTCATTTGAGCTTTATTTTATGATACTCCTAACTTCACCTCTAAACCTTTATTATGAGGGTGTCACCAGACGGTCACGGTCCAAATGCCAAGCTTCAGTACAAACAAACAGGCCTCTTCTGCACCAGGCATTCGGTTTTATAGGGTTAGAGAGTAAAGCCAGGAATGTTTAATACAGGATTACTGCTGACAGTGAAGTTTTTAGATGTGAAACACCTCATGAATCTGCTTGTAATCCCACGTTTACTCCTTCACACACACACACCGTACTTTTATCCAAGATGTGTCCTTTTCATAATAACGTTAGTAAATTGTTGATAGGGTGAAAGATTTCGTGTATTGGTTGAATATTTTCTCTGCTCCTTTTATTAGATTGTGATTTAAAGTAATTGACCCTCATGGTGCTCTTGAATTTTGGATTCTGATTGGTCAGAAGCAGCTCTGACAGTAGTGCAGCTGCAAATCACAGGTTTATATTAATGTGCTCGTTCTAATAAGTTTTTTTCCTTTAGTAACAACTTACACTGGAACTTAGAGTATGGACACTCCCTATAGTCTAAGGCTAATAATAAATGGATAAAAAAGCGGATAGTTAACAAAGAAAAATGTATAATCGTTGGTATGGTGATGGTTTCTGTAAGGAGATGAGTTTATTTAACATTTATGGAAGGATTCAGTGCTTTGTAACAGTCAGTAAGTGTTCCAATATGAGAAAGTCTTCAGGACAGAGGAGTTTATTATTTCTGGATTCTCAGTAACATGACAAGCTACACTTTTATTTAAAAGTCATATTCACTTTTTAAGTCAAGTGGGTTTTTATTGTCATTCCTCTATATAGCTTGTATACATTGGAACAAAATGTCATTCCTCCAGGACCACGGTGCAACACATAAATAATAAAATAGTACAGTACGCAAGAGTACATAAAGTGCAAATACACAAGTGTGAGATGAGTGCAAGATACAGAACAGAATATGCAGGACAATAAATACAAAGAAAAATAAATACACAGAACAATGAACACACAGGACAATAGATACACATGACAACAGAACAGTGCTGTGCGGAAAAGCAAGTACACAATGGACTGTAAACTATTATGAAGTGTAGCAGCAATATTGGCAGCAAAAAGAGTTTAATGAATAAAAAGTGTCTGAGGCAGGTTTGTAAAGTGCAGGTGTGAAGTGGTATTGAGTCATACTGGGTTAGGTGTTTGTGTAGTCCAGGTAAGTGTTGAGAGGCAGCAGGGTGTTGAGTAATTTGAATGCCTCAGGGAAGAAACTGTTGCGGAGTCTGGTGGTGGAGGCACGGATCCTCCGGTACCTTCTGCCAGATGGGAGGAGGGAGGAGTCCATGAGAGGGTCGTCCACCATATTGGTGGCTTTTCAGATGCAGCAGTTATTATACGAGGCGACGATGGTGGGCAGAGATCATCTCAGCTGTTCTCACAATCTGCTGTAGGGTCCTGTGGTCTGAAACTGTGCAGTTCCCGTACCCCATGGTGAGACAGCTGGTCAGGACGCTCTCTATCATCCCTCTGTAGAGGGTAGTGAGGATGGGAGTGGGGAGGTTGGCTCTCTTCAGCCTTCACAGAAAGTGGAGGCGCTGCTGGGCCTTCTTGTCTAGGCAGGTGGTGTTAAGAGTGCAGGAGAGCTCCTCAGTCATGCACACACACAGAAACTTGACTCTCTTCACAGTTGTTCCGGTTATGTGCAGTGCTGAGTGGTCTTCTCAGGTCCTCCTGAGGTCCACAATCATCTGTTTGGTCTTCAATATTAAGAGATAGATTGTTGTGTCTACATGACTGTAGTGTCATCAGCAAACTTGATAATGTGATTTGAACTGCACAGTCATGAGTCTGCAGGGTAAACAGCAGTGGACTGAGCACACAGCCCTGAGGAGCTCTGAGGTTCAGTGTGGAGGTGCTGGAGGTGGTGTTGCCAATCCTGACCAATCAGTTAAAATGTCCAGGATCCATTTGCAGAGGGAGTTGGTCAAACCCAGCAGGCTTAGCTATTTAGCTATTAGCTATTTGTTGCTGTGGGGTGATTGTGTTGAATGCGGAAGTGAAGTCTATGAATAGCATCCTCACATAATTGTCCTTTTTGTCCAGGTGCGTCAGAAAAAGGTGGATGGTAGCGGTTAGGACAGTAGGTGTAATGAAATGGGTCCAGTGTGGTGGGAAGATAGCTCTTTATGCGTTTCATGACTAGCCGCTCAAAGCTCTTCATAATGGTGAGTGTGATCACCAGGCATTCAGTCAGGACACAGACAATTTCTTTGGCAAAGGGATGATGGCGGTTCTCTTGAAGCACACAGGGACAACAGCAGGAAACAGACATGTGGTGTACCTTTGTAGTCAGCGATGCCCTGAATAACTTGCCATGGAAGTGGCTGTGGATTCTTTGTGCATAGTTGTGCTTTGAAATAACACGGATTGTGTCTCTGTCTCTGTGGTAGCCTATAAGAGAAATAAAACACCTTGGGATTTGCTGTTATAGGAAAATAATCCGCTTCAGGGTTGTAATGTGTTGTGTTGTATTCTTTACATAAAATATAAGAGACCATGCAACACGCCTTAACTTAAGGGGAAAGGGGCGTGTCATGTAGATTTGAGGGGCGTTTCTAATTTGCATATTCATAGATTCTGAATTGAGAGTAAAAGTGCTTGTGTACTTCTGTGACAGATGGTTGCTACAGTCTCCACACTGAGGATGATGATGATGATGATGAAGATGGTGGTGAATGGACGGAGCCCCTCCCTGTGAGCGCGGGGTCTTTTGTGGGGGGGTGCCCTGTTGCCATGGAAACGGCGCAGACGCGTGGAAGTGACGAAGAGGCATCAAAAGTGGCGATGATGAAGCAGGATCCACTCCTGATGCAAAAAACTCCTCCAGCTTTAGGACTTCATAACAGTCGCTTATAACAGCCATATGAGCGGATCGCGCATCATGGGGATCACAGGTTTAACTTTCTAATCTGGTGAAATGTTACAATGACGTTGGCGGATCTATAACGCTAGAGAAACTTGGAGGAAAGGGGGAAAAAAAAAAACCCACTCCAGACTTGTGACTCCTCATGGCCAGACTTGGGTTTACATGGTTTGTTCTTCTGAGTATAATGCCACTGCACACTGATGCCATCGAGACAGGTGAGTTCTACACTAATGTCTATCAATTACTGCAATTGCATCTGATTCCCTTTAATGTTTGATTAAAAATATTCCCTTTATTTCAAAATTTAAATTCCTTCCCACAGCTGGAACAAGGTTACAACATAACTCTTTTTTTTTTTTTCCACTGAAATCAGTTATGTCTATGGCTATGTACTAAATTAGCCATGAATTCGTTTAGAAATGAAATTCTAATCTGTGCCTGACATGTAGCATATAGAAATCTTTCCTAAGCAAAACCAGTCTCTCATTAGTTAACCACATTTAGATATGAGTGAGTTCTAGACACTCCTTCATTTATAACACACCAAAATCCATTAAATGTATGACCATTTCTGTTCAACAAATGTCAGGAATGACTACACTGACTTAGATAAAAGTGCATTATGGAGTAAAATGGACTTCTATTCCTTTATGCTTGATGCTTTATCCTTCTGGTAATGTCCTACCGGTTTTGATTGCAGTGGGAACCCATACTCGATCGAGACCATTTGCATTTTATTCCGAGCAGTGAATACGTTTTACGAGAAACCCGCTGTCCTGCTCCTGCTCATTTTTGAGCAAACTCAGTTCAGGAAACATGGTTACGGGATATTTTGAAGTATTGTTTCTTTGCCACTGACTGAGGTTTTCTCAGGACATTCCAGGAAGTCAGGCATCATGGATTCACTAGTTTCCCTTGGTAACAAAGCTAATAAACCCTGGAGTGGTTATAAATCTTCCTATTATTTGGTTCTTGCCCCAGATGGGGGGGATTACGCAGCCAACTCCCCCTTGCGGTCTCGCTAGGCAAACAATTAGGTTTGCTTTGGTCTCTTGTATCCCGTTATCGCCGTCTCAGGAGGGTACAGTGGGCCAGACAAAAGACGCAGGTGTCTGTTTTTTTTGGTCTCAACATACGTTGTGGGGAATGTTATTAATCTGCGTCAATGTCCCAACAGTGAACGTGGTGGATTTCTGTGGCCAGACAGTACCGGGGGACGGCATGATCATCCGGTCCCACCAGGAGTCGCGCAGGTACTACTTTGTCAGCATGGGCACCGACTGCCACCTGACCATGCAGGCAGCCTCGCCCCGCGACAAGGTGCAGTTCCAGTTCCGCTTCTTCCTGGTTTACAGTCTGCTGCGTGTGTCACCCTTCAGCCCCGTCCCCTTCATCCCAGAGTCGGCCCGGGGTCCCGCGCATTCGGGCTCGACACGACCTGACCAGCGCATGGAACCTACGCCGGATGAGGGCCAAGGAGACCCGTGTCACGCTGGCTCTTACATCCAGTTCTATGATGGGCGGGATAAGATGGCGCCCCCTATCGGGCCTCCACTTTGCGGAAAGAGCCTGCCACGCCCAGTCCTGTCCACTGGAAACTATCTGACTCTGCGCCTGGTGACCAGGGGGACTCAACCACGTGTGGATTTTGTTGGGGACTTCACCTCATTCAGGCTGGGTAAGGCATAATGGAAGTTATGATCTCGGATCAACTTCCGCTTGTGCTCGTGGTGCATGGTGAAATGGAAGAACCTTCTCTCTTACTTAAGATGACTTTGTGTACATTATCACTGATACTTGATAGAATTATCAGAAATAAAACTATTTTATGAAAGTTATTTTTTTCAGTAGTAATGTTGGTATCTATCTATATCACCATACTGACATTTCTTTAATGATATGATTGTAATGTCAAGGCAGGTCCAACACACCCATATGAACATTTTTAAATGAGTGATGAAGTGCTAAATGCTGTTCTTTTCCAGGGTTTAATCAATCTGAATGCAGCAGTGAGCCCTACTTCACCTGCCAAAATGGAAAATGCATCCCAATGAGTCTGGTGTGCAACGACGACAAGGGAATCGACAACTGCGGAGATGGCACCGACCTGCAAGATTACCCAGGGTGCAACAGTCAGTATACCTTTTCATACCATTTCCATATGATATATGGAATCTTGTATGCACAAAAGAAACTGGAGATCTGGTAATACCTCATTTTGAGGGGAATTTCAAAGTCAAGCCACAGTGTTTGCTCTGTTTTAGGTCTGTTGTCCACAGCTAGCACACGTCAGCCGTATGTAACTCCTCCGCCCATGTTGAACGTGGCCACCATGAGGGCATCGACTCTGGAGAAGTGCAGTGGCCCAAACCTCATCCCCGACATCGATTCTGTCACTGGTACGCTCGTATTTCATTTAAAAAGAACATTTTCTGGATCTTCAGTGTGTCACATTTTTATATAATGTTTATAAATGTTACTTCTAATGTTCCCATAATGTTTTTTTTTTTTTTAATATAACTGGGAATGTTGTCTGAGCAACAATCTTATAACATTGTGAATTAATAAAAATGTATTATGTATCTATTATAAACTGCTGTATTTTAGTTGTTAGTAGTTATTCTTGAGAATAAATTCTTGAGAATAAATCAAATATATTGTCTTTTTAGTTTCTAAAGAATTACTGTACCACAGATTTGAATGTTAGCATGATTAGTATATTTCCCCTGTGTGTTAGCTAAAAGTTAGCATAAGCAAGATTGTAGCAGCTTTGTTACTGCTAGCTATCATCCAGCTTCCTAGCCAGCATAATGCTGAATACTAAATTATTATCATTATCATATGAAATCTATAAAACATGCTTTAAATTTCCAGTAATGGTTTTTGCAACATGCTAGCTAGAAGTTGCCTCCATTTTTCTTCCTGACGTGTCAGTCATGCGTTATGCATTTCTTTCGGCCTTATTAGTTAAATCAGCATTTTCTATTGACGGACATCACGTTGATAATGAGATTCTTTAAAACGAGCTCACACAGGCGCTGGCCTTCTGACTGTGTGCAGCTGGTCTCTCAAAGCGGCCATTGTGTTTTATGTCTAAGTAATGGCTAAACTGAATGACAAAGGGCATAAAGCTAATTGGAGGAGCACATGAATGCTTGCTGCGTCTTCCTGTGGACAGAGCTATAAATCAACAGTCAGCTCTAGTCACCAGGATCAGCTAGTGCCCTAGAACCATTGTTGAATTTATGTGTCTGCAAATAGGTACTACGGTGGCTAGACCCAAATGAGCTCTTTTTGTTTGGAAAGTCCACAAGTGTTCAAGGAAGTGCAAAGATGAGACTTGAGCACAGGTGTGAGTTGCGTCCATACTGTTGCATCATAAGTATTATTTGTTTATGATTGTGAGTTTTCTTTTGCTTTAAATTTCTCACCATCAGGGTTGCCAGGTCTCAGTATAAAAAGTTCCATTTTACTAACTATGTCTCAAAAAAGCACACAAAAAGACCTGATACTAACCCAAGAACTTTAGTCATTGGGGAGAAATAAGGAAGAATTTTTTAATTCTTAATTATTTTTAATTCTCATTCTTTGCACAAGAAACAATTTCCCCATTGTATGCAATACACCCCAATCCAGGCAATATATCTTAAAACAATAATGGTTCTGTGCATGGTAGATACACTGTCTGATCTGCACTTACACTTTCCCTTTCTTTGCCAGAGCATATGATTGGGGAAATTGGTTAGATTTAATTCTGAATATTTACTTTAAAGCCGCAGACTAGCATTTTCCGGACTTGCATTTTCCTTTTCAGCTTTCCGTTTCAAAACTTGCCCAATTTGGCATAAAAATCACAACCCTGGCAACCCATGGACCATTTGAATATGCAGATAATGTAATCATATGCAAATGCTGTAATGTAAAAATACAACTCAATTACTCATGTTAGATCTGGAAATGGAGGCCAGTTCTTTAAAACGTTCTCTGGTTCTCTGAACCTCAGCACATTTACATTTAAATGACAATTTAAAGTCATATTTTTGTTTATATAAAGTTCTGCAGCATGTCTGAATTTTAGTAGTGGCATTATGTTGGTCAAAAAAGACGTATTTGTCCAATAAATCGCCCCGTGTTCCCTCAGATTCTCCTCCGTACGTGTCTCTGCTGGTGCTCTACGTGGTTCTGGGAGTTCTGGCCGGCTCAGTGGTCGTGTGCTGGTGCTGCTGGTCTCCCGGCTGGTTCCTCTGGAGAGTGAGTGTGTTTCGTTTCCTGCCGTGCTGTAACTCCTGCTGTGCCTCGTGTCAGCTGTGCAGCCGGAGCTGCTTGCAGAACAAAGAACACCGGCTCGCCAAGGTCACACCGCAGCAATCCTCCACGCCCGCAGCCTCCACCACCACCGTGGCAGTGTAGAGTCTGCACAGGAGGACTCGCTCTAAAAGTGTCTGATGGAGTGATGGAGAAGGACACTGTGGTGGCAACGTGTTCATCGTGACGCGTGCTCAAAGACGTGCGTCTGTGGTTTGGAAGTGGGGCAAATATTTTGTTTTCTGTCTGCTGCTTTTATATGAAATTGTGTTATCATGTTTTTACGTCTTAAGATTTGTGCAGTTCAGTTTCATGTATCGCTCACGGGATATTCGGAAGAAGATGACGTCAGTATTTTCACAGCGATCCCAGGCACTCTGTGCTCATTTATAAACAGAAAATGGACCTAAAAGAGGTATTCACATTTCCCGAAAGGACCGTGCACAAAAGGCGTTCAAGTCTGGACCGATTCTGTTTTCAAAACGACAGTCCAAACAGTTTCACTATTCCCAGAGCTATTGTTGAAGATGCTTACATAACAGCTATGAGTGTCTCAGTGTCAGCTTGGCACGTTGCTCTGTCGTGATGAGGTGCATTTTTCCTCACGGCTGTTGCTCAGTTACTGAGCTCTGTCCTGTTCACCCAGAGGTCATATCCTGAAGCGTGCACTCTGCTCTTATACAGCTCTGTAATGAAGCCCCACCACACAACAGCACAAACACTGCTCACTTACAGCTCAGTATCGTTTTGCATTAGTCCTGCTATGGGTTTAGTCTCAGTTTGGGTTTACTCTCATTATGGGTTTAGTTTGAGTTTGAGTTAGGTCTCATTTTGGGTTTAGTCTCATTTTGGGTTAAGAATCACTTTGGGTTCAGTCTCAGTTTGAGTTCAATCTCGGTTTCTTCTTAGTCACACTTTTGCACCCACTCAGGTTTGGGCTTAGTCTCAGTTTGGGTTTAGTCTCAGCTTGTGTTTAGTCCTGGTATGGACACAGTCACAGTTTAGGTTTAGTCTCTGTTTGGGTTTTATTCTTACTTTGGGTTTAGACTTAGTTTGGGCTTAGTCTCAGTTTGGGTTTAGTTATGGGTTAGTTTTAGTTTGGGGGACAGCTGGGAAATGTAACATTGCTGACTTTATTGCACTGATGAGCAAAAACTGAGACTAAACTCAAACCAAAACTAAGATCACTGATACTAAACCCAAATCAACACTAAGCCAAATTTAAACTAAACCCCTGTTCAGACTAAAGCCTGTTTTATGCTCCGTTCTGGGTTTAGTAAAGCCACTCTGTGAAACAGGAACCGCCCACCTTGCAGTGATTGGTCAATAGTGACATACGGAGGGTGAATAGGAACAGGCTGGAAAATTTCGTCTTTGCTTTTATTTCGAGCGCCTCTCAGAAGCTCTTCTGATCATTTGTAATTGAAACTTTATACCAACTTGAAAACTAAACGCAGCTGAAACTGGGCTTAGTCTTGGTTTGGGCGTGTTCAGTATCACGTTTCCCTCTGGGTCTCTGTTCTGCACGTGTTGATGCACTGTTGAAGGGGTTTGGGTCAGACTGGAAAAAAAATGATGGTACATAATATTTCTAAGAAAGGTATTTCTAAGACTGATCAAATATTATACCAAAAACTGTGTTAGTCTCTAGCTATACGTCTATATATATATATTTTTTGAATATTTTTCTTCTTGTGGATTTATGGTATTCTCCAAGTAGATAGTTTGATATCAGTGTAGATACCACTGTCTTTGTTTTTTTTAATGCTTGATTAAAATTTGAATGTAAATACAGATATAATGTATGATTTATGCTTTTCATACGAGCTCTGGAACATTCACATTAAAACCACACACATATAGATATATATATATATATATGGTCACTTTAATAGGAACACCTGTACACCTGCTCATTTATGCAGTTATCCAACCAGCCAATCATGTGTTAGCAGCACAATGCATAAAATCATGCAGATACAGTTCAAGAGCTTCTTCGCTTCAAACATCAGAATGGGGAAAAATGTGACTTTAAATGTGACATGGCTGTTGGTGCCAGATGGGCTGGTTTGAATATTTCATAAACTGCTGATCTTCTGGGATTTTCACACAATCTGTGAGCGGAGGATCTGCAGGCTGAAACGCCGTGTTGATGAGAGAGATCAGAGGAGAATGATGAGACCGGTCTGAGCTGACAGGAAGTCAAGTAACTCAATTAACCACATCAGGTTCCACTCCTGTCAGCCAAGAACAGAAAGCTGAGGCTACCATGAGCATAGACTCACCCAAACTGGACAGTTGAAGGGAAAAAGACCAGGTGATATTTTTTTTCTGACCTGCATGATTTTATGCATTGTGCTGAAGCCACCTGATTGGCTGATTAGATAACTGAATGAATGGGCATGTGTACGGGTGTTCCTAATAAAGTGGACGGGGAGAAGTCAGAAATCAGAAGTCATGTTTGCATTTTTCAAAGGCAGCTTTTCATGTTACTGAGAAACCAAAAAGCGTAAACTCCTCTGTCCTGAAGACTTTCCCACGTCGGAAAAGCGCTGACACTGGTGACTCCTTCCAAAAGTGTTCAGTAAATATCCCCTTACCGAAAGCTTCACCATATCAGAAATTATACGTTTTCTAGATCCGTTTTTAATTATTAGCCCTAGGTTATGTGGAGGGTTTGCCATGTGTGTGTGTGTATTTTGCCAGATCCTGCTCAAAGATAAGCTCAGTATTGACAAAGGGGAGACGAAAATCTTGGCAATCTCTCCCACCTCAAACTGTGTGTGTTGCCGCTGTAACTACGAGCAACCTTTCAGAGCAAATCCTCTCTTTTCTATCCCTTTCAAATGCTTTATATAATCTCCTGCCCTTCCTTCATCCGAAAAGCCTCTCCGAGTTTAATATCTGAGGCCTTTTGTCCAGCAGGCAGAGCAGCACGGCTGCCAGAGAGCGACCGGCTCTTCCTCTGACCTCACACTTTTCTCCGTCATCACACGACACACACGCTGAATGTAAAACCATCTCAGATTTGATTTGTTTGCTTTGACCTCACACACGTTTATTATCCATTGTTTCTCTGTTATCTCGGTCTCACACACCAGCAGAGTATCTGCAGCTCATATACGCACACACGGCCCTGATTCAGAGCCACGAGTTTACGTCTTAGAGCTGGAACTAGAAATTTCACTC
The DNA here is from genome assembly GCA_037576675.1 of Pangasius sanitwongsei. Classification (NCBI taxonomy): domain Eukaryota; kingdom Metazoa; phylum Chordata; class Actinopteri; order Siluriformes; family Pangasiidae; genus Pangasius; species Pangasius sanitwongsei. The sequence continues at coordinate 2,325,278 of CM075022.1, forward strand.
CTCCTGATATCAACAATGTTGAATGAATGTAAAGATCGACAGATTTGATTTTTAATGTCTAGAATATAGATGTCTTTGTATCAGTAAAAGTCTGAAATCATGCTTGCAGCCCTAAAGTACACTGGATTCAATTATTAGCACCTTTAAGAAGGGCCATTTTTAAAACAATAGATACCACAATCAATCTTTGCCAGCTGATCGCTGAGATACTTTTGTAAAAAAAACAACAACATTTATTTATGCAAATGCAGCTTTGTTTAATTGAATATGCATACATTTGTTTGCTTAATAAAACAAAACAAAACAAAAAAACAGTATTTTGATGTTGTTAGAATTAAAATATACATTTCTAGAGAAAGAGTTTGTTTGAAAATTATTGTTTATTGTTTAAACAAAAAAATGCGCTGATGCAAAAAAATTATTAAAAATTAACTAAATTAAAATCGAACATAAATTCAACAATAAGCAACTTGCTTCCTATCATAATTCTGATAGGAATAGGAATGAGCATGAAAAAATCATGAATACGGGACCACAAACAGATTTCTGGTTCTGAATATAGAAAAATAATATTTAAAAAAAATACAATGTACAGTGTACAATACTTTAGTCAGTGGGGTTTATAAGGTTTGTAAATGAAATGTCTTTCTTTCTTTCTTTCTTGAAGGAGGTGAAAAGACCTCCTATTTTGTTTGAAACTTTTTTTATTCTGATGTTTCTAGTACTTCTTGTATTTTTTTATACAGAGACTTTTATTATGGCAGAGCATTAGTATTTTTATATCCGCTTTTAGTTGGAACTTTTATTGTGAAAGTACAGAGCTGTGTTATAGCTTGCTTCACACCGCAGCGCGCGGCTGCTCAGTTCGCCGGTTGCTCAGGACCAAATCTTAAAACGGAGAATAAAAGGTGTTCAGTCGGGTGACTAACGCTTTCCCGCGCTGCTAAAAATGTCTTATTGCAGGCAGGAAGGTATGGTTTCTTTTATTCACTGCTAATTCTTACCCGCGGATATTTTTTCCCCTCATTTCTTCTTCAATGACATTGATTTCGCATGTCATGTGTGTTAGCGGTTACTGTCACCCGCATTCTGGCAAATCCCGCCTTCTCAGCTACGATTAGCTAATTCCGTTCTGGATCCTGCACAGCCATTGGCTAATACTCCGCCTCGGCTTGCGTTTAGCCAATCCTCGAATAGGAGGCGGGGATTTGCGGAATGCGGGTGGGACATGAAGAAATGCGTTAGCTGTTTATACTCAAGCGCTCCGCTATTTGCCAGACACTTTCATATCTAATATTTAATCACTGTAAATGAGTAATCTGTTTTTGCTCTGTTTTCTATTATATTTATTTATAAAATGTATAAAAAAATCATAGTTTAGAGTCGTTTCCTGTTTATTGAGTCAAGAGTCATGGACAAAATTACACCTCTCTCTCTCTCTCTCTCTCTCTCTCTTTTCTCTATCGCTCTCTCTCCTTTCTCTATCTCTCTCCCTCTCTCCCCTTCCCTCCTTTCTCTCTCTCTCTCCCTCTCTCCCCTTCCCTCCTTTCTTTCTTAATACACTTGTAAAGTAAGTATGAAGTTCTCAGTAAATCTCTGGATCTGGTATCTGTGTTTCCTATGTTGTTGTTTACTACATGAGCTGAATGTTTTAATGTTTTGTTTTTTATTTTATTTTTTTTCTTTCTGGCAGGTAAAGACCGTGTCATCTTTGTGACCAAGGAGGACCACGAAGCACCAAGCAACGCCGAGCTGGTGGAAGACGACCCCAATGACCCCTACGAGGATCACGGTCAGCTCATGACTTTAACTGCTTTAGTGAATTAGTAAGACATGATAATGATAATGATGCAGGGACAGAGAGAGAGAGAGACGGGGACAGAGAGAGAGAGAGAGAGAATGTGAGAGAGACGGGGACTGATAGAATCAGACAAAGATACCAAAGGAACCAAAGACAGAGAAAGAGACAAGGATGGGGATAGAGAAAAGACAAATAGAGAGAGAGAGAGAGACGGTGTGAATAAGAGTGAGAGCGAGAGAGAATGAGACAGGGACGGAGAGAATGAAGCAGGGATGGAGAGAGAGATACAGAGAGAATGAGACAGGGACGGAGAGAATGAGGCAGAGAAAATGAGGCAGGGACAGAGAGAGATACAGAGAGAATGAGGCAGGGACGGAGAGAGAGATACAGAGAGAATGAGGCAGGGATGGAGAGAGAGATACAGAGAGAATGAGGCAGGGATGGAGAGAGA
>CM075022.1:2327539-2393917 GCA_037576675.1 Pangasius sanitwongsei
GGAGAGAGAGATACAGAGAGAATGAGGCAGGGATGGAGAGAGAGATACAGAGAGAATGAGGCAGGGATGGAGAGAGAGATACAGAGAGAATGAGGCAGGGACGGAGAGAGAGATACAGAGAGAATGAGGCAGGGAGAATAAACTGAATTAATTGGACAATGAAATTTGTGGAATGTTTTATTATTTATTTGCCCGTTGTGGGTCGACTTTAATAAAAGATAAAAATCTCACGCAGCAATGTGACTGAAGTTTTTTGCCGTACTGCCCACACCTACGTGTGATGATGATGATGAAGATGATGATGATGAAGGTGACAGTGACGAGTACGTCCCTCAGGCGAGCTCGGAATAGATCCTGGGTAAAGAGTGAGTGATTGTATCGCTTTTGTGCCCCTGCAGGTCTCATTCTGCCCAGCGGGGACATTAACTGGAACTGCCCCTGTCTGGGCGGGATGGCCAGCGGCCCGTGCGGCCAGCAGTTCAAAGACGCCTTCTCCTGTTTCCACTACAGTAAGGAGGAGGTGAAGGGCTCCGAGTGTGTCGAATATTTCCGCGGCATGCAGGAGTGCATGCAGAAATACCCCGAACTCTACCCGCAGGAGGACGACAACGAGAGCGCCCCCTCTGACGCCGCTGCGCTTGTCGAGTCCTCCAGCACTGACTCTGCTTCTGTTTCAGGCTCTGAGGAAGCAGCAGCAAGCACAGAAAACCCTGCAGCGAGCTAATATCCGTCTCACTCTCTCTCTCTCTCTCTCACACACACACACACACACTCACACACACAGCCTTTCAACCTCTGAACTGACTGACTCAGGAGAAACTCAGAAACACCCGTAAGGAGACAAGATGTGATGAGAACGATGATAGAAATGCTAATAATGACTAATAATGCTATATAAACCTCACTCTTTAATAAGTGTACACTGAGATTCCTACAAATCCAAAAAAAAAAAAAAAAAAAGGTGTGAGGTCAGCGCTAATAACCGTAAATGAGAAGAAAGGAAGGACTTCTAGTTTTTGATGCTCCTGCTGATCAGATTTGATGATTGATGTTCATGTCTAAAGGACTGCGTCTGCACTGAGTCGCCTTTCGATGCTTTTCTTGATAAAAAAAAAAACAAAACAAAACATCACTTGTGTTTCACACTGCTGTCTTTATCTTCAATGCGTAGAGCTGCCTCAGTGAAGTCCCTCGTGTGTGTGTGTGTGTGTGTGTGTGTGATATTTCTGTACTTCAGACGTCTCTGTTCTGAAACTTCTCCCTCATTAGTCTTTTTTCAATTTAGCGGTCAACAAGTTATCTTAGAAATGCTTCACCGATGAGCCGAGGCATCATTTGTATCCCGAAAATCAGTAGAAAAAAAACAAATTGATTCTGATTGTCCAAGATGGCCGCCCCGTAACATTACAGTGTTTTACATGGTTTTGTTTGTGTTGGTAGATTACATTCTGTCACACTGTGTGATATCACTGAAAAACTGCTTTTTGAAAGATTTTGGGTGACACAGACGTCCTCTGCTTGTTAGCTACGTTAGCCTCGTAGCTCCAGGTACATAACTAAGGAGCTCGGGCACCAAACATGTCTCAGCTGATGGAGGAAAAAGTCCGGAAAAGTTCTTTTAAGACAGCAACAATGACACAGAGGTCATGATTGGGTTGGAAATACATCTATTCTAGGTGTGTGTGTGTGTGTGTGTTTCAGGTTTGATTTTACCATTTCCTTTATTAACGAATCTCATTTAATCAGCTAAAGATGTCTGATTAAAGAGGGTGGCGTTGGAGGAAGTGTGCTCAATCAGTGACTAACGACTAAGTGGATGATGATGATGATGATTATAACGAATGAAGAATCTTAATGACCGATATTCGTATCTGCTACACTGATTTTCCACCATTTAATGTTTTTTTTTCTGTTTATAAAAAAACCTACTGTACCTGAGATTATTACAAATGCAGTGATGAGATCTATCACTGATAAGACTGAGAGAAATAAGCCCTGAGACTTTTCACTAAGATCTGATGAGTATTACACCAAAGAATTTCATACGCAGCACTATACTAGGCTTATATTTAGATAACAACATGTCCATGAATTGGGTTTCTGTTTCCTTGCAGTCAAATCCACTTGATTTATTGGTTTAGAGGGCAGCAGATTTAGGATTGAGAGAAGATATACCAAAAAAATAAGTAAATAAATAAAAAGAAGGCATGGTAATCAAAATCATGCCCCTCAATATCATATTTTATTGTGTCCTAACATTAAACCCTGGTGGAGTAATTAAATTTTTTTAAAAATAAATTATACATAAGGATTTAAGGACCTAGAATGAATGTGGAATCCGAGCTGGACGTAGAGGTGTGTGTCCCTGCAGTTCGATATTATTTATATATATTTTTGTACCTGAGAAATTATCTTGGTTATTTCCATTTCTCAAAAATCAAAAGAAATGCCTTAGACTGGATGGATGGATTATTTACTGGATTATTTAGGATGGATAGGATGGATTATTTACTGATGCAGGCAACACATTTAAATTTTAATCCCTCAAGCTTCTTTTCTGATTAATGCCCATATGAGGAAAAAACATCCCTTAAGCTTTTTGGTTTTTTGGTTGTTGTTGAAGCCTGGGAGGATGTAGAGTCTCGTGTGTGTGTGTGTGTGTTTTTTTTCTTGAGTTCAGTTGTAACATTAAATCATTTCTGACAATGTAGATGTACTATGAATTTTCTTCTTGAATATTTTTTTGCAAATTGCCAAAGGGTGGGCCGCGCTTGGACAGGATACTCTTCCTGATGCGGTTATTTATATATATATATAGAATATCCTGAAAGATAACACTGCTTCATATTGTCATAGACGAGCCGTACTTAAAATGTATTCATGTATGTATGTGTGTGTGTGTGTGTGTGTGTGTGTGTGTGTGTATATATATATATATATACACACACACACACACACATATTCAGTGACTTTAGACTTATGTATGATCTTAGACTATCATTTTGAGACACTGGTGTGCAGTACAAAAAAAAAAAAAAAAAAAACCCTAATCAATTGGTCAGTATGAAAATTGCACCAGGGTGAATTATAGTTTAGTTCAATCTTCTGCCTAATTGTAAGTAGAATAGATTATATGTAATTATAAAGAAACATCCATGTTTGTTGGTTCCATAAATTTGTTACTGTTCACAGAATGTGAGAAGACAGGGTGGTGCTGTTGTTGTTGTTGTTGTTGGGCTTGATGTGATGTTCCATCCCCTATGACACATTATGACTTTCATACTTTTTTTTATTAAAAGTTTACAAAAATAGACTATTTAACAGTGACAGAAGAAAAAATCAAACTGGCAAAAAAAAAAAAAAAAAATTTCAAATATTCTAGTAATATAATGGACAATTGTTTAAATGCGACAGGACCACAGTACTGGTTGTCTCTTACAGGCTTCCTATCACTGGTCTGAGAACTAATGTAGTAATTGGTGGAAGCAATAAAAACGCGCGCTATGAGCTGTGTATCAGGGCGTATCCCAAATCCTCTGACCTCATTCAGTACGGGAGTTCGGAACAGCAGGGTCTCTCCACAGTTCTGTTAACATCCCATGGTTTACGAAACCAGCTGCGTTTGTGAGTTTGAAGTGCTCATTTTCAGTGTCCGTGTATCTGTGCTCTAGAGCGCTCTTATCATAAGCAGCCCTGCCGCAGAGCCTCGGAGACAAGAAAGCCGAGTGTGTTTGTCCATGGCACCACCAGACTCTGCATGGTGACCAGCAAACGGCCCGACTCCGCCTCCTCTGAGCCCGCCAGCAGGTACTCTGCTCCTGCACACAGGTGGAAAAGCACAATGATTTCATCTGAGTGAAGCACCCTAGTGTTTTTCAACTCTTTCCACTGCATCTGTAGTGCGTGTGTCATTTCCACGGATGAACATTTCAACACGGTCCTGCACTGAGAAACAGAAAACTCCACTGTTTATTTCAAACTTGATTCTCTGGAAATAATTCAGCAAACTCGGAGACGTTATACTTCTAAATATCCCTGAACATCAAGGCTTCCATCTCAGACTCCTCACTTTACTCTCTAATCCTTCCCTAGATTTCAGAAGGTTCAGAAGGTTTCTTACCCATATCTATACCCTGCAAAACACACAAACCCCATACTCCCTTACTACATCTCCTTATGCTTCACTATAAATAGCCTTATAAATATATAATAAATAAATTAGTTCTGTATGGTAGATACATTTTTTTCCTTATTAGGATGATGGTGGCTGGGATTTAAGAACCTTCAGTTATTATAGAGGGCTAAGGGCAGTTGCTGGGGCAGTTAATAAAAGTTTATGCAAAACATTTTGTATAATTTTTACATGACATTAAATCTGCATGTATTAGATTTACATGACATTAAATTCTGTCAGGTATTGGTGACACTTTATAATGCACTTGATGCAACCGATTAAGGGCTTCACTGTGCAGTTCGTGGCTTTCCATATATCCAAATTTAAAAACTTTATACAGACAACTTTCAACAAAACCTGAGCACGTCTGATAGATGAGGAAAGGGACGTGCTGATTTTATTATACAGTGTTGATTTGTGCCTAATACAGTCCACCGAGAAACCGCGCCGTACCTGGGTTGAGGACGGGGCAGGTGCAGCCGCGGCTGGTCCAGGACAGCGGGTACAGGCTGTGTGTGCCCTGAGAAAGCAGCACGATGCCTGAGCGCAGCACCTTCCTCACCTTCACCTGCACCACTGCATGCGTGCCTTTATCATGAGCTGACAGCACGCTGGCCTTGATCACTGCACGGGAGAGATGAGCAAAAGCTTTAGTATGTACACCGTATTCAAAACACATAAAGACGCAAAGGTGATCTGCACAGGCATATTAAAAAAATCTCAGGTATTATACAGTACATGTAGCAATAACTAAGCATAGTAAACAAAGTTTACTGTGAAATAGTACATTGTTGACAAAAAATTCATCATTAGTTGTACATACATTATATATACTATACATTCTTTCAGAAAGCGTGTGAATTTGTCTGATCTTACCATAAGAATGTTTCATTCTGCACAAATCAGATACACTCTTCACCTTCCTTTCCTTGCAGGTACATTTCCCTGTAAAGTATCATCATAAACACACACACATTCTAATTTATACTCATTTATAATGTGACAGGCTTTCAGTACATTCCCTGATATTCAACTACAAGAAAAAAAGGCTTCAGTATGCTCAGTGTGGGTTCACAGGTGCACGGCGTCTGTTAGCTCACCCGTGTAGTACAGGGCAGAGACTGTGAGCTCGTTCGACCATGACTTGTTCTCCTCATGGGGGTGGAAGTGAGTCAGATCAGGAACTTTGCCTCCGAGGGGAATGTTGTAAAATTCTCCGTTGGTTTTGCTTGAAAGAGAAAGAAGATCATGAGAAGTCAGAGAAGAAAAGGGGTCAAATCAGCAGTGTTATTAAGTAGTTTTTATGCCCAAGAGTTTAATTTGCACATTATCTGTGATGCTGCTTGTATTTTAGGAGTTGGTTTTATAATTGTAATGCCAGTCATTATGCTGAATGACAATTTTGAACTTTATTTCGTTCTTAATATGTAATCAGTAAATCTTGTCTAGGGAACCAAACGTGCTGGGAACCACAGCTTCTACCATGTGCTAAAGGTTTTCTAAGCCTGGGTATCTCTCTTTCTTTCTATCTCCTGGTTGATATTAATGAATTAATGAGCCCACACGCTTCTGGTCACCAAGTCATGCTATAGAAATTATACATTAATCACTTAGGAAGAAATAATATAACACAAATAATCTTATGGAAAGTGGACCAGCTGTTAGAAATAAAGAGAAATGTTGGGTTGCTGAGGATCTACTCAAGATCTCACCTTTCTAAGCAGAAACCTGTAACGGGGTCACAGGTCAGAGGGCATGCGCAGGGTCTGCAGCCCTCAGGTCCAAAGCCCCAGTGTCCAGGCAGACAGTGACTACAGCTCGTCCCACCGACACCAGGCTTACAGTGGCACTGCCCGCTCCTGGGGTGACACCAGGCCGCCTCGCCGTTGGTCCCGACTGGCACCGAGCCGACTGGGTCGCACCAACAGCCTGGGGTAAGAGTAAGCACAAATAGATTGAGCATATTTAGAATTTCAGTCATTCTGTGTCATCATTTTTAGTACAAATCTAAATACAAACTTATAATCTGAGGTGTGTCCACTCATGTTCCCTCAAGCTGAGGCTTTACTGCATGGATCAAACAGATAACGTGCTTAATATTTTCACTTTATCAGTGTCAAGAAATTCTTCCAATACGGTTACCTCTTTAAACTTAACATTTTTCCTTCCATATCTTACCATATGAACGGGGGTGGCTTTAGTGATTTGGCGGCCCTAGGCAAAATATAGGAATGGGGCCCTCATTTCAGTGTTTTAACATCAATATTTAAAATTTCAGCATATGTTATTTAGCATTAGTAATTACAAATATATATAATTAGCATTTTTAGGGGCCCTTGGCTTCTGGCGGCCCAAGGCAGTTGCCTATCGTTGCCTAGTGCTAAGTCCGCCCCTGCATATGAATGAAAGAGTCTGTTAGCAGCATAATAACCTCTCTGTTAAAATACAGTTGTCATTTTAGTTGGTGTAAGACTGTTGTTTCTTTCCAAAACTTGATCAGTATTTATAAAATCTTTCCTCCCCTCACATTTCTCCCCAAAAGTTTTTTTTTAAACCCTTTAACTTGACCAAAGAGGACATTTGACCTGGGTTTAACAATTAAAGCAGCAGTTCAACCCAAAATTAAATATACATTAAATTCACCTTTATCCCAAATCTCGTATCAGCCCAGACATGTTTGGCGTCTTTAGTTTTGCACTGGAGTTATGAGGCTAATCTAGCTAACATTTAAGCGTATAGCCTCCAGTTTAGCTGCCTTAATCATCACACACTCACCTCAAACTTGTTCAGTGTCTGTTCAGACTACTTGCTGATGTAGTTTCTGACACTTTTGTACATCTACAAACATTTTTGTAGCTCTCTTGACGCTAAAACAGCACATTGTTCATTGTCATTTCTGCCCAGCACTTTTACCAGTGATTTTGATGATAATGTCGTTCCAAGTTGAGTTGTATATTTAATGTTTTAATTCAGACTTATTCTACTACTGTATCTAATATTTCTCAGTATGTGATTACGATAAAACAAATATAAGTTAATTAAGTCTATTCTTAGACATTTATTCTCATTTAGAGCTTGAAATGATGTAGTTCTATAGGCAAATAATTTTTCTTCTTTAAAGAATGACATTTTTAAAATAAACTTTTAAAAAATTAGGTTATCATTATGTTATTAGAACATTTGATTTTTTTTTTTTTTACCAGTTTATTTTCTTTCTGTCACTGTTAAAGACAATTCCAAGCTTTAAATACAAAAAAGAAAAATCTGGAAACACACAATAATATTCTGATTGTGTTATAAATATAAATCTGTTATAAATATGTGTTCTCCCATATTCAGTATAATTTCACCTGCAAAGTGAAACTGATATCAAATCAACAACGGCATGTCTTCTCATGTGCTTCATCCTGAAGCCCAGGGCTACGAGTCTCCTCTCCACTTACCTGTCAATATTTATCTGAAATACAAAAGTATGTATAATGTGCCATAGGCCTACTCCTATCTTATTACGATTATATATCATTACACTCTTCATCAGTTAATTGCTCTTGGTTAAACTCTTTTCTTTGTTTAATAAGGTCAGGTGCATGCTGTCGCACGTAAGATGATAATGAATGTGTTTTCTTCGTATTTTGCATGTTGTGGCATGTGTGTGGTGAACTTTGTTATTCCTGTGAACCCTGCACATTATGTAAAGAGTTCCTGATTCTCTCACTCACGTGTACAGGCTTGAGGCGAGTCGAGGGGTCGAGCCGGGTGGCGTCGGTATCCTGGGCGGCAGCGTTGGCACCTCCGGCCCGCCGTGTTGTGCAGACAGTCATCGCAAACACCTCCGCTGGTGCCCCCCGTGGACCTCCACACTCGCTGGGAGAAGTGGCAGCTCTGCGCATGGCCATGACATTCACACTCTAGATAGAAAGAGTAAGCAAAGAAAATGTCTAGGACTCCTCTGTCTTGAAGACTTCCCTGTGGTGGAAAACTTACCATTACAAAACACTGACAGTGGAGACTCCTTCCATAAATCTCTTCACAGAAAATTCAATGATATACGTTTTGATTTTCTTTGTTAAATAACTACATTTTTTTTTTATCTGTTTATTATTAAGTTTAGATTATGTGAAGTGTACAAGCCCATGCCAATCCCTGTGTAAGCTGTTACTATAGAAATTCATTCTTAAATGTTAGCTCATTAATATAAACCTGTGAGTCGAATTACAGCCGTCACTATTGTCAGAGCTGCTGTTAAAGAGAACTAATCAACACCTTCTAATCAATCAGATTCGAAAATTGGCCTCACACTAACTTCTGATATCTTTTACATAATATTAACCATGTTAGCATTCAAGGCAGTACTCAGGTAGTGCACTTACTCTGACAGGGGTTCGGTTCTCCGCTGCTGCCGTTGGCCGCTTTCCAGGGCTGATCATTGTAGAGCGGAGCGCATTTCTCACAGTGAACACCTGCTGTGTGGTGAGTGCAAACACACCTGCCTTGCACCTGCTTCACACACACACAGGCTTATACAGATGTGATCCTCTTGAAGCATCACTACAGGTCATGTCATGACTGCTGAACTTCTATCTGCCCTTATAAACCAATCACAACCTCTTACTTGTGTGTTTTATAGGGGGCGCTTGTATTTTTTTAAAAAGTTTTTTAAAATATCATTTTAAGCGTCTATGTACATATAGTTTTTAAGCGTCGATTTACATTTTTAGAGCCCAAAATGAACTCAACCCCTCCACCCTTTTTCCTGACAAGGCAACCCACTTGGCATGTGTAGTTTCAGTACACAGAGTGCAATTCAACTCTAAACATTAACTCTTTAATAAGATGTTTCAATAGGACTAACAATAAGCAGCATTTATCTGTTTTCTGCATCTTAGCAATCAGTCCTTTCTCAGGATAACTTACCACACCGCTGCTTTGCAGGCTGTCTTGTCCTCCAGTAGGAAGACATTGCTCTGCATGCCCATGACACAGGCAAGTCCCTCGTGCAAGGAGCGAGAAGATGGCATAAGGAGCAGAATCAGACTGGGTGGAGTTATGAGATGACCGTCTGGGAACTTTGGGTAAGAATCGGAGGTTGGGCGCTTGTTGTGGCGCATTGTGCTGCCCCCTAGAGGAGGTGAAAGGGGGAGCAGGACAGTGTTGGGGTTTCAGGAGGCGTATGCGCAGGTTAGTGAGGGTCAGTACGGACAGGGCTTCAGGATTATAGGGGTCGTCCATCCCTCTACCCTGAGCCATGGATCGGAAAATCACCTGGGGAAAATCAAGTAACATATATCTTTTTTGGACAGGATAAAGCTTACTTCAGTTTTAATGCGTGTATCATATAAATGCATAGAGTTGAAAAGATTCACTAATTCAAATCAAGGCGACCATGAAAGAATTAATTCAGGTATGTCTGTGAACAAGTCTGACCATTTCTCTTTATCATTTTGAAATAAAACTAATTGTCTTTGGAACTGAATTTTTTTAAGGAGGTGTGGCCTCTGTTCTGTCAGTCCCTGAAAGTAGGTTCTGAAGGAAAGCTAGACTTCCAGCAGCAGTGATCACTGCTAAAAGGCTAATAGCTCAAACAACTTGCCTCTCCCCCAGTACATGGTGTGGCGCTGGAGTATCTGGATGTGCAAAGTGCCTCCTGCTGGCTAACATCATCAGGGAGCCCAAAGGAAGAGCTGCAGTTCTCAGCGAACATCTTCAATGTCTCCCAGGTGCGGCCAAAGTCCTGCGAGCGCTCCAGGCTCATGGCAGCGGGACGCGGAGAGCGGAACACCATCACCACATGGGTCAGGCAGAACCGGTCCTCCAAGTCCAGACGGATCTCGTCCTCTCCGGCTGCTGCGGCCCCCGACTCCCACCACGTGTCCGGGTGGAGAAAAGGGTCGTCTGCCATCAGCGAGCTGTTGGAGCAGCAGGATGACTGTGTGTGAAGAGTCCTGCCGCTGGCCAAGTTGCCCACAGGAGGGCTACAGGCGTGGCCCACACATCTGGAGGCTGGATTAAAGGGAGGGAAAGAAACGATCGAACACACACACACACACACACACACACACACACACACTAGAATGACTGATGCTGAGATAAAACATTAAATAAGGATTTCTCAGCTTTGGGTGCAAACGAAACCCATTTCTGTAATTCTACACGGCTAGAAACAGTCAGGGCCTGCAGAATCGCAGAGCTACAGTACATTTGACAGCCGGAGGAAGCTATGGGTTGGTAATGTGTCAAGAAAGGATTAGCCGCTTTCTGGGATGTGAGCCACAGGAAGAACCAATGTGAGGCTACACAAGGATGCAATCCGATTATGCTTTAATATGCCTTGTGTGTGCATATGGCTTATATGCAACAAAATTCAATGTGTCCAATTAACTCTGGGTGTTTTTGTTCACTGGAATAGTAACTGCAATCATGTAAGGAACCAGGTAATTTAACATTTTAGGACTTTGCACTGATTCAGCACAAATGACCTTCAGGCTGTATTCGTGCCACAGTGTTGAACTCACTCCAGTGATCATTAATGCAACTGACAGCTACACAACAACATGCCGAGAAAGCGCAGCTGGCCGCATTCGCAAAGGTCACCGGGCAAGATGAAAGCCCGAGCACCAGGCACGAGCTAAGAAAATTCACATTGTGTCTGTAATGGGCATTAGAAGGGATTTAGGCTTGGAGCTTTGGACAAAAATGTTGATGAGCTTTATTCTATTTTCTTACACAATAAAAATGTAGTGCCATATTCAGTAAAATACCTTTTTATGTTTATGTTGTATGTAAAAGTATTATAATTTATCTAATATGTGCCAATAAATGCTGCACCGTGTATCCCGTGTACTGCTGTAAACCTATATGCATTATTATTCTTATATACATAAGTAAATACATAGCAGTATACAATAATAATCATAATTAAAAAAAGGTTCTGGTGAGACTTTGGGCTCATACGGTCTGTGGGGAGTTCTCTATGTTTTCTCACCATGTCTACGTGGGTTTCCTCAGGGTTCTCCGGTTTCCTTTTACCTCCCAAAAACATGCCAGCAGGTCGACTGGTGACTCTAATATGCTCCTAGGTGCGAATAAGTGTGTGCATGGTGACATGTGATGAACCGGCGTCTCAGCTGGGGGTGTATTTCTGCCTCACGCCCAGTTTTCCCGGAAGAGGTTTAGGATCCACCACCACCCTGACCGGGATAAAGCACTTACTGGAATGAATGAATGAATGAATGAATGAAGCTCTTCCATGCAACGTGTTTCCAGCACCACATACACTACCGTGTCATTGTTACTGCTGTACTGAAACGCCCCATAATGCCATGGTGATCCCTCTTTTTCACTGATGGACCGGATAGAGGGGTGCCAATACATTGTGCATAGAAGCAGAGACTCTACAGATGTACAAAGCGGCAGGTGGACGGGATCAAGTAGCAGTCCAGTGTATAAAACAGATCTCAGTGCTCCTCACCTGTCACGCCGTGCAGAAATCCCAGGAAAAGCATCGCAACCCGGAGCCGCTGCCGGAAGCGCTTCATGCTCGAGACTCCCAGAACAAACTCGCGCGCGTACAACCGGGACAAATCACAGCGCAACCGGAGCAGCGCGCTCTTCATCCTCTTCTTCATCACCTCCTTCAGTGCAGATAAAGTCCACAAGTAAAGATCTTAGAGCACATGCTGCAAACATTTTCCACTAAACTCGATAAGGATGCGTTATTCCAGAGCTCCTAAATGCACCTGTTAAAATCCGCTTATTCCGTTTCCAGGCGCACGGTTACGCACACGGACCTGACGCTGCATTGTGACCTGGGACAGCAGTAATCATCTAACACAAGAGCAAAACGAGATGCCCCAGCAAAGCGCACTCTCCTTCAGATGCGTCCGCCTTTTGTGCAAAACCAAACCGCTGAGGTTGAACTGAAAAGGTGGAGCACAGCGCCGCACACAGGACATGAGCAGAAGTGCACTCACTCAGCCACAGACTGTGTATCTGTCCCAAACCGAGTACTACACACTCACAATCCCGTGTGTGTGTGTGTGTGTGTGTGTGTGTGAGTGGGTGGGTCGGTGTGTGTGTGCGCGCGCGCGCACGCATGGTGCCCTGTGTTTATTCCCTCCTCACATCTTCATGTTATATAAATGTCAGTACCAGACACATATTCTGCAGCCATGATGTTTCCTGAACAGGGACATGATGTTTCCTGAACATAAATTGTCTTTAAACTACTGACTTTATTGCTTACACTTTTTTTTGGGTTAAGGGCCCAAAAGTGGCTCTTTAGCAGATTAAATCCACAAGCATACTGTTACTAATAAATTTATCTTGTTGGATAGAATTTAATTTCTCCAAGCATACCATTGCACTGAATTCCACATGTCCTACAGAAAGCCTCTGATTCTTGCTGAGAACTTGTGGACCAGCACCTCCTCACGTTTTACACACACACACACACACTGTGGTTTCCAATTTTATGGTTAAGGGTAAAAGCAACAGGCACACAACCTTCTAGTAAAGTCTCATCAGAGTCGCTTACGGTTGACTGAGTGCACCACCGATAAAAGTGAAGTACTCCTGACATCATTTTTTTATGGTCCTTTCAGAGAGATTCTCTTGTAATTCAGTTTTCATTTTAATTTTAAGCTCCACCAACACACAAACACACACACAAGGACTGTTGAAGAGTTTGTACAGGATGCAGTGATGGTTTCTTGGATCATTTCTTGGATCAAGAGGACCACTCTCTGTATAATATGTTGATAGTATAAATCCAAAGTGGTGTAAAATAATTCATTTTCAGTGTTTTCAGAGATTCCAATGGTGTTCTGGTGGTGTTCATTTAAAAATCTTACATCATCCTGTTCTTCAAACACCACAAACCTCTTCATGCTGTGTGAAATTTAAAACTCGTTTATATTTTTTCACTCGTAGATCTGCTCCTCGTTAATTTCCCTCTGCCGCCATTTTGCTTTGCTGCATCCCGGCCTCCTGCTTTCATCCATCTCTGTCCTTCGTGTCTGGCTTGCTTCCAGGCCATAAACCACACCGAGAGATTTCCTTTCCTTCACTTTCCTTCATCTTCACCCAGCACTGCGGGTCTGCTCCCCTTCCACTGCCTCACACAGGCTGCGTGAGACGAATATCCTTACGGGAGATTGCATTAATCCTGTTGATGGTGCATTAGCTGCTAATATTTGATCTTTGCACGTGTGCAGGCCTGATTTAGAGACTGTCAGCTCTTTCTGACACCATATGAAAGGAGGCGAAGGATTTGAGTTTTCCTTTTTGGGAGTTGGGAAAAAAAGTTGTGTGTCTCTCAGAATCTTTAACAGAGACAAATGTGTGTCTTCTTTTTTCTACGAATCTTTAGTTCTATTTCTCAAGCAGATGATGACTGTCACATTGTGCAGGATTTTGAGCTAATTTATTTTTAGTCAGTAATATTGATCTGTAATTGTTTTTCGAGAATAATGCATGCTCAGAAAGTTGCTAGAAGTTGCCAGGTGATGTCACAAATTAATCTGCATATTCATTTTTTTTTTTTTTTTTTTTTACTTTTGTGAAATAGCACCACCGGCCTAGTAAAAATACTCAGAGTAGTGTGAAGAAGCAAGGCTGGGGCTGATTTCTTTTTAGCCCAGCCTATCAGTGACAGTCATGTCAGGTGATTACACCGAGTGAAAAGCCTCCTAGATTTTGTGTGCTCTGGGGTTCATTTATTTAAATCTGCATCGCTGATACATCCATAAAACATCATCACATGACTGAGAAGACGCATGTGAAATGTAATAGCGTGTAATAAACATGTACAGTGCGGATTACTTTCTCGATCACTGTTTTTTCAAGCTAGACACTAGAAGTAAATCAACCAAGCAAAACACGATCTATTTATCTGTCTATCTATATATAAAATTCTTTAGTGTGAACCTTTTAGTGTGCTAAGTGTGTGTATAGTACATTGCCACACTATCGTACATATGTTTATAATACAAACAATTTGCACATCCCTTCCATGTAACGTTTCACAGTTATTCCATCAAGCTCCGTGTAGACACTATCTTACACTTCATGTAGCTCTCCGTATATATTTACAGCATTTAGCAGATGCCCTTATCCACAAAGACTTGCAGAAGTGCTTTGTAGTCTCCATCAAAAACAGATCCTCATGCTAGTACAAATATGTCAGCGCAGAACCCCTTTACAGTCTCATTTGTTGCTTCCTGGTTCTAGAGGTATGATATCTGACCCCACTGTATTCATCTATTTTACTTGGACAGCAATAAAACTCTACTTGATTTGATTATTTGTGTGTAATCGTGTCTCATTGCTGCTATATCAGCTCACACATGTGCTCCTCAGGTGAAACATGTTAAAGAGCTGTAACGTCTTTAACATAAAACACATGTGCATACCAGCGTCTATATTTGGCTGCTTGTTTTGGTTTAAATCGAATTTATAAATGTAATTCAAGTGGTGGTAATTGACTAGGATTTATTGTGCAGAGAAAACAGTTGGGATTTGGCCAGGCCACATGCAGGGAACTTTTTCAGCAGCTCATTACAGTAAAACAGGAGAACAGCATGCCTCTGCATCGGCCAAAACAAGGCCGAAAAAAAAACCACGAAAAAACATGTGTCTCTCAGAATGTGGTGGATACTGAATCGACAGGATGAGCTGTTTTTCTGAACCTTTTACCATGTTTTGATCATTAAGTATTTTCCAGATACATCTATTTGACAGGGAGCTGAGGGGTGAATTCCTGCCAGACCAGGGCATCTGGAGCAGAAAGCTCATGATCTTACATGATCTTTAATGGCCCTATGTGTAGGCGAGTGTAGCCTACGTTAGGAGCTAAAAGCAGGCTGGATATCACCTGTTTAATAGGTACAGTTCGGTGCTGTTACCAAAATATTGTGATGAACGAATCTCAAACAGTTGTGCTGTTACTAACCTGTCATTCCTGAATGTCATTTCTGTCATTTGAATTTTTTTTAAAAATAGACTTGACTACCTTTTACAGAACTAATGGATGAATGAATATGAGAGAAAAAGATTCCCCAATGCTTGATAATTTAATTATAATTCAGTACTTGCACTACTGCAAAACTTTAGCAGAATTAAAGGGACAGCAAAAAATCTGCACAATTTTTGTTCTCCCCTCTGACCAAATCTAGTCTATTGGCCATGATATGGTTGGTGTTGGACTTTAACTATAACTAGAAATTATAGAAACTGTAGCTAGAAATTTAACTAGAAATCTACTAGAAATCTACAGGCGTGCTGAAACAATGTGACTTCTGGTCATCTGAAACTATGAACAAATTTCCACGTGCAAATGAACGCTGGAACATTATTAGGTCATCATGGACATTCAGATTTAAACCCCCATTTACTCAGTAAAATAAAAATTCCCTGATAATTCTAATTAAAACATAAAAATACCCACTCTCTCTCTGCTTTTTTTTTTTTTTTTTTTTTACTTCCAAATGAGATAACAGCTTAAAGATGCCATTTGAAACAAATGCATAAAGGGTTGAGTTTGTATTTATGGAAAAGAAGCGTCAGACATCCAACATGTCTTAGCCGATCAAAAGTAAATGTGATTTTGCATTAAACCATTCCTGTAGTGTTATCCTCCTTAAAAATGTGAACCTGTGAGGAGATACTGTGTAATACTAAAAAATTATGAAAATAAATAGGTTGTTTGTAAAAAAAAAAAAATAATAATAATAACGTGAAAACAAATGAATCGTGTGTTAAAATCACTTGTTGAAAAAGAAAAACATTACAATAAAATGCACTACATGTGTGAATCCTAAGATGTGCAAATGTCACAATCGTGTCTGCTTATTCATTCAAATTGTATAAGTTGTTGCTTTGTCTTTAGTGTTTCTCTGCTGCACACACTTTTTTTTTTTTTTTTTTTTTTTTTTTACATTAATGCATTTCAGGTATGGTTAAAGAAAGAAATGTAGCTCTCCTGAAATGGACTGGAAAAAAAAACCAACGAGCCATCACTTCCCATCAATTCACAGCACTGGGCTTTGTGTGTGTGTGTGTGTGTGTGTGTGTGTGTGTGTGTGTGTGGGTTCCTACAGGACCTTTGAGTGGTTGTATGTAAAAACCTCATCTGTGTGTGTAAAAAACCATGCAAACGCTGTTTTGGCGTGGGCAATACGTTCAGTTTACTGCTTTGATCTGAGAGAATTAATGACACAGATCAAGCTGTCAGCCTGGTCACTGCTGATCGAATCCAGATGAAGCACTTTGACAGCCTGGTGCCCTTGTAGAACATGACCCAAAAAGTGTGTGCATGTGTGTGTGTGTGTGAGAGAGAGAGAGAATGAGAGAGAGAGAGAACAAGAGAGAGGGAGAACGAGAGAGAGATTGTCTGCGTATTGTACATATTTTGCTCTTTTTTATGTGTGTGCATGTGTGTGTGTGTGTGAGAGAGAGAGAGAGAGAGAGGGAGGGAGAGAGAGAGAACGAGAGAGAGATTGTGTATTGTACATATTTTGCTCTTTTTTTATGTGTGTGTGTGTGTGTGTGTGTGTGAGAGAGAGAGAGAGAGAGAGAGAGAGGGAGAGAGATTGTGTATTGTACATATTTTGCTCTTTTTATGTGTGCGTGCATGTGTGTGTGTGTGTGAGAGAGAGAGAGAGAGAGAGGGAGAGGGAGAGAGGGAGAGAGATTGTCTGTGTATTGTACATATTTTGCTCTTTTTATGTGTGTGTGTGTGTGTGTGTGTGTGCGTGTGTGTGGTATCTTATGTCATTATGTGTGTCTATCTACATTATTGCATGTGTGTCTCTGCAAAATGGGATCAACATGCACACGTGCTCGCTCATGAAACCCTTATTAATTTTAACATGATTAACCAAAAAGAAGGTAAAATGAGAAGAATCTTTTGGTTGAATGTAAAAAAAAAAAAAAAAAAAAAACTCTTTAACACTCTATTAAACACAAACCCACATCTTATAAGGAGCCAAAACGGCAAAGCTTCACTCACATGCAAAGACATCTGTGCAAACACCATGAGCTGGCTAAAAAAAAAAAAAAAAAAAAAGAAGATTACTGCAGAAATGTAGCACAGACAGGAGTAGTAAAGGAAAAATAATCTTAATATATCCAAACGGTAGCAATAAACTATGAGTATGTTTATAAGTATTTTTAAACTTAATGCCTCCCTGTTTATTTCTAGCAAAATGTTCCTGATTTGCAGAAAACAGCCTTCCTTGGAGCATGACCATAAAAGGTTCTTGGTTTAAGAACAAAACAACTAAATCCAGAGACACAGAAACTGTATTTAGCCCTGGTTCCTCCAGTGGGGTTCCCAAGTTCCTGAAAATATTTCAGTAGAAACCTGCACTCCTTCCTCCAGGCCTCTCCTGAACCCTCTCTGGATCCTCTGCTGGGATACTGAAGCATTTGATGGCTATAAATCATAAATCTGCTGAATGAAATGAAAAAGATATTCCAGAAGTGCATATTAAACGAGTTTACATGACAGCGACTGGAAAAATCTTGTATGCACTCCTTACACACTCGTGTTTGTCTTACTATCCTTGTGACGACCTTCCACTGACATAATTATTAATGCAGCTAATTAATACTATGTCACACCTAAATCTAACACTACCATACAAAAGGAAATCTTTTAGCTCTTTTAATTTTTAAAAATAAAATCTACAGTTTTGAATAAAAGCAGTGTTCTTATAAGTCCAAACTGTCAGATATTCTAATACTTGTGGGGATATTTGGTCCTCATCAAGATATAAAAACATGGCCACACACACACACACACACACACACACACACACACATACATGTATCAGTTCATTCATGCATACACACTGAGACATACAAATCAGGATCACTGAGCTTTTCAGTGATTTTTATGACTGCTTTGGGTTCCAATCTTTGTTCTTTAACACACTCTACTGTTCTTCACTAAAGCTTCGAATGAGAAACACCCATTCCTTTCTTCTTTACAAGGTCTTTTGGTGTCCACCTGGAATCCACACTGAACCCTTTGGTCACTTCAGGCTCTCAAAGGTCACAGGATCACCTTTAAAAGTCTGACCCTTAACAGACGCCACTTTTAAGAGCTTAACAGACCTGTCACAGTAACAGGGCGTCAGATTTCTCTCATTCACTCATAAAACACGGAGCAGCTTGGCAGCATGGCAGCATGGCGGTATCGATGTGACAAATGCTGCTCTGCTGCTGTATACATTTCAGCCATTAAGAAGCAGAAATGATGGACGGATATAATGGCTGAGCTCTTTAAGGGCTCAGGGAAGTGCGTTTGAACCAGCAGCTCATACACCACATTTAACTAATGTGCTAAATGAACGAATTTTGTCAGCTTGTGAACTGCTTGGCACAAAAACAAGATGTACAGACCTTACAGACGTTCCTTCCACAAATTCCTTCAGTATATTGCATTGCATAAAACTTGATTTGTTAAGTTTTTTGAGGTGCTTTATGGAACCCAAGTGCTTCAGTTTATATAAATTCCATTGTCTTAATTTATTTATTTAACTATATTTCATACATGCCAAAACAATTACATGAACATTGACTTAAATGAGTCCAGGCAGTACATTTTTATATACCATATGTGCAAACTTCATAAGTCAGAATTTATGAGCTAAGTGGTTAGACACTGATGTATTGTGTACAGGATACAGCTTCAGGACGGTCATGCACAGACTGTATGCATACATTTGATCTGACACAGATTTGACAGAATAACTGGTTCCTGGAGGTCACTGTTGTCACCCACATGAGTTTTTCACCATATTGCTGAAAATGTAGGAAAATTGTAGAACTGCAGGTTAGTATTGCTTCCTGCTGTTCCTGCCTGGATTTGTAATTCTAATTGACACCATTCTGAGTCAGTATCACTCTAAAAAGGTTTAATGCTTAACCAGATGACCTTTGACTGATCCTAAAGGCATTCGATTGGTTTTGTAGTAGATTGAAAGGAGTCTTGTGGTCTCTGATGGTGAATGCTGTGGTTTAATGGTGATTTGATGGATTTTCAGCAAAAATACATATATCCTGGCAAATATCCCATTACACAGTGAGTATACCTAGATCTGTAACTGAATCTAGGACAATCTAGGACAAATGGACTCTCAGGAACTATTAAAATCATTAGATCCCAATCGGGAAATGTTTAATGGAGAGTTAGTCATTCAGGAATGACATTACTCACTTCGGTCTGATTCTTTTTCTGGCATAACATGAAAAAGAAGAAGAAGAGACAAAAGAAGGGATGACACTCCTTCACACTACTGCCATTAGACATTTTTGGAAGATTTACGGGATTTTTGTGAAATTTACACAAAGGCCACAACTGTAAAAGTTTTATATCATGTTCACAATGTGCCAATGTTGGAGAGGATGAGGCAGAGGAAGAGTTAGAAGCACATGCTGCTCTCATTACTGTAAAACAGGAGCCACACTAAAGCAGGCATGACCTCCTGCACCGCAGTAACGCCCTGTTAAAATAGACTTCTAAGGGGGTAAAGAGGAGAATAAAATTATGAGAGGGATGGGAATTGAAAATGTCTTTGTATACGTGTGTGTGTGTGTGTGTGTGTGTGTGTGTGTGTGTGAGCAAATGTCTTTTTCACTTTTGCTACAGCGACCCACTAACACACAAGCCCCTTCTCTGAGCACATCGTGTCAACAGGCCTGAACACATGTCAGTAATTAATGACAAATAGCACAGGCCTGGAGCTGCACTTGAACTGCACAGATTACACTCCTGATAACACCAGTTTCAACAGGCTGCTTCTCTTTTTCTCCATTACAGATCAGTACAGACAGGTCTCAGGGGAGTGACTGAAGTCAGCGTTAGGACTGAGATGTGAGAGGTGTCAGTCATGCTCCAGTGGGACACTTTGAAGTTTCAGTGAAAATTACATCAGTGTGGGAAAAAGACTTTAAAAGGAGGTCAAGGCAGATGAGATACAGTCAGAATTATGTATACAGTACATGATCTAGGCCTTCACATGGCCTTCAACACAGCAGCCAACTCATTCCTGGTTTACCAGAGTGGGGTCTGGTATTTTCCCAGCTCTAACACAACACATGGTGGTTTCAAAATCGTAGTTAAAACCTTTTTGTTTACATCATTATGTTTTTGAGTTAATGGAGACTACAGTTTCAGTCAGGCATTAAACCTCCATCCTTACAGCAGATTTAATACTGATGCATCACAGGTGCACTGGGTTTTAAAAGCATGTGACAGTAAGTAGAGAGTTTTCATGCTTGTAACTGGTCGAGTCTCATTAGTCGAGTCCACTGCCTGTCTCAGTGGTCTCAGTCCCGTCCTCCACGTGCTTCCTGAGACTCCTAATAATCTCTCAGTCATTACCCTTTCTGCTTCTTTAAAGTGACAGGAGTCAAAAGCTACCCTCAAGAGTCAAAATGTGTATGCCTTTAGTCCTTTATTTTGAACTAAGTAACTTACATGCTTCACTGAGCACCCTTGCAAAGATGTCCAGGGCTACAGTGTTAAAGGTGCACTATATCTGTGATCTCTCAAAGAGCCAGGGTCTGGATTTTGTGACCTTTTGAACTACAAGTGTAAGAATTGCTCTTGAGGACCCTCTGAAGCACACTAAAGCAGGGAAAAACAAAAGGCGAGGAAGGAATTTAAAAACGTCCATCAGTACTAGTATTAAATTCATTATTACACTGATGTCAAACTATTTACATTATATCAGTAAAGATCATAATATAGTAATAATTCATAATTTGAGTAGTGTTTTGGGAATGGTGTAATAAATTCACATATTAGTAACAATAATCAAAAATATAAAAAATATGTATATATTAAAAAAATAATTTAAAAAAAGCTAGTTATTCTGTCCAGCGGAAGCTTCACCAAATATTAATGACAGGGGTGCCAATAATTTTTTGAAACCAGAAAACTGTATTACTTAAAAGAAAACTTCTGAAAAAAAAAGTCAGAAAAAATTTTGTGCTAGAATAACATCATACATCATACCTATACTTTACATCTCAGTTTTAAATATAACTCATTGCATGTGTTATTGCCTGTTTCCATGGAGGGTGCCAATAATTTTGGTAACGACTATACGCAGTCATTTCCTGAATAATTATTTAAACAGCTCATAGCTTTCCATAATTTAAGACAAAATACTTCTTTCATTAATTGTACATCCAGTGGAAAGTAAATGAAATAACGTTTAGAAGATATTTTACACCCCCTCCTACTAAGGAAATGGTTTCCCCCGGCTCTACCTCCTCGGCCGCTGGGATGGTACTTCCTTAGCAACTGTTGCCGCGTTCTGGAGTTGCGGCTTGAAAACAGATTTCTGAAAGACTGAAAAGTTCAATAACAGCAGATAACTTGCTAATTATAATATTTACAGGTGATAAAAGGTATGCTATGAGTAATATTGCGAAAGTAGAGCATTTTGGACATTTTGTTTGTGTATAAGTTTAGAATTTGAATACATTTGTAATGAATTAATTGGCTAATTCAAGCTGACAGTCTAGCAGCAGCATAGTGCTTCACAGCTTCATTTAATTTCATTTTTCATTTAATTTTTTTCAAAAAGATCCCTTTTGTGGTATTTTGTTGGAAGAATAAACAAGTTTTGGTGAGTTATCCTAATTAGTCTAGAATGTCATGTGAATTGTCAGTAAACTTTTCAACACATAGTGCACACATTGCAATCTGACACCCTTTTTCAGTCCTATCCCTGTTTCATCCTGATTGTCAGGAAAATGGACCCCAAACCAGTGCATCAAAACCCTCCTCATGGATTTGGCAGCTTCCTTCCACACCCTCCTGATAACCCCAGACCTGGAGAACACAGGGCAACTCCACTGCAGTGCCACAGGAGCAAACTGCCCTCCGTGAGGAAATATCCCAGTGGAGAGCAGGGCACGCCAGCAGCTACACCACATGTACGGGTAAAACCGTCTAATCTCTGCCTCTCGCTAAAGATCAACTCTCCTGTTTTTCCCTCTGGTTGCTTCCCGGTACTCCAAGTGGATCCGTCTTTATCCAGTAATCCCACATCCTTCACTTCATGACCTGAATTGAAGTCCACTATTTTTAAAACCAGTGCTTTAAATGTCCTCGGAGAGATTGAGGAAAGAGGACACACAGCTGTTTCCTTCCACACAGCTGCTTACTGTAGTACATGATGTTATATATTACTGGTAATAATACACTGTATCTAGTAAAGTTTACCAGCCAAGTTCATAATCTCTGAATATCATTTCCGGGACAGGGGAACATTTGCAACTGATAACTGGAAATATTTGTGACAAAACTGATATAAAATCTAAAATATAAAGAAGCTTGAAATGTTGTACATGTAGAAAGGTCTTTTACAAGTGTTTTTATTCTGTCTAAGTTTCACAGTGATTTTTGAAACTAGTGTTTCACTTGAAAGAAAACTTTTTCAGTGTGAAAAAAACTTTAAATTCTCTACTCCCCCCCTAATATATAAGTACATAATGAAAACACTTCAACTCTTTCACACAAAAACCACTTACATGGCAAATATCAATAAATATATAATATAAATATAATAAAATCAATCCTATTAAAAATTACAATCAGCTCTTTATATGTAAACATTTCCAGATGCAAAACACTTTTCCAAATCCAATTCTGATCTTTTCAGTTAGTTATAGGAGCGGATCGAATTCTTTCCCTTTTTTTCCCCGACATCCGATCCACTGTTTTTTGCTGATGTCAGGCTTTATATTGATTCTCAGATCAGTGCTGTTTATAAAAGTTATTAGTAATAATAAAATGAAAAGACAATGGGTATACATAACCACCTCATGGAAGAAAAAAAAACAATAAAGTACCCAAATTTCTATAAAAAAAAAAAAAAGATAAATAATGTTGTGCTTTAGTAAGAAAGGACATCTTGTTTGGCAAAAAAAAAAAAAAAAAAAATTTAAATTAATTTGTCTGCCCTGGCATTGTTTCATGCATATCTTCCTTTCCTTTACTCCTCTGAGAGGAAGGAGAGAAGAAAGGAAAAAACGAAGCACAGTTAAAGGAAAAATACATTCTTCTTTTACTCTCTGTTTCTCTTTTTTCTTGGACATACATTTTAATGGCCTGAACCCTAATTTCTGACAGTCTGTGCCATGTGTCGTGTTGTTCACAGGGCTCAGTGACCCAGCAGAGTTTACTGTGGCAGGCTGGCTGTGACTCAAACACCACGAAAGGTAAAACTGTTCAGCGTCTCACGGTACTAAACCATTTAAAGGAACAGTGCAGCTGAAAAGTACATTTGTTTGCTTCTTTAGTGTTGCACTGGAGCTATGAGGATACAATAAATACGACAAATAACAGCAGTCTATCGCACCAAAAATTACACATAACTATCTGACGCAAACAGCGTTATGTTTTTAAGTAATGCCACTCAGATTTAAACAGAAGGCAAACAGAAATGAGCCAGACTTCGCTGTGTAGCTGATGGAGGGACCCTCACTGGACTACCTTTGTACCAGAAAGCTGGAAAATATGCAAATGATAATATCGTTCCACTTCAAACTTGATATTTTACACAATCATTTAATAAAGATAAGCTCGTGTAACATAGTGTCATTTGACGCAAGTAGCTATAAGTTTAGATGTATTTAAGGATTTTGGGGGAGATTCTTGGTTAACTGGTTACTCCATTTTCAGTAAACTATTCCTATAACACAAATCCTAAATTATTACCTGTGTAAATAAAATACATCTTCTTATCTATTCAGTATTAGTCTGCTTATTTTTTTCCCTTCCATCATAGCAAACACTTTCCAGACCCCCGCTGACCTGTTCAGTGTCATACAGAAGGACAGACACGGACCAACCACCCAGATCCTGCAGCAGACGGACTTTCCCTCAGGAGCCTACGTGCCTAAAGTACAGCTGCCCTACAGCTGCTCGCGCGGCCGGTGGCCCCGCAAGATCGAGATCGAGAAGTGAGAAGAATTAGCAATGACAGCGTGATTATGAAAATAATCTAAGATTTTTGAGACAGGCTATGAAGTAACTGGGTTTCAAGTAAGATGAATTCATAGTAGAGATGACAGGTTTTGTGAAAATGTCATGGTTTATATTGATTCATACTTTATAGTTAAATATTGCTGGGGTACCTTCTTCTAAATTATCGCTGTCTGGCAACGACTTTTCTATTCTTCAAAGTGAGCTATCCATACATGATAATTTTATTTTGTATTTAAATTATAGTTTTGTATATTATGGGATATTGCTAATAAACTCATATCATATCGTAAGAGAACCTACTACCGATACTTTTTTCAAAATATTAATTTTGACAAGTTTGAGCACTCATAACCCTAAATATGAGGTGCACTATATGACCAAAAGTAAGTGGACACCTGACCATCAGACCTATATGTGGGATTTTCCCAGATTGTGGTATAGAATGTTTTTGTATGCTGTAGCATTTTGTATGCCGTAGAATTTCCCTTCACTGGAGCTAGGAGGCCCAAACCTGTTCCAGCACGACAATGCCCTTGTGCACAAAGCGAGCTCCATGAAGACATGGTGTGCCAAGGTTGGAGTGAGTGCTATGGACAGGTTTCCAGACACATTTGACCATACAGTGTATGTTTTTTAGCGATCTGACCATTTTATACCAAATGGTGTCCCATTTTTCCCATTACACATTGTACCTGTTGCCTAAATTCAAAAGCATTCAGGGTGGGATAATAATCCTGTTTTCTTTTGAAAACTTCAATAGTCAGTTTTTCTACCAAGAAACTCATAAAGCGGAGAGCAGTTTTTGATTTTTAAATCTCACGGTTACTCAGGCATGAGAGAAAGGCAGGAGACATGCCTAAAAGATGCCTTTAAAAATTGCTTTAAATAAGTTGCCTTGATGGCGTTAAATAGGTTTTTTTATTATTATTATTTTAGGCGGAGACGGGAGTATCTGAAGTTAGACATCGCCCAGCTTCTGACTGACCTTGGCATTGATTCCAGTCAGCTGGTACCCAGAACCATGAGCAGTGAGGATCAACCAGAGAGCTCCTCTACCTGTAAAACCCCCAGCCCACCAGTTGTTAACTATCTGCCCCTGGAGGTATTAGCACTATTAGCAGTGTCTCTATAGAGGTTACAATGCTTTAGGATTAGTTTATATGTATGATATGCTTATTCCTTGTGTACTATAGAATGCTTTAGTATCTTTGGACCTTTTTATTGTGTGCGCTTGGGATCATTTACATGTCTTTCCAGATATTTGATAACGAGGAGTTTGATTCCCGCACACCTGAGGACTGGCTAGCTCTGGGCTGTGACCAAGGCTCGAGTGACCAAAAACCTGTTCCTGCCAAAGCTTTTCTGCCAACAAACGACACCGATTCAGCTGGTACAGAGCATTCTCGAACCAGAGTTCTGTAAAAGCATTTTACTAGCAGATATATAGCATTAAATTGAATTAAATTTAAAAGCATTACATTTTTTTTTAAGTGGGACTTTACTGAGGTAGACCAAAGAACTGTGCCTCTCCCTCCCTCTCTCTCTGTTTTCTTTGTGACAACTTTGGTGTAGAGGAGAAGAGGAGCAGTCCAGAATATACATGGCAGTCTGTTGGGGTTCTAGACTACAGCCCGGAGAAGAAGCAGTACATGGTGCAAAGAGCAGATCAGAATGGCTGTGTGAGAGACAGCGAGGGCAAACCTGTTTTAGGTGGAGCAGAAAGAAACAAAGGCAAGTCCCAAAGAGTCTTATTAACTTATTTGAGAACATCTAGGAGACCTATTTCAGGGTGACAGGATTTGCTATTACTGGACATTTAAAGGTAGCGTCACCAATTTTTGACTTTCTGACAAAAAAATAAATGATATGGACAGTCATGGCGGTCATGACAGGGAGGCATGTACCCACCTGACGTTCATATGACCCCTCGACTGAGAAGGTTTCTTTTATTACGCTGGCATTTAGCTGTGTAAGCAATTTTGTGCTATTTTTTGAAGGCTTCATAGAGAAAACTGAGTGAAAGACATTATTTGTTTGAATTGTGAGTAATTTTCCTCAAATTGTGGATTATACTTACACTTATAAAGTGCATTAATCGTAAGTCATAAACACCAATTATCTGACTATACTTCTCTCTCTCTCTCTCTCTTTGTTCCTCTCAGGCCCTCTGCAGTCGAATCAGTACTGGGTTCCACGGATCCGGCTGCAGTTCTGCGCTGAGGATCCGCGTATCTTTGCTCTGAGGGTCCAGTTCGCCTGCAGAGCCAGACACTACACTGAGGCTCTGCTGCTCTACCATCTGTCTGTAGACTGTATGCCAGTCTGGAGCGGGACCCCCACACTGCAGCCCACCAGCCTCCAGCACATCAAAACCCGCACCCTCAGCACACCAGGACTCCGATTCCCGCTGTGAGACACCCAGAGTGGGAGGACAGTCTTATAAATAACTTAAAAGTAGTACTATAGTAAAATGAATTTTAAAAGGATGAAAATAAGGACAGAATTAAAATGAACCACAACAGCAGTTCTCAGAGACTATTATTATTATAAAAATAAGTTACAGATTCCCTTATGATTGCACAGGTCAATTTTATGAACATAAGTCAGCTACTGAAGTATAATGCACATTAGGCTAATCTATCCTATGAACTATCATATTTTTTAAATTGGAGCCATGAGCTTTTTATTCCTGAACATTCCACTCACAGAATCCAACCCCGATGTACTGGGTTAAAAAGTTATATAATATTAACAAGATTTTTCCTAATTTTTATTAATGTTGGTTACACAGCAAGCAGTTTTTTTTTAACTACATATGCAAATGTGCTGTCTGTAGAGTAAATGCAATGCGTGCTTGTTATGTGTGTGTATTTCTGCACGAAACCCAGTCTGCAGCAGTGCACGGAACGTCTAGAGAAAGAGATTCACCTGGAGTATGCCCGCACCATGAACCGAATGACCTTTGATAAGCTTGTGCAGGCCAACCCCAAAGAGTTCTCCTACATCACATTGCCTGAAAAAGAAGCAGACAGAGTGCCCAACAAAGGTGCGTGTGTGTGTGTGTGTGTTTAAGGACACTTGAACATGTATCTGTAGACATTGTCTGTCTTGTGGAACTCCGATGACACGCTCTTGTACAGGTTCTGTGTCTGTACCGGACTACCCATTTGAGAAGATCCGTGCCAAATTCACCTTCATCTCCCTGCTCACTAAGCCAGAAGTGATCTCTGCTTTGTCTAACGTTAGAGCTGAGTGTAACAGGGTGGCAGCCATGAGCCTCTTCCCTGTCGCCTTTAGCAAGCCTCAACGCCTGGAAGAGTTTGAGCTGGCACAGTCACAGATGCACACACAGGTAACACTACATATATGAACATAATACATTGTACTGCTTTTCACTGACCCTACCTTCTCTCCTTTCAGGTGCAGCTTTTCCTACGTGACACCTGGGTCACCAGTCTGTGTAACGGGATCCACTCCAGCCTGCGTGACGCCGGGCCTGGCTGGTACAGTCTAAGCGAGTCAAGTTGGCAGGTGTACTGCATGTCCAAGCTGTGTCGCTTGATGACGCAGGTACGCTTCAAACTACAGGACTCGCTGCGATTCTTGGTGCAGGACTCACTCAACAGCCTGGCTCAACTGGTCTTGGACGCCTGCCACAGCGTGCTGCACTGTCCCCCTGATCTCACCTGGGGTGCTGACCTCATCCACAGTTCCTACAAGTGAGACAGTGTGTTTTTAGCTCATAGATTATTGTTGCACACAGATGTTTGCTGAACAAGGTGTGTTAGACCTGAGAAGAAAAAGTTGATGGTACGACATTGTATTTCCAAGGCCCTCTTTAAATTATTAGATTTAAGAATGCTGATGAAGATACATGGACAAAGTCAGTGTGTTGTTACACATTAGAGTTATACACATTATAGTTCCTTCTATTAAGGAGTAGGTAAGTGGGAGTGGCCAGGTAACATGAATCAGTAGAGCAGAGAGGCCAATTAAACGTATAATACCAGGATATTCTCTGCATAGAATACTCCTCACATGCTTTTACACAATGATGTGTTTACAGGCCGAAGAAGAACCCATTGTTCCTTGTGGACCTGATCATGGACCAGACTGGGGTCCATTACAGCACCCCACTAGAGAACTTTGAGACTTCCGTCATTAACTTATTAGACAAAGGCATCCTCTGCACTCATAAACTCCCTCAGCTGGACAAGGTTACCTAGACATCACCGATCAACTGTGATTCAGAATTGTTCAGGTTGATACAATGCATCATTGATTACTTGTGTATCCCCATAACCTTGTCTCTGGTGTTCTCTTGTTCTCTTGGTCTGTCTTAGTTTGTCATGAAGAACTTGTTTATCAGTGGGGTTCCACTGTTGGAGTCAGTGGGTCTGTGGGAGCCAGCAGTGAAGGAGCTGAGAGAGACAGTGGGCAATGCCCTGCGCCAGGCCACCATTCCTCTACAAGCCTACGCCCGTGAATACGAATGCCACCTCGAGCTTCACAACTCTGACACCAACACCTTCCTAAAGTACAGCTCAATTTAAACTACCACTTCCTGATTCTTCGTTCTATTCCTTTATAGCAAAGGGGTCAAACTTGAAGCCTACACGCTGACTACGACTGTCTGGCTCATTTCATTCAACATGCATGAAATAACCCGGCGTGTTCACATTACCCTAGAATTAGTGTAATCTAACGATCGTCTCCAGACCTCAATATGCATAACCAGACTTTTTTTTATTAGTTTTTACAAAGAGAAAAAGACAGGTTCAAAAGAGTGGACTGAGTCTCAGACTGAGTACATTTTTGTTTTTAGGGGAGTTAAACCGGTGTGATTTCTTCACAGCAAGTACAAGCTGTGACAGTTGTGAAGCAGTAAAATAAAACAGCTTTTTATCCTTTTTTTATGCGTTTTTTATGCATGTATATCACTCACATCTGTATATGTCTGCTTTCATCTTTGTGTCTATATGCTAGGCTTTACAGTCAGGAGAACAGCACCCCTCTGGAGGTGAAGGAGGAGGTGTTGAGGCACCTAAAGGAAAAAGAAATTTTGGAACAGTCCCTCCCCTCCGTCATCGTGCTCGGGCCCTTCATGGTGAACGTGGAGGCCACGAGGAAGAGCCTGTCTAAGAAACGTTGTGCTTTAGCCAATGCCGTGATCGAACGCCTTGCTCTCAAGCTCCGCAAGCAAATGGAGGAGGCAAGTTTCACAGTATCACACTATACACGTTCACAGTTTCAGTCCTGGAGGTCCATAGTTTTGAACGTTTAGGTTTGTTTGAACTGGCGAACCACTAAATTATGAAAGGCTGTGGCCTCATTAAAAAATGTGGGTTTTTTTTTAAGCTAAATTATTATATTGTGTGTTTCAGGCATGTGAAGAGTGCAAGTTGATCAGCAGGAAGCTGTATGAGAAGCCCAACAGCATCGAGGAGCTGGCAGAGCAGAGGGACTGGATGAAGCAGATCCCAGATCAGTTGAAGGCCCATGAAGTATAAGAGACATTTCTTTTTAGTTTTTAGCTAAATGGCTGTTTATGCTATTACATTACTCCTGTCCTTACTAAATTGCTCCAGTAGGTCAGAAGTCACTTCACTGTATTGATTCACTGTATTGCCCCAACCAGTGCTGGTATAATATGCCTTCTGAACAAGACGGGTTGTGGTTCGATCTACGAAAGAGCCAGAAGATAAAAATCTGATAAAAAAAAAAAGATCTGTATACACAGTAATAAAGGGAGCAATACACCAGGCCACAGGACTAACTAAACTGGGCATTTTAAACCACCCACTACGTGGGTTTATATTATCACTTTCTATATATTTAATTGATTATGATGACAGTTGTAGTGTTCTTGTCTCTAATGTGTGTCTAATGCATTTTATCTCCTCTGTGTTTCCTTATGCTGAAATCCATTGACAGGAAATCTTGTCCAAAGCCATGTCTGACTATGAGCTAATAGATGAGTTCTTCTACAGTCTCACCAATGAGGATTTCACTGGGAAGTATGTGGCATTATTTTCTAAATCATAATTTAGATTTACTGATCCTGCAATGATCGCACTGGCTCGAACATCCGCAATATGCATAGCTTCGGTTTTATGACTGTCAGAGAAAGTAAAAAACGGGGGATTTGGTTTGTGATCACTATACTAATGACATGTATTTGTCATATGAAGATGGACAGCAATGGCCTGGCCACATAAGATCCTCGGTCAGATTGAAAATGTGCGCCTACAGCATGAAGAGGACGAGGAACGCTTCCAAAAGATCCAGCTGGTTGACCAGAGCAATTTCCAGGAGCGTCTGGACTCCCTAGAGGTCAGAGCCTCCAGCACCTGTTCACCTGTGGTTCTCTGTACTAATTATAAATTCTTATTACAGCAGGGAAAAGGCTTTTTGAGAGTTATTTTATTAAAGTGTGTGTGTGTATGTGTGCATGTGTGTTTTAGATGGTGGTTGCAGGCTTTGCTGCCTATATGGACATCAGTCATGCCAATGAAGTGGCAAATGAAATGCGTCGAGTTGCAAAGCAGCTGAAGGAGTGTCAGGTCATGGCGCAGGTTTACAACAACCGTGAGCGCCTCTTTGGCCTCCCCCTCACTAACGTATGTTTTTCAACCGTGACAGATATCACAGCATGACCACATAGTGCTGGAACACTTTTTAGAGGACATTTCTCAGTTATGATTCAAATCCAGAGTTTGCAGAGAAATATATCTGTGATCTATATTCATTTATTTTCTGCGGACCAGTATGACAGGTTGCAAAAGCTCATTCGAGACTTTCAGCCTTTCCGGGACCTGTGGACGACCACGTCTGATTGGCAACGTTGGCATGACAGCTGGCTAAATGACCCGCTGTCCTCTATTGACCCAGAGCAGCTGGAGCGCAATGTCAGCGATGCCTTCAAGACCATGCATAAGTGCGTCAAACTGTTCAAAGACATACCATGTAAGTAAAACCTCTACACATGAGATATACTTAGAAGAAGAGCTATTCTTATTATTTTTACTTCATTTTATAGCCTGTCAGGATGTGGCTTCCTACGTCCGTGGCCTGATTGAGAAGTTCCAGCCAAACATCCCCTTGATTCAGGGCCTGAGGAACCCGGGCATGCGTAGCCGCCACTGGACCCTTCTTTCTGAACGCCTCAACATGAACGTGATGCCCAAAGCCAACCTTACGTTCTCCCGCTGCCTGGAGCTCGGCCTGCTTCAGCACGTAGATGAGATTGCACACGTCGCAGAGGTGGCTGGCAAAGAATACGCCATTGAACAGGTAACGTAACAGGATAGGATTTATGCGATTTATATGATAGATATGTGTGATAGACGTTTAGACCATTGTCTCTCAATGAAACATCATACAGATCCTTAATTAATGTAAAAATAATGTGTATGTGTATGGTTATGCTTTACTCATGCTTAACAGGAGACACTTGGATCATCACCTATGCAATGAACAAAACAAGAAGAAGAGAAAAAGCATTATAAAAAATATAAAAGAGGCAGTATATAACTTACATACCTCTAGCACTTGTAAGTAAGGAATAAATCACAACAGGGCCTGCTGTTATAGGAAAGTAATCAACTTCAGGGTGGTGTGATGTGCCATTGCCACCCTGAATTTGATTATTTTCTAATACCCTGCAATTACTAAGAAACCGGAAAACACAAAGCCCTCTGTCCTGAAGAAGATGTGACCAGCCGTTACACCTTCTGGCCAGTCAGATCTGAGAATTTAACAGCACTATGGTATAAGTGCAACTGTTCAGATTAATCTTTTCATCTGTGTGTGATTAGGCTCTGGATAAGATGCAAAGCGAGTGGAAGTCTGTCACGTTTGAGGTTTTGGCGTATAAGGAGACGGGCACCTACATCCTGAAGAGTCCTGACGAGGCGTCCCAGCTGCTGGATGACCACATCGTGATGACCCAGAGCATGTCGTTCTCTCCCTACAAGAAGGCATTTGAGGACAGAATCAGCACATGGGAGAGCAAGCTGAGGATGACTCAGGTATAACCATGATGTTTATCTAAGTTAATATCTCCCACCAAATTCTAATCTTATCTACCATCAGGTTTCACCTCAAAAGATACGTTTAAAGCCATCTTTGTGCGTCTGATAGCTACAGCATGTTCTGAGCATGTTTTAATTGACTGCTGTTGGCAGGATGTGCTGGAGGAGTGGCTGACGTGCCAGCGCTCCTGGCTCTACCTGGAGCCCATCTTCAGCTCAGATGACATCAACCGACAGCTGCCTGTTGAGGGGAAAAGGTACCAGACCATGGAGCGCACCTGGAGGAAAGTGATGAAGGCTGCGCACGATAACAGACAGGTGATCTTGGGTTCTCTCTCTCTATCCAGCTTCTTCCATTTAGATTGAATGCATCTGTGTGTATTTTACACAGCATGTGTCTTTTGAATGTGGGTTTTTAGCTATTTTATTTGTCTGAGTGTGTATTTATGTGTGCATACATGTGTGTTCAATTATGTGGCTATTTATAGTTAAGTGGGTGTAAGTCTATTTGTGTGTGTGATCTCTCATACGTAGGTAATTGAGCTTTGCCCGGACCAGCATCTGCTGGATAATCTGAGAGAATGTAACAAGCTGCTGGAGCAGGTGCAGAAAGGGCTGAGCGAATATCTGGAGACCAAAAGGGGATCCTTTCCCAGGTCAGCAATCCATTAACTATCATCAGTGTGTAAGGAGTAAAACACTTATGGACATGCTGTTATAGGTGGCGTGATGTGGCAGGTTAGTTCCTGTTATTGCTTATGAATATAGTATCGCTTTATACAGTTGTTCCCTCAGCAATCTCTTTTTTCCCCTCATTCTTAAACTTAATAAGACAAAAAGAAAAACACAGCTTGTCATGTTACAGAGAAACCGTAAAGCACAAAATCCACTATTAGAATGAGCGTATGATATGATTTGCAGCTGCACTCCTGTCAGAGCTGCTGTCACATAATTAATCAACACCTCCTGACCAATCGGTTTTAAGAATTCAACAGTGCTGTACCATAAATCTCATTACGCCATATCATTTAGTGTCGTTTACTATTAGATATTTACTCGCTATTACAGTTATAAAGGTTGGGCCGATATGCCCTGTTATTTCTGCTTCCTGGATTTTAGATTCTACTTTCTGTCTGATGACGAGCTGTTAGAGATTCTGTCTCAGACCAAAGACCCGACAGCAGTGCAGCCCCATCTACGCAAATGCTTCGAGAATATTGCACGGGTCAGTTTGCAACAAGTATACACACAAAGAGACACACACACACACACACACAGTTATACACAAATGCACATCAATAATTTTAAATGAGCTGAACCAAATACAGTAAACCTCCCTCAGATATGACCGCAGTTTTTCTGTAAAGCCGTTTCTGTAATGTACAGCTCCGGTTCCAAACGGACCTGCAAATCACACACATGTACTCCGGAGAGGGAGAGGAAGTCCGGCTGTTCCTCCCTGTGTGGCCTACTGGGAATGTAGAGGACTGGCTATGTGATGTGGAGAAGTCCATGAAGCTGAGTCTGCGTGACAACATTGAGCGTTCCCTCGAGGTTTATCCAGAGGTCAGTCTGACAGTGACAGACCAGCGTTCTCGTTATTTCAGCATTTTTTGATCATAAAAATATTAAAGGTCAACCAGTGTTACAGGATTCACACAGGCTGGTCCTATCAGTTATTGCACACACACACACAGACACTTCTACTTGACACCCACTAGTGTATAGTACATTACTAGTTAACTATTATATATTATATTGTTAACTATTGTATGACTACTTGGTAGGTGAAAGACACCTCTTCTTTACTCTTTTCTACTCTCTTTTCGAAACTAAAAATAAAAAAAACAACATTCTGAAGCATCTGTATGAACCCTGCATTAAAGTAAATCTACATTTACTTATTTTAACCCTTCCTGTTTCTTTTGGATTTTATTATTTTTATTCATAAATGGTCAAATGAATTTGAGCATAGACCTTTTTTCTGCTTTGTGTAGGAACCCCGTACTAAGTGGGTGCTGTCGTGGCCGGGGCAGGTGGTGATAGCTGGATGTCAGACTTTCTGGACTGCTGAAGTTTCGGAGTCTCTAGAGAAGGGAGATCTCGCCCAACGCTTGTATCCTCAGCTCCAGACACAGGTATGATGAGAATCCAGGTCTAATTTGGTGTTGTGCACGTGAGAAGAATGAGAGAAAACAGCAATCAGAGGTTTCTAAATATATCATAAAGCAAAACTGGATTGAATAATGCTTGTTGATATCTTCAGGTTTTTATATGTATGTGTCTAAACATGTGTTGATGGTTGTTTGTATATGTGTGTGTTTGTATGTGGGTAGCTGGGAGACCTGGTGCAGCTGGTGCGAGGCCGTCTGTCTAGAATGCAGAGGGCTGTTCTCTCTGCTCTCATCGTGATCGAGGTACACGCTAAAGACGTGGCTGCCAAACTGGTGGAGGAATCTGTGGCCAGTGTTAATGACTTCGAATGGATCAGCCAGCTCAGGTCAGGAAATTCCTAACACATATTCAGTGTATGTTAGTGGTGGAAATGACTCATGTTTTGTATTACGATAGAGGACAATAATACATGTAATGCATGAGA
Source organism: Pangasius sanitwongsei (assembly GCA_037576675.1). Classification (NCBI taxonomy): domain Eukaryota; kingdom Metazoa; phylum Chordata; class Actinopteri; order Siluriformes; family Pangasiidae; genus Pangasius; species Pangasius sanitwongsei. The sequence continues at coordinate 2,362,354 of CM075022.1, forward strand.
TTATGTAACTATGTGTGTCATGTGTTGGTAGATATTACTGGGCGAGAGATGACCTCTACATCAGGGCAGTGAATGCAGAATTCCTCTATGGCTACGAGTATCTCGGTAACTCCGGGCGACTTGTCATAACACCACTGACCGACAGGTAATAAAGTAGAGGAAGATCAATATGGATGCGACACGCCATAGCCACTCAATACACACAGACAATTCAGATCTCAGCTTTCACTTGCTTTGTGTTAATATGCCCCTCCAGTACAACTGAAATCAAATGTCATTTCAAGCGTTGAATATACATACTGTTTTCTATGTTTCACCCAGGTGCTACCTGACGCTGACTGGTGCTCTGCACCTGAAGTTTGGAGGTGCTCCAGCGGGTCCAGCTGGCACAGGTAAGACCGAAACCACTAAAGACCTGGGCAAAGCGCTGGCCATCCAGACCGTCGTCTTCAACTGCTCTGACCAGCTCGACTTCCTCGCTATGGGAAAGTTTCTCAAGGGTCTGGCCAGGTTAGACATGCATACCTAGTGCTCTATTTAAGCTGCTGTGCTGTCTCTGAAGATGCTGTATATGTGTTGTATTGTGTGTCTGTGTGTTTACAGTTCAGGAGCCTGGGCGTGCTTCGATGAATTCAACCGCATTGATGTGGAGGTGCTCTCTGTGGTGGCGCAACAGATTACCACCATTCAAAAGGCGCAGCAGCAGAGAGTTAGTTAGAGTGCACACCCAAACACATGAGTGTTTGTAAGATTTAAGGTCACAATCAAACACTAATATAAAGTGGTGTGTGTGTGTGTGTCTGTGTTCAGGCAGAGAGGTTTGTGTTTGAAGGAACAGAGATCCCGCTGGTTCCCTCCTGTGCCGTCTTTATTACAATGAACCCAGGCTATGCCGGCCGAACTGAACTCCCTGACAACTTAAAGGTGCACTTGCACCACACATATTTACTAAATTGGCTTAAGCAGTTCCTCATTTTGTCAAGAGTTTCGCTGTAACGCTCTTTTTATTCGTTTGCTATCATAGTTGCAATAATTTTACATAATGTCCCGCAGGCTCTGTTTCGTCCCGTTGCCATGATGGTCCCAGACTACGCTATGATCGCTGAGATCTCTCTGTACTCGTTTGGCTTCAGCGATGCAAAAGTCCTCTCCAAAAAGATCACCAGCACCTTCAAGCTGTCCTCTGAGCAGCTCAGCTCCCAGGTCATCTTCTATGTGTAACATGTAGGAATAAAGTGTAATTGTTGTGTATTGCTTTTTTTTTTATTTGTATGTATATGCATTGTGTTGTGTTCTGTGTTATGTAGGACCACTATGACTTTGGCATGAGAGCTGTGAAGACCGTGATCTCTGCTGCCGGAAACCTGAAGAGAGAGAACCCTGAAATGAATGAGGTGAATGTTGGTGTTGTGCCAAAGTAGGAATTGATCGTTTTCACCATTATAACTCTTATAAAACATACAGTCCTCGATTGTGATATATGTTATGAATTTATGCTTTACAAATGTATCTTTTCTCGTAGCTAAACACATCCTTTCCAGCATATCTTTGGCTCTTTGGCTACATCTATCCAGTCATATTTCAGTCAATTCCTTCTATGTTATAATTCATCAATCCAACAATCGAAAATAAGTCATAAATTGAGCTACATGGTAACTTCATTCTGCTTCTGCAGGAGCTGATCTGTCTGCGTGCCATCAGAGACGTCAACGTGCCCAAGTTCCTGCAGGATGACCTCAAACTCTTCAACGGCATTGTGTCTGACCTCTTCCCAAAGATCCGCGAGGAGCCCATCGACTATGGCACGCTGGAGGAGTCAATCCGTAAAGTGTGCAAGAGCAAGAGCCTGAAAGATGTGGACGGTCAGAGTTTTGGATTCTGTCAGAAATTGCTCCAGCCGACAGAGCAAATTTAATTCCTGATATTTTTACTGCTATTTTACCTTTTTTTTTGCAGGTTACATTACAAAGATTATTCAGCTGTATGAGACCACTGTGGTGAGACATGGCTTGATGCTGGTTGGGCCGTCCGGCTCGGGCAAAACTAAGGTGACTTCAATTACCGCAAATAAGTTTAAGGCTGCAGTCTCGATTTTGAGTGATTTGGTTGCTGTAGACAGACTGTTTGTCATGATTTTTATAGTTTTTGCAACATCACCCTCAATGTATTTCTTGTTTAACCAGAAATCTATTTTAATCCCAACTTTTTCCACAACACAATGACTTTAGTATTAACTTATCAGTAACTCACCAGTCACCAAACTCATATCCTCATGCTTTTTGCTTGCATCTCTCAGTGCTATGAGGTGCTGGGGGCGGCCATGACGGCTCTGCAGGGTCAACCGTCGGTCAGCGGTGGAGTGTACCAGGCTGTTCAGACCTACGTCCTAAACCCAAAGTCCATCACCATGGGGCAGCTGTACGGAGAGTTCGACCTGCTCACACACGAGTGGTGAGTGTCAAGTGGACATGCTCACCTTCTTGCTTCTTGCTGAACTTCACGTGTGTCATTTGGGAGAGAGAGAGAGAGAGATAGATAGATCGATAGATAGATAGATCGACTTTATTGATCCCATGAGGGAAACTCTTGTGTTATAGCAGCATGGTCAGTAGCAAAATACAGCACGTACACACACAAAATATAAAATATAAAATGCAATAAGTTAAATTAAATGTAGTAGTGCAGATATGGAACACAGTTGTAGACTTAACCAGATTTACATCAGTATTTACATAACGTTGACACTATTGCAAGTCAAGTATAAAGTATGCTATTTCATTCTGATATGAATTACTCCTGTCACATTCAGGACGGATGGCATCCTGTCGTCCCTGATCCGCACCGGGGCTGTTTCGATGGACGAAGAGAAGAAGTGGTACATGTTTGACGGGCCGGTGGATGCCGTTTGGATCGAGAACATGAACACTGTGCTAGATGACAATAAGAAGCTGTGTTTGAGCTCAGGGGAGATTATCAAACTTACCGACGTGAGTTCCAGTTCACTGACTTTTTAATCTGTGTACGGTCTCTTCTATTTGCAGACTTCCAACTTCAACTGGGGTTTTTAATTTTTTGCGCACGTATAGTCAATATTAGTCAATCTCTGCTATGCTATGTTTCTTTTTAGTCGGGATATTTATTATCCTGTCTTGTCCTTGTGTCCAGGTGATGACTCTGATGTTTGAGGTGCAGGATCTGGCCGTAGCGTCCCCTGCCACAGTGTCCCGCTGTGGGATGGTGTATTTGGAACCCAGTATTCTGGGACTCTCTCCATTCACTGAATGCTGGTTACACACCATCCCTGTACCTCTACAGCCACATGCTCAGCAGCTCAACTCTCTCTTCACACGATTCCTGCAGGTCAGTCATAGAATATATATATTTGTATATAATATATGCATATGTATATGTATATAAACCTCAAATATATGTATTTGAAGCTTATATATGTTTGTCCACAGGATTCTATCATGTTTGTGAGGAAGTCAGTGAATGAAGTGATTACCTCGATGGACAGCAGCCTGACCTGCTCTTTACTCAAACTGCTGGACTGCTTCTTCCAGCCTTTCATCCCACGAGAGGTGAAATAATCACTCAGTCTATTATAGTAACAGCATCTTGGTTTTAACATACAGTATACATTTGCATTTTTTACAGATTTCTCTATTTGTGTGTGTGTGTATGTGTGTGTGAAGGGAGAGAGGGCTCCTCCTCAGGATAAGCTGGATCGTGTATGTGAGCTGATTGAGCCGTGGTTTATTTTTTCTCTGGTATGGAGCGTGGGGGCCACCGGTGATGCTGCTAGCCGCCAACGTTTCAGTGCCTGGCTAAGGGACAAGATGACGCAGGAAAAAGTACTTAATCCCAATAGCTATTCATTGACATGTTAACTCTTAAATGAACTCCAAACATCTGAGAAGTACAGTGAACATTTGAGGCTTGTGCCATTTCACTCTAGTGTGATTTCAGTGCAAACTGTACAAAATGTTTTAATGATTTCATTCTGCAGAAACCTGATTTTTGTGCAGTTGTCACTTAGAAGGCATATATATTTAAAATGCATCAGCTCACTATGCCGTCGTTTTCGGAATGAGGTGTTCCGTATGTCTGTTGTGAGATATGCCTCTTTAAACAGGACAGGAAAGGTCATTAGAAGCAAAGCATCAGCTCTCAATGGATGGCAACTGTTTAAAAAGTCAGTGTGTTTGTTCTGTAGATTAAGTTGTGTTTCCCAGAAGAGGGACTGGTTTATGATTATCGACTGGATGACGCAGGCATCAGTCATCTTCATGAAGATGAGGAGGATGCCAAAAGGAGGGAGGTGAGGAGGCACTTTATTCCGTCTGTTTCAGGAAATATTTGGACTTTATATACAGGAATTAAATTCAATTTTTGTTGTCCTGGTGTGTTATAATGTAAGTGCAATTAATTACTTACTCATGAAATAATTCACTTCACTGTTCCTGAAACATATTATTTTGCAAGGTGCAATGGGTCAACTGGATGAATTACGCCAAGAGTGTCGTCATCACCCCAGAAACCAGCTACGCAGACATCATCGTGCCCACCGCTGACACCGTGCGCATGTCCTTCTTGTTAGACATGCTTCTGTCCAATAAAAAGCCAGTATGTAGAATTCAGATTTATTCTGTCTTAGAAATCAAAAGATGGACGTAAATTGGTTTATTTGTAAAGTATTGTATTAGCATAGCAGCTGCTCTTATTAATACAAGATGCAAAGAGAATGGAAATCCTGCAAAGATCCTTGTGTCTGCACTGAAGGCTGTGTGTTTTTCAGGTGCTGTGTATTGGTCCCACTGGCACGGGCAAGACCCTGACTGTGTCCGATAAGCTGCTGAAGAACATGCCGCCTGAGTACATCACCCACTTCCTCATGTTCTCCGCCCGCACCTCCGCCAACCAGACACAGGACTACATTGACAGCAAGCTGGACAAGAGGTCTGCTTCACTGTGGTTTTAGCAAAGGAATTAGATATAGAGCAGTCGTGAAAAAGATCTCGGAATGAAGTTGACTGTGATTGGTTTGATTCAATACATAGCACTCAGCACTGAACATGTTGCTTCTTATATTTTCTGTGAAACTTTGTCATGATTGTAACCATTATGGTTGTGTACCAGGCGGAAGGGTGTTTTCGGTCCTCCATTGGGAAAGTACTACATCTTCTTTATTGATGACCTTAACATGCCCATGCTGGAGACGTACGGTGCCCAGCCGCCCATCGAGCTCCTGCGCCAGTGGATGGACCATGGAGGCTGGTATGACCGGAAGCAGATAGGTGAGCAGATAGTAAGGTAGTATTTGATCAAAAAGTCACGACTTAGACACATAAAAAGACAGGTACACATATACAGTGTATCTACACACACTTCCACTTAACCTAAATGATCCATTAAAATTTAGATTTCATTCAGTCATTCTGTTTAATTGGATAACATATTAGAGCATATTCTCCTTTACATTATGGTCAGGTGTTAAAAAAGGTTAACATCAGTACGTTTTGTTTACCAGGAACATTTAAGCAGTTGGTAGACATCAATTTTGCATGTGCCATGGGTCCTCCTGGCGGAGGCAGGAACCCAATCACCCAACGCTTCACGCGCCACTTCAACTACCTCTCCTTCACCGAGATGGAGGACTCCAGCAAGAGAAAGATCTTCTCCACTATCCTGGGAAGCTGGTTGGGTGAGTTGGGGATATTTTTAGATTGCCTTATATATAGTACCTTATATTTAGTAGTTTTATATATATATACGTAGATAATAAAGTAACTCAAGCCCAGTCCTGAGATCCTCAGTAGTACTTTAGTGTAATTTTTTGTCTCCCTGCTCTGACATCAGATTAAACTTAGCAGTTTACGGTCAGCCTGTACAGTAGCATTCCTGAATGCCTGTTTTACATCTGTTTTCTTCAGAAAAGGTTCCCGAGCTGATTCCGTTGAATGAGACCCTAGTGGATGCCACTATTAAGGTGTACTCCACCATCACCTCTGGCCTCCTGCCCACTCCAGCCAAATCACACTACACTTTCAACCTGCGTGACCTGTCCAAGGTCTTCCAGGGCGTGCTCATGGCTGAAGCTGGAAAGATACAGGTATAGGAAGAGTGTTTAGGAAGCATCTGTGGTGTATGAGACTGCTTGAAAGAGAGGACATCTTGCAGCCACTGCAGCTTATTCCAAGGTTAATATAACACACAGCACTTTTAAAAATGCGACAGTTTTTTAAAAGCATACTGCCTGCGTCTTGCCCCAGGACAAGGTCCAGCTCCTGCGGCTGTGGTACCACGAGAGCTGCCGTGTGTTCCAGGACAGACTGGTGAGTCCAGAGGACAGGGACTGGTTTGATAAGCTACTCCAGGAGCGCATTGAGGAGTTCGGCTGCAGTTTCCAGGAGGTGGTACCATGCCAGCCGGTCCTCTTTGGAGACTTCATGATCCCCGGCACTGATAACAAAGTGTACCAGCTCATTGAGGACAGGGAGAAGGTGGGACACTATTTTTTATCTATGTAATATTATCTAATCTGTGTAATGTTATCTAATAATATTCTCAAACAAGTATTTTGAAAATAGTAGAGCACTGATTGTTCCAAAAAATGTATTCATTGTCTAAGTATTTAATAGGTTCTGCAGGTGACTCTGTATGTCATGTTTATAAAATTAAAGATACTTGTGTGGTGAATGTTTTGCTTAAGCTATCTTTCCTTTTAAAATACGCATTTCTTTCACTTAATTTATTCTTTCTCTTTCTTTCTACATCCCTTACCTTGTCTTCAGCTGGCCCGGGTAATGGAGGAGTACATGGACGACTACAACCAGATCAGCACCACTAAGATGAAGCTAGTTCTCTTTATGGATGCCATCCAGCATGTGTGCCGTATCGCCCGCATCCTGCGCCAGCCGCTGGGAAACGCCCTTCTGCTCGGATTGGGCGGCAGCGGGCGCCAGTCCCTCACCAAACTCGCCACGCACATGTAAGAGACAACACACACTGTATGTAGTCTGAGTAGAGATGCAACACTCAGTCGGTATGGTGTAATATACCAACTGCTTAAAGGCAGTGGGCCTTCGAACAACTAAATGGATCTTTTCTCATTGTTTAATTGAACCAAAAAGAAATGCACCCTTTTTTGTGGTTAAAGAACAATAGTTCTAATCCCAGCTCCAGTAATCAGACCCACCTAATTTAGGCACAAGGAAAAAAAAGTACCATGAATTATATTCAGACGCTTAAACTCTATAAGTTATTAATAGCCACAGTTTAACTAATCCATACCATATGTGGTACTGTAAATAATTATAATAAGTATAAGTATAAAAAATAATTGTAAGTAATTAATTTTATAGTAAATATGGTTTTTGAAAAATTTATACAGCCGCTCGTGATCTTATTTAAACACTAAAGATCATGTGATTCTGAATTGTTTTTAATTGGTTAGTCAATTTTTCATTAATTTGATTTTTTTTTTTTTAAAAAAGCAGAAATTGAACTTGATTTGATTTTTAAAAATGAGCCATTGTCACAGAACAATATCTTTTGACACAGTGCCATGGAGTAGCGTGCTTGATTAAAATTTTAAATTATGCAGCCATTTCACTCATCCTAATGAATCAATGGCATTCTCCATTTAGTAATCATTCACTCATTTATGACTCAAATCTAGCATATCAGAGTAGACCGATATTTAAATGATGTACACGGTTTTCTCAGAACAGAGACTGAGAACGATTGGATTCTCTACTACTGCAAAACTGTAAAACTCTAATGCTGTGTTTAATAAGTTAGGGTTAGAACACACACGCAGAGGGTTACCATATAGCTTCTGCACAAAAAGTACTTCAAACATGTAAATTTCAAAGCAGACGAATGCTGGATACACAAGCAGTCATTAAAAAGTCATTATAGTTCCATATCTAAGCAATGAGTACATGTGCTGTATTCCGCAAGTCATCATTATGGCAAGTACAAAGAAGCCATGTATGGGAGACTTTAGCCAATTAGCGTTATTACTGGTCACAGATAATATAAAGCAGCTCTTATTATACAGCGGAGGACCTAATAATGTGGTCACACATGCTGGGCATTAAAGGCTAAAGTGCTGATGTACACTGTTAGAGTTTCCTCATCGTCTTTTGCCACATGTGAGTGCACGCACACTGCAAATTAGCATCTGCTATTTTGCTGCCCACATGGAAGAGAAAGGCTCGTGCCACTGCTCTGTCTGTACTTCTAATAAAATGTGGTTCTTCTTATAGTTGGAAACTAAATTACTCAGAACTAAATGTTTTTGGTTCCCAATGCTTACTACAGTTACTATTTACTAAATATTTGTTGTCAATTTTTTTTAAATTTCCAGTCCAATCAACAAAATGTGTAAGATGCCTATCACAGAGCATTACAGTGTCAGAAGGTGTGATACACTCAATTTTAGGATTCTGTGAGCGTTTTATTCTTCTACTCTGAAAGCAAACATTAGTTCTAAAACATAGGCCATGAATATTGTATTTTATTTTTGCATTTTTGTATTTTTTCTTTGATTTTTACAAAACTTAATGAATTTCTGCTTTAAAACTCATCGTTTTACACGTCATGTATGTCCTTATGTTTTCATATCATGCTGTTTTGTTGCACAACATTTTGTGATGTTGCCGTGTCCTGTTGTGTTATAAGATCTGACTACGAGTGCTTCCAGATCGAGCTGTCAAAGAACTACGGTGTGGCAGAGTGGAGGGAGGATATTAAGAACATCATGATGAAGGCTGGTCTCAAGAATATTCAGATCACCTTCCTCTTTGTCGACACCCAGGTAAAGTTTAAGGTTCACCTGAATAAGATTAATATAAGCAAAGGTATTTTGAAAATATTTCCAGTCACGCCCTCTTGGCGTTATTCAGAACACTGAAAAACACTCACACAGACTCCATCATGCCTGCTGCTTTTCAGATTAAGAGCGAGTCATTCCTGGAGGACATTAATAACATCCTGAACTCGGGCGACGTGCCAAACCTGTACATCGGAGAAGAGCAGGAGAGGATCATGACAGCCATGAAGCCCGTGGTGCAGGATCTCGGCATGCAGCCCACCAAGGCCAACCTCATGGCCGCCTACATCAGGAGAGTCCGCAGCAACATCCACACCGTGCTGTGCATGAGGTTGTGCCTGTTCATAAAACATTCTTTACTGTTCCATCTTCATGGGACTGCATGCCATAAAGAAATTCACACACTGGAATAGGTTTAGGACTGCTTACTTTTCTTAGTGTATATTAGAGACACACAGTAAAGAGTAATCAATATCTACACCAACTGGGAACAATTCAGCGGTTGCCAGATTCAATAGGTTTAGTCCTGGCATGGTATGCTCCATAAAAAAAATCTAACCTAGTCACTTGTCTCAGTCTCTCTTGTGGAAATCATTCTGAAATACGTCTGTCTCCCCGCTGCAAGTCCGATAGGTGAAGTGTTCCGCGCCAGACTCAGGCAGTTCCCCTCTCTAGTCACGTGCTGTACTATTGACTGGTTCAGTGCCTGGCCACAGGAGGCCTTGCAGTCTGTAGCATCGTCCTTCCTCAATGAGCTACCAGAACTGGAGGCCAGTCCTGCTGCCCTGAGAGGCATGGTGAGAGAAAGTCCATGTTGCAGTGCGTATATGTGTGCTGCAAATAAATAATATACCAATCAAAATATACTCTACACCCTCTGTTTGTAGACGGCGATGTGTGTGGAGATCCACCAGATGGTGGCTCTCAAGTGCGAACAATACCGTGCTGAACTCTCACGCTATAACTACGTTACACCCAAGAGCTACCTGGAACTGCTCAGTATTTTCTCAGCCCTGATTGGCCAGAAGAAGCAGGAGCTGCATTGGGCTCGTCAGCGCATGAAGGCTGGTCTGGACAAGGTGACCTCAACATAGAAAAGATAGTTTGTTTGAATCTGTCTTTGTCCTCTGACTCCTCTAAATGTCCTCTGTGTGTGCGTTGCAGCTCTTGAGCACAGCCGAGGATGTGGGTAAGATGCAGGAGGAGTTGGAAACAATGAGGCCTCTCCTGGAAGAAGCAGCCAGAGACACCGTCGTCACCATGGAGAAAATCAAGGCAACATCATCATATAATACATTCAGTTTAAATGACTTCTTATTGTCAATGGTCTTGCTACATATACACACACACATACACTGACAGACCATTGACAATAAGAAGTCATTTAAATCAAGGCAACATCATCATATAATACATTCAATTTAAATGACTTCTTATTGTCAATGGTCTGTCAATGTATGTGTGTGTGTGTGTGTGTATATATACATAGCAAGATACATTGGTTGCAGAGGAGACCCGTGTGTCGGTGCAGGCCGAGGAGGCCAAGGCGTCTGAGAAAGCCAGTGTAGCCAGTGCATATGCTGCAGATGCCCAGAGCAACCTTGATAAAGCTCTGCCTGCGCTGGATGATGCATTAGCCAGCCTCAAATCTCTCAACAAGAATGATGTCACTGAGGTGATGCTCAATACTTCCAAAGAGCTCAAATTACAGTTAAGGGTACAGATGAATGGAGATATCTTTTTCTTTTGTCATTTTTCGAAGCATGTGTGTGTTTGTGTCGTGTTGTCCAGGTGAGGGCGATGCAGAGGCCTCCTCAGGGAGTGAAGCTGGTCATCGAGGCAGTCTGCATTCTGAAGGGCATCAAACCCAAAAAGGTAGCTGGAGAAAAGCCAGGGAGCAAGGTGGATGATTACTGGGAGCCCGGAAAAGGACTTCTGCAGGATCCTGGAAAATTCGTAGAGAGCCTGCTGAAGTTTGACAAGGTCACACAAACATCCACACACACTGAGTTTTCAGTTAGCTTTCCGCAAACACTATATAAGTCTGTGACCTAAGATTTTCTTATTCTAGTATAGTGTAGTATAGTGTAGATGGGTGAATTCATTCCAACACAAGAACGGGTTCTTTCTCAAAACTTTACCGCCTTTTTTTAAGCCAAAAAAATCTCCTTTCTTTTTTTTTTCTTATGCTCTAACACTCCCAAGAGAGCCAACTAATTCCCAGCTTATCATCGCAGAATTCTTTCCTTGGTGAAGAAAAACCCCTTCACAACATCTAGCCAAGTCAAGAACACTCTCGAGGACGTAGGCATATCATTGTCAAAGTCTACAATCAAGAGACACCTTCCTGAATGTAAATAAAGATGATCTACCTCAAGATGCAGCCACTGGTAACACTCAAGAATAGAAAGGCCAGATGTGACCACTGATAGAAGTAGCAGGATGAATTCTGAAGTGTATAGAGCTGTACTTTCTGCTCAGATTCAGTCAAATGCTGCAAAATTGATAGGACAGCACTTCATAGTACAGCTGGGTAACAGCCCAAAATGTACCGCGAAAGCAACCCAAGAGCTTGGAAATGGGATGTTCTTAAATGGCTGAGTCATCCACCTGACCTGAACCCGATCGAGCTGCTTTTCACTTACTGAAGACAAAACTGAAGGCAGAAAGACCCAGAAACAAGCAGCAACTGAACGCAGCTGCAGTAAAGGCCTGGCAAAGCACCTCAAGGGAGGAAACTCAGCATTTGGTGATGTCCATGGGTTCCAGACTTCAGGCAGTCATTGACTGCAAAGGATTTGCATCCAAGTATTAAAAATAATCCTAATATTTATGATTATGTTAGTTTGTCCAATTACTCTTGAGCCTGTGAAAAATGCAGGGACTCTGTAAAAAAAAAATGGCTGTAATTTATAAAGTTAATGCAATATTTTTTTGTTAAACCCCTTGAATTAAAGCTGAAAGTCTACACTTCAATCACATCTTGATTGCTTCATTTCAAATACATTGTGGTGGTGTACAGAGGCAAAATTACAAAAATTGTGTCCCTGTCCAAATAGCTGACTGTATATGCTTCAGAACTTTCTGTTAGTCTTAACAATCAGTTAGCCTAGTTAGTCTAGTCCATCATTCTGATCTTTGTGTTACTCCTGAACTTGGATGTATAGGTACCATGACATTTATTTAAAAAAAAAAAAAAAAAAAGGACAGAGAACTGTGGGAGAAATTTATTTATCATATTCATTTTTGCATTTTCCTCAGGACAATATCCCAGATTCTGTGATCAAAATGCTGCAGCCTTACATAGACAACGAGGAGTTCCATCCGGCCTCCATAGCTAAAGTGTCCAGGGCCTGCACATCCATCTGTCAGTGGGTCCGTGCTATGCACGGGTATCATTTTGTGGCCAAATCCGTGGAGCCCATACGGGTGAGAACTTACATCACACTGCTGCCCCCTGTGGTTCAGAAATCAGTACTGCAACCACTTGCCAATAGTTTTAATGTAACCTGTGAAGTCTTTGTACTACTCTAATTATATCTTTATGTTATTGTGTGTGTGTGTGTGTGTGTGTGTGTGAGCAGCAAGCACTTGCTGTGGCTCAGGAGGACCTGGAAATAACTCAGAATATTCTGAAGGAGGCCAAAGAAAAGCTTGAGGCGGTGGAGGAGGGCATTGCAGCGCTGCAGGCCAAATATCAAGAGTGTCTAGCCAAACGTGACGAACTTGACAGCAAGTGTCAGCTGTGTGAAAGCAGACTGATTCGTGCAGACCAGGTGAGCAGGGCCAAATCTGTAAAAATAACCCACAGCACACACACACACATCTCTCAAAATCACCAGAACAGCACGCATCTATCCATTTGACCTGTACGACAAACACACACCTCTCCCGTTCAACCAAATCAACAATGTTACACCAGCATGTGTGTATGGGTGGTGTGTGTGTGTTTTGTAGCTGATTGGTGGGCTTGCTGATGAGAAGGTGCGCTGGGGCGAAACAGTGCAACATTTGGATTATCTGGTGGATAATGTAGCTGGTGATGTGCTACTGGCTGCAGGATATATAGCCTACCTTGGACCTTTCACTGTGAGTATGCACATTTTCCGTGTGTGTGTGTGTGTGTGTGTGTGTGTGTACACATGTTGACGTAATGTGTATGTGCTACTACACATGCAAGAGTATTGTACACTCTGTGTTGTATTGTATTAGTTTTGTCTGAGGGGTTTTGTGTGTAGGCTTTGGAGTGTTAAGTGTATCTATAGCATGTCACGAGGTTGTATAAGTTTGTGTGCGTGCAGCTGGATGTTTATATAGCATTTAGGAGTGTGTGTGTGTGTGTGTGTGTGTGTGTGTGTGTGTGTGTCTGTGTGTTCTCCAGGGCGAGTATAGAGCAGTGATGTTTGAGGAGTGGCTGCGTGGTTGTAAGGAACAGCAGGTCCCTCACACATCCGAGCCCAGCCTCATCAACACACTCGGAGACAAAGTCAAAATCCGTTCCTGGCAGGTCACAACCACACACACCTACATGTACCTTCTCACAGACTTCTAGAAATTAACGTATCTGCACAGACAAGAGTTGAAGATCTAAGCCAGTTTAGTCTAAATTTGTGCTAAAACCAGTCCATGATGTAACTGAGAAAAAAGTAATTGTACATAAACAATGTGCTTTGTTTCTTTGTATTTTTATGTCTGTGTGTGCATTGCTGCTTGTGTGTGTGTGTGTGTGTGTGTAGATTGCCGGTTTGCCAAAAGACAACCTCTCTGTGGAAAATGGAGTGATCAGTCAGTACTCTCAACGCTGGTCTCTGTTCATCGACCCTCAGGGCCAGGCCAACAAGTGGATCAAGACCATGGCAAGAGCTAAATAACACTCACAACACTTACTGAAACTCTACCTGTGTGTCTGAGCAGGGGTTTTTGTTCTAAGCTTGTACAGTGTCACGATTCTCCGACTTTCACACATCGTTTTCATCTCTGTCTCTGCAGGAACGTGATAATGGCCTGGATGTGATGAAGCTGAGTGACCGGGACTTCCTACGCAGTTTGGAAAACGCAATTCGGTTCGGGAAGCCCTGTCTGCTGGAGAACGTGGGAGAGGAGCTGGACCCAGCACTCGACCCAGTTCTGCTGCGGCAGGTAACACACATACTTATTCTCGTTCGTGCTTCTTTGAACTGAAAAAAACAAACAAGCCGACACAGTGCGCAACCAAACAGACAGGTAAATACATTAATCACAGGCTTATGATTTAATGCATGAGGGTCAATAAAAAATTTAACCTTACATTCGCCAATAGTCATCTGAACATAGCCAAGGTAATCGGGGAGTGAGAGGAGAGAGGGAGAAAGAGAGAGCAAGAACTTAAAATGATATGCTTCAGTTCAATACCAGTCAGATGTCTAAAAGTAAGAATATTCATAAAAACTCCACATGCAAAATTAGACATGAATATTATGAAATTTGTAGCTACTATTAATCAATTGCCAGTCTGGCAGCATAATAGTGGGTTACCAAGGGAGAAGCGTTTATGTGACTCCCAACAGCAGTAGTACAAAATTATTTTACAACTGTTTCTGTAACTCTGTGTGTGTGTGTGTGTGTGTGTGTGTGCGCTCAGACATTTAAGCAGCAGGGCAGTACAGTTCTGAAGTTAGGTGACACCGTTATTCCCTACCACGACGACTTCAAGCTGTACATCACCACTAAGCTGCCCAATCCACACTATTCTCCTGAGATCTCCACCAAAGTCACCCTCATCAACTTTACCCTCTCCCCGAGGTACAGCATCGATCGCAAGAGTGTACAGCTCACACATACTCTCAACAGAAAGCAATCATTAACTCTGTTAATGTGATGAAAAGGTGTCGTCTGATTTCATTTCTTGTTTTGTTTTCATTTCTTTTTTCTGGTTAACTGCATTAAGTCTTATAGTAACGTAACACGTATACTGTGCAGCGGCTTGCAGGACCAGCTGCTGGGCCGGGTGGTAGCTGAGGAGAGGCCTGACCTGGAGGAGGCTAAGAACCAGCTGATTGTGAGCAATGCACGCATGAAGCAGGAGCTGAAGGAGATCGAGGACCAGATCCTGCTCAGGCTCAGCTCATCAGAGGGTAACCCCGTCGATGATGAGGAGCTCATACGAGTGCTTGGAGCCTCCAAGGTCAAAGCTGGAGAGATACAGGTCTGTCAGCAAACTACAAAAGAACCTGACCAAAGCTAAGGAAAGCATTTCTCTTACACCTAATCAGCCCGACTCCCTCTGTCAAAACGCTTAAAACTACGCATGCTTCGAGTGTTGCTTTTAGGGAAAATAACTGAGCAACTCCATTCCAGCATGAGGCAAAGCTTATTTCCTGGCTGGAAAATTTTAAATGAAAGGCTAAAATGAAGAAAGTAGGCATATTCATTGCATTGACAGTATTGCAAATTATAGTTCTTTAAGGTGTCTTTGAAATTATATGATTATTATAGGTGTAGGTACATTTTTCCACATTACAAAGGGCACCTTTAATTCCTTAGAGTAGACCTAAGTCTAAGTTAATACAGGAAGAAATACATACCATAGCCTAATAACTATAATTTTTCTTTATGCACGTTTATGTAATTTTTTTAAATTATGTTTTTCAGTTACTTTGATCACATTCAGTTCGCTTTATTTTTGGGTTACGTTCCCATTTTCTTGAGAAAGACTTCATTAATTAAAGACTTATTAGCTATTAATATTATTACTATAACGCTGGACTGTGGCAGGCCAAAGTGATGGTGGCGGAGGAGACCGAGCGAGACATCGACTCCACACGTCTGGAGTACGTCCCTGTGGCCGTGCGCACCCAGATCCTCTTCTTCTGCGTGTCTGACCTGTCCAACGTGGATCCCATGTATCAGTATTCGCTAGAGTGGTTCTTGGGCATCTTTATGGCGGGCATTGCTAACTCAGAACGCGCAGGTAGAGCAGATGCTCACACAACACCATCATCATCATCATCATCTCTAAGCGTGCTATAAAGAAGGGCCTCTGCCTTTTTATGCAGATGCTACACAAATATAATGTTGTAGTCATATTGCAATCATATCACTTCTGTCCATTTCAAGGATTGAAAGATTCAATTAAATTCCATCTATATAGCACTAACACTTTTAACAATAGATTAAAAGTCTGAATAGGCAAGCCAGAGGAAAAACTTCCTGAGAAGACATGAAGAAGAAACCTTGAGAGGAACCAGACTCAAAAGGGAACATGACCTCTTCTGGTCACACAGAATAGTGCGATTATAAATCATTACAGTATACAGGTGGAGAAGAATAATGTCAAACAGTGCTAAGAATGTTGGAGGAAAGAATAGGAAAAGACATCACCATAGACAGTACAGCAGAAAATTTGGTCATAAATTGAAGAATTTGTCTCTTCTCCTGGAAAAAGCATGTACTGTCTAACTGTCTAACTGAGGTTAAAAACCACAACAAGAAGTAATGTTGTTATCATAAAAATAAACAAATTCGTATCATTCCAGCAACTGGCAAAATAGAAGGTCTTACATATCTTACATAACTAAATATAATGTCGATATGTAAATGTACATGTACTATAATGTTAATATGTAAACAAAAGTGTGCTTTTTATATTACACGTTTGTTACTTTCTTTTTTCACTTAGAATATGCGCAGCTCCCCATCAGCTGACTTCAGTTTGCACAAGAGCACAGACTAGCACCTTGTCATGGCACCTTTTTTTCCACAACATTTATCAGTGCCTTCTACATGACTAGATGTTCTCTAAACATAATCCAAAAATGGCTGTTGTCCTGCACCTCCAGTCTCTGCTCCCTGAAGAGCTCTTTTTCACTGTCCTGGAACAACGCATACTGACAGCTAAAGAAAGAGCTTTTTGTAGTCATGTGTGACCTGTGTGCAATTAGTGGCACATGATCTGATAAAAATACACCTGCTTTTGGAAGTGCCAGAGTTTGCTAGAGAACATACTTAAACAAAAGGCTTTGTGAAGACTAAGTAGCTATCAAATGGGCTGTCCATCAAAAGGAGGGCATTAGTCAGGGAAACAACCAAGGGTAACGCTCAACGTGATGCTGCCACCACCATGCTTCACTGAGTGGATGGCGTTTTCAGGTTGCTGAGCAGTGAGATTCGATCCATGCTTTAAACATGTATTGAGCATCATTATGGAAGACTCTTACTCAAACTCTAACTGACATTTGTTTTATTTTGAATCATTGTTCATGTTTGTTTGTTTGCTTCCTCAATTAATGTCATAATTTTTACGCTAGTATTAACATAGGAAAAGTGACTCCATTGCAGTCATCTCTCTTCACATGGCTGTCTGTCTTTTCTTAGACACACTGGAGCAGCGCATCAGCAACATTAATGAGTACTTCACCTTTAGCCTCTACAGCAACGTGTGCCGCAGCCTGTTCGAGAAGCACAAGCTTATGTTCGCCTTCCTGCTGTGCGTTCGCATCATGATGAACAAAGATAAGATTGATATGGTGAGAAAAAAAAGAAAAATTAACATGCCTACTCCTGCTTTTCTGGCCTCAGGGTTTTTTCCAGTGTGCTGTGGTCTCAGCTGCTGGAATGTCAGTCAGTCTTCTATTATATTTGTATAATCATTACATAAACGATTTATGGAAATGGTTCACCTCCATTTTAATGTGCTGGATGTCCAGGCTGAGTGGCAGTATGTGTTGTCAGGAGGCACAAGTCTGCAGCAGCTTCCAAACCCGTCGCCTGCCTGGTTATCAGAGCGGGCATGGCAGGACATCATGGCCCTCAGTGCTCTGCCCAACTTTACAGGCCTGGCACACGCCTTCTCCAGACATGAGCTTGAATACAAGAGGATCTTTGACAGCAACCAGCCACACCGGTAATCTCTCACACTTACACAAACAGATACCTACATACAGAACACACTGGTGTAGGCAGGCCTGACAGATGCAGATACATCTACAGTATATGGCCAAAAGTGTGTGGACACCTGACCATCACACCCATATATGGCCCTTCCTCAACTCTCTGCGAGTTTCTGTGTATGTATGTGTATTAGTTCATTGTTCTGTACATGTGATTGTACAGAGAGCCTCTCCCGGCCGAGTGGGAGAGCAGGCTGGACAGTTTTCAGCGACTGTTAGTGCTACGCTGTCTGCGTGTAGATTGCCTAACACAAGGCCTGCAGGATTTTGTGTCAGCACAGCTGGGCCAGCGCTTCATCGAACCTCAGGTTAACAATATCTATACTTTCTGATAATCAACTCTAATCTACTGGGGTGGCAGTAAATCCTGAAGTCTGCCATAAGGGAGTGGTTTAGTGAATAATTACATTTACACAATTTTCCTTTTTACATCAAATGTAGTCGATCATCAAAGACTGTTTGGTGTTTGACAATTTGCTTCCTTGGTTTTGCACTGGAGCTACGACAATAATGTATATAATAATATATGATGAAAGTCTATTTCACCCAGAGGTTTTACTGTAAAAAAAATATGATGTGTAGATGAACCCTGTAACGTTATGGAAGCAGTCATATTATTAGTACAGTTTGGTGTCTTTTGTAGCAGAAAGTTGGAAGCCATGCATCATAGTATAGATTTATCCCTGCAATTTTACTGAAAATAAGATTAACAATGTCCTTTAAAACAAGTATATGAAGATTTGAGCGTATATTTCTGGAAAAGATTTTTGGGTGAGAAACTTTAGTCTAGTTCCAGTGCAAAATTTCAGACACCATACATGTCTTGGCTAGGTGACTAAATCTGGGATGTGTGTAAAATAAAAAAAATTGTATTACTCGGTTTTAGGCTTTTTTATACATCATGCATTATGTCTTCCTGTCTGTCTCTCTTAGACGTCTGACCTGTCGGTGGTCTTTAAGGAGTCATCTCCCTCCACTCCGCTTATCTTTGTGCTATCACCCGGCACCGACCCCGCAGCTGACCTCTACAAGTTTGCCGATGTCATGAAGTTCTCCAAGAAAATGAGCGCCATCTCGCTAGGCCAGGGCCAGGTTAGAACCAAACAATTAAACACTTTTATTTTTCAGGTATCCAGTGGTGTGATAGGTCTACTCATATAGGTCATTAGACATTCTGAAATTTAGTTTGTAGTAAATTAAGTAAATTAAGATGTTCATTTAGCTCTGTACAACTGTATGTTAGCTTGTGCAAATTACTGCTGATGAAAGATTTTTGAGAACCATCCAAGAATTGACATGACTGGAATTTCTCTTCACCCTAGCAGACCTTTTTAAAAAGCAGTGATATAATAAAACATTTTTCTCCACTGTGTTGCTAAAGATAGGTCTGTACTGAACGCTGATATCAGTTGCTAGCCTGTAGGTCACTTACTACAGAGCTGCTACATTCCTAACAAGCTCAGGACAATGACTGGTGCATTCAGTTCCTAGTGAAGGTCTCATAATGAAAGAGAACAGGCCTGAGGTCACAACAATATGTATGAGACTTCTCAGACCGCTAATATGGGATCAGGTTTCCCCTCTCATGTCGTAATTAATATGATGAATCAGGTCAGTCAGCATTCCTCAACACATATAAGATTTCTAGTGTTGGACAGTGATAAGCCAAATGAACCAGTGTGAATGGGAGAGAACATTCTAGAGACTTGATATCAGTGACACTCAGATACTGCGTGTCATCCTAACACAAGTGTTGGAGAATGTTGAGTACATACCATAGATCCTACGCCTATGTTTTATAGTCTGTAAAGATGTAAAGATTTCTAATGTAGCTATAATGTATTGCTCGGCATTTATAGAGTACTCCATATGGTAGGGGTGTAACCGAATACAGATAAATGATTTGAAATGAAAAAACAGATACAAATGCATGTATGAGTAGGAGGCACACTATTACATGGTTATTTTTCAAGGAAGCTTGCTAGAAAGGTTCACATGTACGCAACTAAAGGTTCACTCAGGTTTTTATTTTCATGCGGGCGTGAGTAAGAGGTCAACTCGAGGGACAAAGAAAGACCACGTTCTTTAACAGGAATGTACACCATTCATTCATTCATTCATTCATCCTTAGTAACTGCCTGGTCAGAGTTGCGGTGGTTAAATTAGGCTACTACTTTGTTTATATTTTTGAAAACAGAACCAACTAAATTCATTAGAATATATTGTCAGCAGGTGCAAAAAACAAAAAAACAGTCCCACACACATCTGATGTTGAAGAATGAGCCAGAATTTACCATTTCTAGGGGCAGAGGGTTCATATTAAAATATTTATATATGTATATAGGTTTAATAAACATGATATTAATGTTAGATTCTTTATTGCTATATTCGGTATTTTGAATGGAGCCAAACATTTTCTAAAAGTTGATTGTAATCTCGCAGCTATGGATTGTCCTATGTACTGTACGCAGTCTGTAACGTTTTAACCCTTCTTCTTACTGTTTTTTTTAATCCCTCTTTTGCTTGTTCTGTACAGTGTTCAGCTCTCAGGATGTTCTTAATTTCAAGCTTTTAGACTGATTTGGCTGTGTGTGACTGCTTTTTGTCCTGTTTGTGATTGTTTTGTCTAAGCAGCATGTTTTTGTGAATTAGTCTTATTTCAGTGTCATGACATTGCAATGTAACACATGCAAATTTGTAAGTTCTTCTCAAGCTCCAGCATTCTTGGCCTTGTCTTTGCTGACTGGAGTTTCTCAGAAACGAAGATACGATCTGACTATGCATCTCTGCTAGTGGAAGATCAAAAGCGATGACAGATCACAGATGTTTCACGCTGAATGTTTTTGTTGAACCTTGAATGTGTGTTTAGTTTTGTTGATAATGTTGGCTGAGTGTTTTGGAGGCTGTGGGTTGAGGCTGGATTGCTTGTTGAAGTCAGATTTGCTTGTTGTTAATGTTATCAACGTGTCTGTGTTTCATTCGCTGCTGCTGGTGGTGAATTTTATCTTTGCATTTATTTGTGTGTGTGTGTGTGTCTGTGTCAGGGTCCCTGGGCTGAAGTGATGATGCACAGTGCGATGGACAAGGGGCAGTGGGTATTTTTCCAGAATTGCCACCTGGCACCCAGCTGGATGCCCACTCTGGAGCGACTCATCGAGAACATCAACCTTGACAAGGTTAGCTACTCCCAGCACTCACGTGTGCACAAATATACACTGCCCACGTGCATATCCATGGCTGCACGTGTGAGCAGGAAATTTGCTGAGACACAATATGTGTAGCATTTAGTTAATTAGGTAATTATCTTAGCAACAGGACTCTTAGTTAATAGGTGCAACACTAAAAGCAACCTCTCTGTGCTTTTCGGTCTGTGCATGTGGGCGCCTGTGTGTGTGTGTGTGTGTGTGTGCGTGTGTGTCTCAGGTCCATCGGGACTTCCGTCTGTGGCTCACTAGTTTGCCCAGCAACAAATTCCCGGTCTCCATTCTTCAGAACAGCTCCAAGATGACCATCGAGCCTCCACGAGGCATCAAGGCCAACCTACTGAAGACCTACTTGAGCCTGAGTGATGACTTCCTCAAATCCTGCTCCAAGGTGCAAACACACACACACACACACACACACAGGCTCCCATTTCACTAAAATAAATTTAAATCTACTCAACTGGTCTGTCATCTCGTCTCTCTCACTCTTTTTTTTTATCTCTCTCACTCTTTATCTCTCTCTCAGACTGCAGAGTTCAGGTCTCTGTTGTTGTCTCTCTGTCTGTTCCACGGAAACGCCATCGAGCGCAGGAAATTTGGTCCACTGGGTTTCAACATTCCGTATGAGTTCACGGATGGAGACCTGCGCATCTGCATCAGCCAACTCAAAATGTTCCTTGATGAATACCAGGACATTCCTTACAAGGCAAACACACACACACATACCCTTACAGATACACATGCTGTGTTAACACATGAACAACAATCTTCAGCATGCCTCTTTTTCATCCATTATTCTTTCTCCTTCCTGTTCCACCACACCATAGCTGATTCATTCACCACCTGTATCAGGACACACCACTGAGCCTGTTTTGTTTCTTATTTTTTTTAACATGAATTATGGTTGTATTACAATTTTAAGAGAAGCATCTCCTTTCTAAATGGGCCCTGGCCAAGAAGTAATCCTCAAGCAATCCCCTTCGTTCCCTTTCTTTCAGATTTTAACACATCACAGTTTAAAATAACACAGACACAGGACAGTTTGCATTTTGGGCGTATCTGTGAGAGAAAACAGAACAGAGACGCACGCTGCATAGCTGCTGACTTAGAAGAATGAGACAGTTTCCTGCTGCAGAAACTTTCCTCAACCACTTCTCACACATCCTCTGCTTTTCTTATAATGTCTTGAAACAGAATGATAAAACTCCTGTATCAAGGCAGAAAGCAAAATGATCATAACATCACAGCAGAACATAAACCAGTGTCTGCACACACATGCCCGAATATCTTTTCTCGTAAGCGAGCTGAGTTTCCCAAAAGCATCATAAGCTCGCTCCACCATTGAAAGGAAAACTCAGCCATGACTTTATACTATAATATCCACATTTTTTCACTCTCTGTCTCACACTATCTCTTTCTGTGTCTAGGTTTTGAAGTACACAGCCGGTGAGATAAACTACGGTGGCCGTGTGACAGACGACTGGGATCGCCGCTGCATTATGAACGTGTTGGAGGACTTCTACTGTCCCGCTGTGCTGGAACCTGAGCACATCTACTCACCCTCCGGAGAGTACCGCCAGATCAGCACAGACCTGGACCTCAAGGTTTTCCAGCACTTTTACCAGATGTGCAGCTTACTCACAATACAGCACACACACACACACACACAGCAAAGTGACACTGAGCTGTTATGGGGCAGCGTTTGGCTAAGTGTGCTAAAGGTTCACTGGAAATTCACACAGCAAACCATTTCCCACTCTCTACTCTTATCTACTGTATATGTAAATATTTACAGGCTGTTCATCATGAGAACAGTTTTCTTGATAATTTGTGTCATTGATTTGATATATGCGTGGTAAATCCGGGAAAAGCCTGTGGCGTGGCACTGTTCCTGAATTCTAGCAAAAAATCCGGTTTTGAACAAAATTCTATCTTAAGAAAGCAGATATAAAGCAGATATAAATATATTTCACCAAAAGGACATGGAAAAGTTTTTATTTACTTTCCAATCTTGCCTAGGCTAAATTGCTGCATGTTGGCTACGCAGCCAGTTAACAAAGATTAGTGGTTGAAAAAAAGTCTGCCTGAAGATATCTAAAACCTTGCCAGCTAAGTGTCATTTCCTCCCACAGTGAACATCACACTTTGATCAAGTTGTTGGAGTTATCTGCCGTAGTGAAACAGACATAAGTCTAATCATTTAACTAGCCGTCAAAATGTCCGCACTTGAAAAGAAATCTTTAAATGCAATTTTCTCCTTTTTTCCTTTTGGGGTAACCAGGTTTAAAATGCTCGAACTACTTGTGGTTGAGAAACATGCAAAAGAGAAACATATCTCAATTCCGAAAAGCCTGGAGTTTTCATATATACATCTATATAGTAGATATTGTCAGAGGGTTTTCCCAGGCCACCATGCATATATGACCTGAGGATTATAATGTATTATTTGCAGGGCTACCTGTCATACATCCGCGGCCTGCCAATCAATGACACGCCAGAGATCTTTGGCCTGCATGACAACGCCAACATCAGCTTTGCCCAGAACGAGACGTTCGCTCTTTTGGGTGCTGTGCTCCAGCTGCAGCCCAGAGCCGCCTCCAGTGGGGGCAAAGCCAGAGAGGAGGTACTGAGTCACCCTTAGAGTCACCTTTATCTCTTCAGCCAAAGGGTTGTGATCTCATCAAAGCTATTCACAATGTGTAGAACTTTATGCTGGATATGTGAACTTTCGCCTCTTCTAATATATTTATTATTAATACATACAGTATCGGGCAAAGTAAAAAAATATTAACTAAAAGTTAGCGTTAGAGTAAAACTCTTTCTCTGCTGCAGATAGTCGAGGAGATTGTGACAGGGATTGTGCAGAAGATTCCAGACCCCATCGACATTGAGGAAGTCGTTACCAAATACCCAGTGATGTACGAGGAGTCTATGAACACTGTACTGATTCAGGAAGTTATAAGGTGCGTCCATACACACATCATACACACATCAGAAACAGGAAATGGCAGTACCCATAGCCCATAATAATCTAATTATCTAGAACTTTTCTAAAACTGAAGTACCATTTTTGCCTTTTCACAAAATGATTCACTTTTTAAAGGGATAATCTATTAATATTCTGTGCTCACGTAATAAAATTACACTGATTCCTTAGTGAAATAGTGAATCAATTTGTAACCATAAATTCTCTCTTTCTCAGTTTATTAGTCACTTCCTTGGTCTTTGTTTTCTCAGATATGTTTATTTTGCCAGATTACAACAGAGAGACAGATTACAGTGGATTACAATACTCTCTATTTCACATGTAATTTGTTAAGTTGTCTTTCTCTATCTTTCTCTTTTTTCTTTCTCATTTATTTACTTCTCTTTCCTGAGATTGCTCAAGTTCTTTGCTCTCTTTCTTTCTCTGTCTGTATCAGATATAATAAGTTGTTAGCAGTGATCTCACAGAGTCTCAGTGATCTGGTGAAGGCCCTGAAAGGTTTGGTGGTGATGTCATCCGAGCTCGAGCTCATGGCCAACAGTCTGTTCATCAACGCCGTTCCAGAAATGTGGAAGGCCAAGGCAAGAATCTGTCCTCCTCACCCCTTCTCCCTCTGTCTGGTTTTCTCTCACTTGACTTTTCTTTGACTCTCTCAGACACATAAATTTAATTTTAGAGAGCCTGAAGCATTTATTTAATACATGGAATTTTCCGTTTTTTACTCACACACCTCTGTTGTGCCGTCTGCATTTGTTTCTGGATCTGTGGGAATAGTTACCTAAGTCACTCCTCATGTACACTGAAACCAGCCTCTTATTTTATTTATTTATTATTTTTTTCTGGTAACTCTTTACTTTTATTTTCCTACTGCACAATTATTACTCTGCTAATTATCCTTCCAAATTGTTTGGAATCATTGATTATTATTCCAGTTTTAGTGCTGAGCGTGATTTCCCCCGTAGGCATACCCATCTCTAAAGCCACTGGCCTCCTGGGTATCCGACCTGCTGCAGCGCATCAGTTTCTTGAAGCACTGGATCTCTGGTGGGATTCCAGCTGTGTTCTGGATCAGCGGCTTCTTCTTCCCACAAGCCTTCCTGACGGGAACTCTGCAGAACTACGCCCGCCGCTCTTTCCTCTCCATCGACACCATCAGCTTCAGCTTTAAGGTTCACAACAGTCCTACGCCTCCTTAACTCGATGTTAAAAAAAAAATTACAATGTATTTAGAACGTAACAGTTCGAGCAGAAATGTTTCCACACTTCCACTCCTCATTTTTAAAACACGATACTAGCCTAATCATTTTGCCTTTAAAGGAGAATAGCAGGTTAACCACTTAAAGGATGCCTTCAAATTTGTTCAACACTTGTCAGATACTTGTCTTTATGCTTCCTTCTGATCTGGGCTTGATGTTATCTCAGGACAGGAAACAGTACTTTAAATGGCGCCTACCAAGGCAGCCTTATTTTTTAATATTTGCAGGGATAGTGAAGATAATTTGATGCGTCCCCGATTGTCTACATTGCTGAATGTTGCTGAATATGATGCATGACTATTACCCCATGCAGCAAAACTGTATTTATATCAGCATACTGAGTCTATGTGACTATTATGCGCTAATAGCATAATAATACATTGGTCTTATGACTTATATAACCACCGTACAAATCACAGAGCAAATCTAAAAGGTGTATTGTGTATTTAAAGATGAATTAATGCTGCCTGTTTTTATTTTTCCATACCATGTTTCCAAAGCTATTTTGTGACTACATTATGTCATCACAGAATCATTATCTGATCACGAAGTCTGAGTCATGTATACAAATTTGTGCAGAATCCTGCTGTCACTCACTGATCCTCCTGATCCTCTTTTTTCCTCCACAGGTGATGAAGGAGCCAGCGGCGGAGTTGACCAAGCGGCCCGAGACGGGATGTTTCATCCACGGTTTATTCCTGGAGGGGGCGCGCTGGGACACACACGCTGGCCTGCTGACCGAGTCTCGGCCCAAAGAGCTCTACACTGAGATGGCCGTCATCTGGATGGTGCCCACACCCAACCGCAAACCGCCACAGTCCGGCGTCTACATCTGCCCCATATACAAAACGCTCACACGCGCCGGTGAGCTGTGTGTGTCTGTGTGTGTGTGTGTGTGTGTGGTTGGATTTGAGCTGTATACAGTTTCAGAACAGTGGAAAAGGTTTGAAACCTGATAGTAGAGTGTTGCACCCTGTGAGTCATGATCATTATTATTATTGTTACTAAAGTTAGTAATTTTTTCATTGTGTGAGGATATTCTGCAAAGAAACAATGCTCATGTTAAAAATTTTTACAAGATTTAAAATAATTGTGAGATTGGATGAGGGGTAGGATGAGCATTTTTCACAGAAAATTAAACCCGAGTTGTGCAAATGTGCAGAAAAATGCTTTTTATTTTCAATTTCAGAAGCAATATTTCTTCAATATTTCTGTTTTTTTGTTGTAGATTTTACATTTTTCCCCATCTATTTGTTTTACCTTTAACTTCTCTCTGTCCCCCTGACCTCTCTGTCTCACTGTGCTTCCTCTCTTGTCTTTGTCTCTGTCGTCCCCTTCTATCGCTTCCTTTCTCACGCACACACTGTCCTACTTTTCTTCTTCTCTCTTTTCTCTCTCACTGTCTCTGTCTCTTTTTAACAGGAACTCTGTCCACCACCGGTCACTCCACTAACTACGTAATTGCAGTAGAGCTTCCCACAGACCAAAGCCAGAGGCACTGGATAAAGCAAGGGGTGGCACTGATATGTGCACTGGATTACTGAAAACACACACACACACACACACACACACTACTCTCTCTTACATTCTCCCTTTTTTGTTTTTCTTTCAAAGACACAATGTTTAAAGAACTGAAGAGGAACTTTCTTGTCAGGAAGTGCACTCAAAACTATTTCCTATTTAAACTCCTAGATGATTCAACTTGTCAGATAAATCGTTTGTGTATGCAACACATTTCCTACATCGTTTAAAAAGCTCGAGCTCCATTAGCAGTACTCTCTCAGTGAACTCTGTGCGTCTTTCTGAAGTATACTTCATTCCCATTCCTAAATATTTTAAATAAAATAAATGTCCCATTCAAGCACTTATTTTCCCATGGTGACAAATGCATTATAAGAAAAGATACTGTAGCTCAAAATGTCACTTCCACGTCCATACTTATATTCATAATATTCACTAATATTCACGAATATCATATACTGGTATACTAGTTTGTTACATTTTAAAGAGAACATTGTTCATTTCCATGTTAAAGGGGATTGTACATATGTCAAGGCAACACAAAGGATGTATTTGTATGAATCACCAACCCACTGTGACCATGCCAGAGCTCCAGGGTCCCTGGTTCGATCCTGAGCTCCGGTTTCTGTCTGTTTGTGTTCTACCGTTTTCCTCTGGTTTCCTCCTATCTCCCAAAAACATGCTGTAGAGGTATGTGTGTGTGTGTGTGTGTGTGTGTGTGTATGCCCTGTCATCCCAGGGTGTATTCCAGCATCAGGGCCAGTATTCCTGAATCCACCACAAGCACTTACTGAAGATGAATGAATGAATAAGTGCTTAGGACCTGTCACCTCTTCTGGGTTTTTGGAACACATCCTCAAACTGCTTTATTTTGTTTTTGTGGTAGTTTGGGTCTCGTCCCAAATCCAGCATTCAGATTTTGAAAACTCCTGCAAGTTCTTCGACCTAAATGCTTTCAGGTGAATCTCGACAGCAGCAGGAGTGAGTGATCAGAGCGCACCAGTGCGCAGGTCGGTGTCGCTTTAAGAGTGTGAACTCTTGTACAAGTTGAGGGCTGTAACACTGACGCGCAGGGGCAGGACCGCATGAAGAAATACGCCTAGTCTCAAATTGGTTCCTACTATGTCCATGAGTGCACTACATAGGAGATGAAGTAAAGGCGTTTGTACACTACATAGTGCACTCGCTGCGCTCGTGATGCGCGTTTGGCACTGCGCCGGAGAGGAACCCGCACGCAGCCGGTCAGCTTTCTCTTTAAAAAGTCCGTGACTTTCTCACAGCAGTACTGCGGCTCAGAGTTCGGGGGTGACCGTAAGAGCTATTTTTTATACGAAGGACCAAGAGATTTTTCAGCCTGTAGGAACTTTTTTTTTTTAATGAAACACTCATCTAGATTTCAGAGCCAAACTTGAGTAGGGTAGGTGCGGAACATAGGCGTGTTGTTGCGCTGTAACCTGGGATGAGTTTTGCGCGCCAGTAAATCACGCCGGGTTTATTCTGGGTGGAGTGTCATCACCGCCGGGAATCGCTCACATTTCGACCCGGAACATGCTGCAAAATGGAAAATCCAGAGAAGAGCAGCCAGAGACGAAATCAGAGACGGAGAATGAGAGTAAGAGTGAAAACGCAGCGACCAAACCGGAGAAGGAGCGCGAATCCACACACTTCCCCATGCCCAATCCTAACCCTGCTGCTGGATACCCGAAACTGGAGATAAAGCGCAACGCCGTGACGGACGACTACAAGATCTCCACTCAGGTCCTCGGTCTGGGGATCAACGGCAAAGTGCTGGAGTGTTTTAACAAGAAAACCGGGGAGAAGTGCGCCCTGAAGGTAACAAGCACACTGGCGCACACCTGTCTTACCTGTGTGTGTGTGTGTGTGTGTGTGTGTGTGTTGTAAAAGTGCTATTTTTTTTCTCGCAGTACTTCCCACGTGTGCTGTCAGAGCTTACAGAGGTACAAGAGTTTTATGATCCTGATACAGTAGAGCTCATGAACTGGATTAGGTGAGTGTTAATAACCACTTATCCTGTTTTCTGACAGCTCGTATTGGGCAAGTGTGTGAGAGAAAACTTTGAAAGTTGAAAAAGCCAGGCCAAATGACTATCAAGTGTTGGAAGCACGACTGAGACTTGAGTAGCAGCATCATACCACCTGCGGTTGATTTTCCTATAACCGCATGCCCAGTTGTGTTTCAATCCTGATAGGAACAGGCCAGAAGGTGGTGATGAATTTTCTATAACAGCAGCTCAGAGGGTAGTGCAGATGCAAGGTTTATATTAATGAGCTCGTTCTGAAAAGAAAAGAAAAAAAAGATTTTTGTGGTGGACGCTTCACATAAATGGATTTTAAAAATGTGTGTAAAGGTTGATATGGTGAAGTTTCCTTTGAGGAGACATTTTATTTAGCGTTTATGGAAGGTGTCTCTATTGTCAGAACTCAGTAACAGTCAGAGCTAAATCTAGAGATAAGTAGATGATTATGAGAAGATAGTTATAAATATAGGTATCTCTCTCTCTCTCTCTCCCTCTCTCGCTTTTTCTGTTAGGAGTCAGGCTCCGCTCTCGGCCGTGTTTGCTGCGAGTCCTGCGCTGTCAGGAACAGTGAAGGTGTGCACGGGATGGCCAGTCACCAGTCTCCCACTCTACGCAGACCTCAGCCTGCTGCAGAGGACCGAGAGTGTAAGTACTTCTCCTTCTCTCTCTGTGTGTGTGTGTGTGTGTGTGTGTGTTTTGATCTTTCTCCCTGTCAAATTTCCATCTGCTGACTCAGGAGGCATTTAATGAGTCTTCGCTTGAATGTCACATGGGCTAGTATTCATGGAGCATTTCCTTGTAGGAGAGCTCATCTACAGTCTACAGGGTGGAGAGAGGCACACACACACACACACACACACACACACACACACACACATACACAGAGTTGTAAAGCACCGTCAAATAGGAGGGCTGTTTTTAGATCAGCGCAGGATTGCCTGAACATGCACAACCATTGAAATTAAATCAACCCTTTCTTTTATATTCTTTTATTAAAATGAGACTGAACACAAAGGGAATTGTAGAATTAAGACATAAAAGCAGATTTCAGACTAAAATGCATAGAATTTATAAGGGATATTATAACAAAATTTCTGAACACATTAAACATATTAGAGGTTCTAATTGGAAATTGTGTTGTGTTTTTTGTCTTTGTGAGGAGCTCGTGTGTAACGCAAGTCATCTAGCTGCATGTGTAAAAATTGGATTAGTGATTAGTGTGAAAGAGAGAGTGAGAGAGGGTGTGGGTGTAGAACAGTTTGTAAGCAGTGATGGCATTCCGTTTGACTGATGCCATTTTGGGAAGGTTGATCTTATCAGTAGTTTCCTAGCAGCTGAATTGCTGATGATCAACTCTCATTGGATAAAGGTTAGGCATCAAACTTTTTAACAAGCTGAATATTATGACAGACACTTTGAAAAGTTTGCCCTTTTTTTTTTTTTTTCCTCGCGCATGTGTTATGTGGTGTGTGATTTGTTGCAGACGTATCAGGTGTACGCCATGCGCTCTGCCGAGGACATCTATAAGCTGCTGACAGCTCAGAAGTCAAGTTACGTCATCATCGAAGAGGAGCTGTGTAACGAGATGAGCCCTGTCAGAGGCTGCAGGATCAAAGACCTGCTCGACTACGCAAATGGCCACGTGCGTCAAATTACACGCATACACCACACACATAAGTTCACCTTCTACTATACATGTGTACATACTGAATAATTAATTGCTTGACATGGTGGTTCCACAAAAAAGACATCCAAATTCTATGAATATGCAAATTATAAAACACTTTAACGCTGCCCTAATAAACTGATGTTGCATTTGCATATTGAAGCCTCTTATACTTTGACACATGACACATGACTGCTTGTGATGCGTTCAACACTAACTCAGATTTTCCATTGAGATTTTCAGCTTCTTTTTAGCTGCTTTTTCTTAAGAGAATGTGGTAAAATGGCTTTTTACACTCATTTGAATGATCTTAATAATAAAGGACTTGGTAACCCCCCCTGAAGGGAATTAATAATAATAAAAGAAAAAAGTTTCAGGTGCATGGGCTGTTTTGTCCAGGTAGCCTATTTTACAGAGCTTTAAAAAAATGTTTATTGTGTGTTATTTCCCTGTTCTCCACTAGGTGGTGTATGACAACGGGGAAATGTACACTTTCTCCAAGCATGGGCGATTCTGTCACGAGATCAAAATGAACTATTCTCCATACACCAACTACTTCACGCGAGTGTTCTGGAACCGCTCGTACCACGTCTACAAAGTCAACTCGGTCATCTCCTTCCAGTACTGACATCTGCTGAATTCACTCCATCATCTCCTTCCAATACTGATGAATACAGAGTCAACTCCATCATCCCCTTTCAATACCACTGTCTACACATACAACTCCATCATCCCCTCCCAAAACTGACAGCTGCTAAATCAGTTCACTCGTCCCCTCCCAATACCAATATCTATAGAGTTAACTTCGTCATTACCTTCCAATTCTGTTGTCTACAGTGTCAACACTGGTCTCTGCTCCAGTTCCCACAGCTACCAAATCAAATCAGCCATCCCCTTTCAGTACTGACAGGAATCAAATCAACTCTGTCATCATCTTGTATTCCCAATGTCTACACAGTCATCTCTGTCATCCCATTTTAGTCCCAATTCTTAGTCAACTCCGTCATCCCCTTTCAGTCCCAATGTCTGCACAGTCAACCCCATCATCCCCTTTCAGTCCCAGTGTCTACACAGTCAACCCCATCATCCCCTTTCAGTCCCAGTGTCTACACAGTCAACCCCATCATC